>JAWDEX010000007.1:3808482-3848256 GCA_035221805.1 Trichilia hirta | reverse complement strand
GTACTGGAGTTTAATACAGCATTCTCCAACATCTCATTTGGTTGTTAGTTCACAACAGCCCCTGATCTTAGTGGTAATCATATGCTTATATCTATAGACTTCTGTTCAGTTACATATTAGAAATCTGTTCTGAAGTAAGTCTGGTTATTTTCCTTGTTGGATGTAATGTCATTTTACTCGTTGGCTCTCGCTAGTTTGAGTGCTTGCAGGAGGAAAATCCAATAGGCAAGGCAGAGGCTGTTTGAATTTTGGTACGGCATACATGAAAAAACATTTGCTTGGCTTGGCTTCCACTCCCCATATTGGCTTGAGGCCAGTTTGTGCATGGAAATGGGATTCTTTTACAGTTCCTCAAATTTAGCAATTTTTTCGTCAGATGATAGGTGGGAATCAAAAGTTAGAAAAGATAAACTGCTTATGTTTGATTGATTTCACAGAGTAGTAGAATGAAGTAGAAGGCTTTTTGCTGGGAATTGGAGCATCATGTGAAATTACACCCAGAACGCTGACGTCTTGTCCAGATTTTTGAAAGCTTGGAACGAAGATCTACTCCATATATGCAGCTAGGGTGAGGTTAGACAGAGATGTGTTTACAGTTGCACCGGCACGTTCACTGTAGGTAGTTGAAGTTTGGTTTGCAATATTCATTTTGTTAAAAGTCTTCATTGCTATGTTGTCAAGGCATATTAAATTAGGTTCTATAGAGTTGATATTCTGATTATTTTCATTGTTACCTGAAATTTTGGCAACAATGGTTTTACTATCTATTAAAAATGAAAATACATATTTTGATTAGCCATTGGTTTTCTGTTATGGCATAGGAAAGATATATGTGTTTTTTTGTTTTTCATTTCTATTCCCTCGAAAGAATGTGTTATAGAAAATTTTTGTTACAATTTTATCATCTTACATAATATGTCAGTATATCGTAAGACATGAGGTTTGCTGCCTCTGTCACAATGCTTTGATGCATAGATAACAGCCTTGGTCTTCATCACAAATCCCCCTTTTGCACAAGGCCGATGAAGAACAAAGTACTCTGCCTTAGCAAGGTTTATTTAAGACTACGTACTGATACGGGGCACTGATTTATGCAGGGCCCGCTTAGGCACAGAAAAATGGCTGCGTAATATGACCCGGCCCATCAATATATCGGTTTGGCCCATTTATAATATTAATTTAAATTTTTTTAAAAAATATAAAAATTAATAGAAAAATATTTATATTATGAATAGAATATCTTTTAACTTATAATAGAAGGTTTTGTTTACGAGTTTTATTTGTTGTAGCATATAGAGAGTGGATGAAAGGGGGTTGGTTTATATTGGCAATGAAAATTTCTTGCCAAAAGTTAAAATAGTGAAAATCCACCAAGTTTATAATGTAAAATTATATTTTATAAAATTATTATTACATAAAAATTTTAAATATGAAAAATAAATATTTTATTAATGATAATTTTTATTAATTAATATATTAAAATTTTAAAATGATATTTATGTAAGTTACAAGTTTATAATGATTATTTATTATATTGTAATCAAAATATATATAAAAAGCATGCTATGATATAATTATATAAATTATAAATTATGATTGTTATATCTAAATATTAAATTAATTAAATATAACATCAATAATAATTATAAATTAATTATTTAACAATTATTATGAATATTATGTTTAATTAATCTATTATTTACAAAATAAAAATAATAAAAAGATAAATTACAATATTAACTTTTTTCTTAGAATAAAATTTCAAAGTAATACAACACGATTAATACAATTGCAAAAATTAGTTAAAAATTATATTTATAAATTAAAAATAATATTGCAAGAAATTAAATAATAGTGAAGTGATTGACTTGTATCATATACATCTTTTAAGAAGAAAAAAGCCATGCCACCACAAACTAGAGGTCAAAGGCAAATCATGCATCATCTAATGATAGCATGTACGCAAATAAAAACATCTTTCTATCTTTTATTTTTTAACATGGTTTTCTGATTCTCTCTTTTTTAATATGCAAGAATATTTTAAGGATCTTTTTAAAAATTCTTACTCATCTCTGTTTTTTGTCTTCTTAAGCTGACCTCCAATCCTAAAAGCTTAGAGGGATAATGAAATGATTTTGACTCTTACTGGCCATTAACGTTAAAGATATGGGAAACCTTAATCAAGACTAGTAGCCTTGATTATTGTAGTTTCGGTGAAGAATTTAAATTTTCAATAGGCCAATGACCTTCTATAGAGGATAAATGACCTCTTATGTTTGATAAGACGTTTTAAAATCTACTGTGTCACCTAACCATATAACCCTCTCTCAAAGTGCTTTTGGCACCATGGCTGTCAATGCCCACTATCTCCTCTAACTATTTTACAACATAATTATCAAATGATATTGTAAACAACTAAAATGATAGCGGGTCACAAATTCAAGTTGTGTTCCATCCTTTTTGGTGGCAATATGTCCCATCCTTTGCCCAGCACAGCAGGGATGTATGTTTCCCTCATAAATCATGACTTTAACTTCCAAGATTTAATCACATTTACATGTAATTTTAATTTGTAATAATCAAAAATAGAAAATTTAATTACATGAAATATCAGGCACTACTTCCAGTGAAGTAGTACTCAAAACAACATTGGAATCCAAATGAAGGAAGAAAATTGGATTTTAAATCTGTAAGGAGAAGAAATCAATGTTTGCATGTTTTAAGATCAATTTTCCATGTGAATGTGAGGCCTGATTTTCCTTGTAATATACGAATCAAAAGTTGTGAAACAAAAAATTGCCAATCAGATAAGTATGTGAGAGTATTGGACAGAATAATGTAGGAAAATAGACAGGGAAGATAGTGGGCAACCATAGAGGCTAGATCCACTTTTCAAAAAAGAAAGCAGCAATTCTTAGCTGAGTGGCCGCCTAAAATAGCTTATGAAACTGTTGATGATCATTGACCGTTGAAAACTTCAATTCTTTATCAAATAATACTATTATTTTATGAGAGCACATTAAGATATTTCTTTGATTATGTCTTGGAAGGAACATGAATGACATAACTGTATATCTTCAATGATGGCTAATTAGGTACTTCTGTCCTTTTGTGTACCATGATTTGATGGCCAGCGTCTATTTGAATAGCATAGCTTGGTTTTCACTAAGTGATTGGTGGGAGGATAAGATTATGATAAATTAAATTAAACATTTAATGTAATTACGTTAAGTCTTGCAACTTGTAATTCTTTTTAAGATTATTTAATTGAAATATAAAATTATTGTTTTACAAGTATCCAATACTTTATTTACTTGCATTACAAACTGCTCATTTTTTATTTTTTATTTTTCTCTTTTACTTTATTTATTAATTTATTATTTTATCTCAACTAACTAACCCATCGACTTCCTTTCTCTAATCTTCCCTTATTATTCAATCACTTATATAACATTAATTATCTTAATTTAAAATAAAATTCCGTTGTTTCCTTAAAAATTATAAAGAAGTCATTCTAAAAATTATACTAATCACGTCCCGTTTACATTTGTTATAAATAAAAATAAAAAAAAAAAACACATCCTATTATCTCATGTACTCTCTCCTTCACTTTATTTTGTCATCTCATTTGGCTTATGACCCTCTTCCTCCTCCTCCTTCTTTCGTATATCTTGTCCCTTTCTCTCTCTGTTATTCTTTTCTTTAATTGTGCTGACAATATAATATTATAAAAGATATCATTTATTTCTTTAATGATAGGAAAAAAATTATTATTGGTTTTAAAATTGAACAAATTAATTAATTAATATGATAAATTGTTATTAGTTCTTGCTAAAAATTGCACACGAACAGCATCTGGTATAATAATCAATTAAAAAACGCGGACGGTGGGTAGTGATTTTTATATATCTTAATTAATGAGGCTTTCAGAGGAAGTATTAATTCCCTTTTTCCAATTTCTGTTACTATTGAATATGCTGGGATTCGATATTTTGGATATTTTATTGATCCAGTGGAGAATGATATGGAAAATTGAGAAAAGTTACAGAAACAACAAGGTGGGAAGTCAAATATACAATAACTCGGCTTTTGAAACCTGCAAGGAAAGCCAAAGCAACCCAATTTCACATGATTACATTGTGGATTATACATTAGGTTTAGTTACATGCACATATAATTTCTATTTTCTTAATTTTACATGCACACATTGAAGAACAGCTAATTGAATTTCTACAATTAAAACGACTGTCATGATGAAAATGATTCAAAATGTGAGAGAGAAACCAGTTACATGATGATAAGGACTTTGTTGGGAAAACTAATGATCACATGCCATTATATGCTATTAATGCCTTTCAAAATTATTATGAAAACTCTGTTGATCTAAAAACACTCAATGAAAATTTTAAAATTTACTGCACATTTTTGATGACACAATTGACCCCAAAAAAATCCTCCAATCAATTCGGTTAATTGTTTACAATGTTAAAGTTAAAAACATTTAATCATGTCTAATATCACTGAAGATGTTGATTAAATATTGAAAATATAGTGCAGTGTTTAAGTGTTCAGAGAGAGGACTAAAACGCAAGATTGGTAGCCCAATCTTGCAAGATTTTCAAAGTTGTATGTTGGGGGCATTTTCGTCATTAGAAAAGAAATGGCTGTTGAGGCCGTTGTTCTTCATCTTTAAATAGAACAATTTTGCAGTTTTTGGTGCTGATGTAAATTTCTTCTCACTGTTTATGATTAATAAAGCCCAAAAGAAGCTTATTCTCTTGAATTACACGTTCCATTCCATCTATTATTTTGTTTTTGATTGTTTCAGTTTCGTGTTTTTGTTCTTCGTTTCTGGGTTTCCTGATTTATGTTTTCAGTTTGATCATTGTTTTGAGATAATCATGATTTCATAGGTGGTTTTATTGGATGATTTGGTTCTTGTTTCTGGGTGGGTTATTGAATTGGTAATTTGGATTTAATTCCTGGGAAGGTTGAATTCGATTTCCAGTAGAAAAGAGAAACTGACGATCGATTCTGTTCTTGGTTTCTTGCTGGAAGTCTTTCCTATCAGTAAATGCAGAGACAGCAAATTGTTTGGATTAAGTTTCAGAGGCTGCTGTGTCAATGGAACAAAAGCTTTGCTACATAAGAAATTTAAAATCGACATATTTCTATATATCCTTGCAAGAGAATTAAACACACAATTAAAGGCAAATACAGACAGCAAATTCAGATATTTAAATTGTTTGCATCTTCCCTAGCCATAAATACAACATTGTTCACTGCTCAATTTACACCACAAGGCCATTTCCGTCTCCCCAGGTGGTCCAGTTCCTATCTTCCACAATAGTCTCAACAAAATTATTCATCAGATCATTTCTGTGACCTACCAATTCCAATTAGTCAGATAATACTTCAAGGCATAATTCCAAGTAATAAAATAAAAATATTCTGTAGATTGAAAAAAATAATAATAGCGTTTTATTTTATAGTCTTACCATAAAACCATTCACGCAATGTAGACAAGGCTTCGTTATAATCCAACAGAACCAAGAGACCAACCATGACTGGAATAGACATAGTGGCTGCAGCAAGATAGTTAGCGGAAATCAAATCATTAAACGCAAAAGTAATAGAGCGAATTATAACCAGCTTCACCACAAAAAACCTCTCTCGTTCATTCCTGGCCTCCATCCTATAGCTAGCATAAAACACATACTGCAATATCATTGATGTTTCTTGAAAAGCATAAGCAAGTAATATCTCATAGGTCATTCCATAAAGCTTGGGATAAACATATGCTTTAATTAAACTCAAAACAACAGCACAGATGAATCTGGTTGTGGGAGATCTAGCAATGACAACAGCGTATAGAAGGTATTGGAGATAATAGGTGATCAAAGAGGCTTCAAAAACAAGAAGAAATATAGAAAATTCAATGAGAAAATCCATTTGGTAAAGCTCAAAATATCCTGCTACAACACTGGCCTTCAAAAGGGCCATGTATGCCAGCATCATGAAGACGAAGCTACTCAACAGATAAACATTCATATTGAGGAAGTTGGGAGGACAAAAAAAATTAGGAGAATGAAGAAGAGAAAGGAAATGAAGAAAAATGAGAAGTGTTTGGAGAACTAAAATCGATGTAGTAAAAGAGAAAGGAATCTGACTCGTTTTCTTAATGCTTTCAACTACAACTTCTGTTTATCTCACTCACTTTTCCTTCCATGATCATTAAAATGTTTTCACAGTCATCACTCAGCACAATCTCTTTCTTCTCCTTCCAAAGTCTCACTCTTTATTCTGTTATTTCTTTAATTAACCCTGGTGCTTCAATTTTTAAAGTCATTGCCTTTTCATATATATTTGTTGATGTGGCTTCTGGTTATAATGAAGAGGGCAGAATATGTGGTGAAGGAACACGTAATTGATCCATCATTAAAGCCATAGGCTTGGATGATGAACATTGTAACAGAGCGGGTGAGAGAAAAATCAAATAAACGTAGGGTAGTGATTTTCTCTTTTGTTACGCACTCACTATATATATTTATTTATTTATATCTTATTTGTCATTTTACATAGGCAACTTCTTCCTTCCTTCTTTCCCTCTAGTCACATCTTCTTCTCTAACGACTCTAAGCGTTTTGCATCATGTTAATTAAAGGGAAAAAGAAATTTAGCAAATATTACAGTTTGATAAATTAGAAGCTTAGAATGGTGGAATTATAGTGTGATATTTATGTATGTAAATATAGCACACTACAAATAGTTGCAGCATAAGATGTTGTTGTCCTAGTAATTATCGTATTGTATTGAGTGGTACTAATAACGCTCTTTAAATAGTTCAATAATTAACTAATTTGAAAATATTATAATTTCTAATAACACTTAAATTTAATTCTATAAATACTTTTGTTAACTTCACTTTGATAGTTCTCATTCTTATTTTTTATTGATTTGTTATCTTATAAACTTTTTTTCTACAAAAATGTCTTCATGAAAATGTATGGTTTTTTTAAAAAAAAAAAAAAAAAACGAAAAAAGGAATTGAGTAATGTACTATAATCGTAAGCCAAGCTCCAACTATAGTCTTCAATGAACTCAGGTAGGTTGCCTAGCCGCCTTGGTTTTAAGCTGGGAAGTGGATTTGATGTGCAGATGCATAATCCCTACCACACAACACATTGGTACTCAAAACTCAAAAGAGAACCAAAATAGAAGGCATGCGTCTCTAATGTAATGATGTAGAAAATCTAGTTAATGGAGCCCGACTATTTGAGCTCTATTATCTGCTACTTTTAGAGAAGTCATCTCTCTCTCTCTCTCTCTTTTAATTTTATATTTTATTAGATTACTTTAAATGAACATTTTAAGTTAATCAAATCATGCAATAAGACTTGACAGCCAATTTGTGTAGCTTGTTCGCGTGAATTTCATTTCGTGGGACTCACCTCCATCAAATAAGCACAAATTTTTGTTTCATGCATGACTCTATGGCCTATCTTTCTTATAGATTCGATTAAGTTTATTGTTCTCATCTTTTGTTTTTGTCCTTGAGTTATCTTCATTTGTTTTAGCTTTATGCATCTGTTTATGAGAAAAGATCGTAATTATATGTCTTCTTGAGTGTTTTTGTTTTTGTTTCACTTTAATTTACTTTTTAAGGTGCTCTCTTTGAAAACAAAAACTTTCAACGCTATTCTATTTCCCATCTCCACTCTCTCCTAATTCTTAAGTTTTCCTTTCTATTTTCAGTCGGTCCAATCTTCTACATAAAATTTTATTGTTGAAGAATATACTGTAAAATTAAAAAAATCGAACGGATAGGTTGCTTCTCCTTGCAGTTTTTCAAAAACTAAATTATATTTTGTCAAACTTAATCATCAGATACCCTTATCACTTTTATTAAAGAAAGATATTCATTGTTAATATTCAAAAACTGATTCAAGAATATTTGATCCATTCCAATATTCTAACTGTGATGGGATGCTCCTCCCTCTGAAGTGGTTCACTTTTTATCTCATTATGCGAATTGTTTTGCCATCGTTACATTAAACGTTTTTATCTCATAAAGGACGCATGGAGATATACACCGAGAATAAATTCTAAATAAAGTGTGAGACCTCCTACAATAACAATATCCATAATCAATATCTATATGTGGTAAAGGGTGTACATTCTGCGCTTTTGGTGGTATGAATATGAAATTTTAGGAATCCATGGGGCTGAGTGTATCAATATATGACATCTTTGGAATAATTTAGGTTATTTATAAGGCAATCTTTTTCACCTTTGAGCTGGGGTCTTCTCAGTCATGCATTCACAAGGATTTCTTACGAATCTATTCTAATAACTAAAACATCTTTACCCTTAAAATAGAATACCTTGATCTTTCAATTAATCTACATGAGATGAGAAATGAGAATAAATGAGAGAAGAAAACAAATCCTCGCTAGCTGTCGTCCCTTCTACTACATTAATTTCGGGCAAATTGTTGATCTTCTTAATCTTCAAAATCAGTTGCTTTAACTTAAGCTTCAATAGGGTCTGAAGAAAGAGAAGTAAAGATTTATTCAAAAATTAAAATGCCAACGACAGAGAAAGATTGATTGTATATACATTAATTAATTCCTTGCAATATGTTTATTAGCATAGCATACAGTACTTTAATTTAAAATTTTCTATGCATATCGGCTGTTGTTTATTTTATTTGTGGCATTAAATTAAGTTTTGATCAATATTTTTCTTATTCTATGCTATATATTAAACAAACGAATTTGAACCAGCGAATTTTCATGGTTAATTATTATTCAATATTAAAAAATTTTATTTCTTAAAAGACATGTAATTAAATTTATCATCACAACCTCAGTAATTTTTTATTCCATCATTCTATTCTCTTTTTATTAAGGAGGCAAATAGATATCCAACTCTTGTATTCTTTTTATTAAGAAGAATTACCCTTCGAGGCACAACTCATGTTGTCCAAATTACTAGATAATCCAACTGATGCAACATATGAATCATCAATGGATAGACAAACACAAAGCACTGAAACACCTGAATAACATGATCATGGATAAAAAATTATATATTTAATTACATAATTACCAGCATTTATATGGGAAGATATTCAAAAAACTTCTTCACATAGGAAATGTGTCGTTGATTAATGTCGTATTCTTTGGAATCCATAATCAATGAAGAAGGAAATGGAAGAAAAGTGAGAGAGACAGAAAAAGATAGAGAGACTGAACTATATAAATTTCAATAGAAGAAAATAATTTAAAATTTTTTATTTAATAAAAATTTATTGAAAAGATTATACTAAAAAATGCATAAAATTTTAATCAAAATAAAAAGTTATTAAACAAGTTTAAATTTAAATCTATATGTTAATAATTATAATGTTTTATGAGATAAAAGGGTCTTAAAAATAATTAACAAATTAAAATTGGGACCTTAAGATGGCTTTGCTTTCAATTAATCGTCTAATTGAACTATCCATGCGCATTTTTTTGATGATTATATTGACAAGAACTACTAACAATTTATCAAATTACAATAGTAATTAATTTATTCGATTTTTACACCAATAAGGGTGAATAAAATGAATTTTTATTTTTACTTTTATGGGTAAATAAGTTAAATTAATATTATAAAAAAAAATTTGCCGAATATATTTTCACATGCATAATTGGATGGATGACTCTAGAATTTTTTTTTTTTTTTTTTTTTTTTCACCGCAAAGTTGCATGGGAGTACAAGTTGATGGGTGGCTTGAATCCCTTTCGTTCTTGAGGATTAACACGAGTCATCGGAATAGGCCCATGTCATGTTTACAACCTAAAAGACCATCTATGGAGCGATCAATAAATTACTTTGTTATAATTGTAAGTTGCTTTGACTCGTGTAATAGAAGATTTGAAAAAGTGTTTCGTATTTCTTTCACTCAATTTATGATTAAAGACACTGAGGATTGCCATGTTTAAAAAGGAAATTATATATAAAAAATTTTGTCCAAACGATGACACTGAGGATTGTCATGACACTGAAGATGAATTCAAATAATACACCACTAAGTACCCCTCGGACTTTATAGCTAATTATTATTGACACAGTGTTCATGTGGACGGATGTGCGTGTGAATTCATTGATTGTTCACGGAAAGTTTATTAAAACTAAAAGAAATTTTTTTTTTTCTAATTAATTCTCTGAGTTTCATTAGTTATTCCAAATAATAATGAGAAAACACATTTAGCTTTGTTTACAATGAAAATGGAGTTAAAATTATCTTTAAAAAAAATTTAAATTTTAAAATTAAAATAAATAATACCCACTAATTGTACGCATAAGTACTTTTAGTTAAAAAAAAAAAAAGAAGAAAGAGAAATTGAGAAACCATTTAATATAATGTAACAGGTAATTCAAATTTATAAGATTTAATTTCATTAAATAAATAGCTACAAGACACTTTAATAGTACTTAAACAATCAAATATTTAATAGCCGTAACACTTTTGTATATATGGATAGAAATTTGCTGTATGTTTTTAAATAATGCTACGTTGTCGTATCCTGCAGCAAGACCATATTATATTTACAAATTTACAGGACGGAATTTTTAAATTTCGGAATTTTCTGAGTAGTCATGCTACTGAATTTTGTGGTTGTAGTTTGTGCTCTCTTTCTCTTTTTGTGTGTGTGTGTGTGTATTTCTGTTTCATCCTTTTACCTCATAATCCAATCATTAACGTCTGGAGATTTTTCCCTATTGGCTGTACTTGCATCACATATGAGGGTCAGCAGATGACCAGAGATTGATTTAGCGGGACCATTTGGGTTTGTTTCGATTGATTTGGAATTGATAAAGATTGTAACTGAAAGTTGAATTTGTTTAGGCTTTTTGAACTACCTTGGTCTTTTTGGTAGCTTTCGGGAGATATATTAAGTAAAATGTGGATTTTCAAATGGTTCTGTTGGTGGGGTTGGATTGTGATTTAATTGGAAGCATCACGGATTGATAATGTTCTTTCTCACATGATGTTAGTCATTACTTGGTTATCAGTAATTTTAAATTCATTTGCTGATTATTTTTGTATAGCTTTCGATTAATATCAGATCTTTAAGCGTTAGCGGTTGCTTAGGACAGCAAACCATGGTAAAGGTACGTGTGAATTGTTCATTTTCACTTTTTTAGGGTTTAGATGGGGCGTTTTAGCCATTGGATGTGGGATACATTTTAAATCTAAATCGGGCCCAAACTCAATCCAGGAATGGACAAGTAAGCTAGGCCCAGCAGTTTGCCATGATGAGCCTCCATCCAAATTAAAAACCAACGGAAGCAGTGTCAGCAGTAACAGATCGAGAAATTTAGTGTTAATCCAGTGTCAATTGATCAACTGTGTGTGGAGGAATGGAGGCCAACAAGAACCGATTCATAGAGGATTGAAGCACTGCAAGAGAGAATTTGGAGTACAATTTCAGGTGGACAAGAAGAAATCTGGCTTTCGTTGGATTGTTTGGAATAGCTATTCCTATCTTCGTATATGAGGGAATCGTCAGAGAATTCGTAAGTTCCTAATCCATTCATTTTTGTTTCTTAGATATAACGATTGAATTAGTTTCATTCTTATTTATTTTGTTGGGATACCCTAATTGATTAATCGAATAGTGTTTTTTGTCGCTTTTGAGAGTTATAATTGCAGGATTATTTGTAGATGTTTGGATAAGAATATGTAATTTAGGGTGAGGGAGGAAGATAGGTGGAGATAATTCTGGTGATGAGAGAGGCAGATGAAGATTAGAATGGGGATTTTCTTTTACGCGAAGAATAAGGATTGGGAAATAAAATTTGTAGCATGGTGGAAATATTGACGAAACGTTTTGTACAGAAATGCTATTGGAAGCTAGTTTAGAAATGATATCGGTGTTGGGATATTCCTCTAATCATGTTGAATATTTTTAAAGTTTTAAAAACGTTAATATATATCTAATTATACTAATTAGAGAAAAGAAACAAAAACAATTCTATTTTGCTTGTTCATTTAGAAGAGGGGATTATGGTTTTCTTGTTCAATACTATATGTTTATATGATATTCACTTAGTTTGGTCCATATGAATTCTAGGAATGCATTGAAAATGAATACATTTCATTTGTTTTGGATAAGTTGAGTTACTGGTTACATATCCTCATCATCAACATTCATCATTACTATCAACAAGAACATACGCAAAAGCCAACCTACACAAAGGACCTCTCCATCATTATTATCACTTGATCCTTGCATGTTTACGTATTAACTGCCCTTAGATAGAAAAAGGAAGAGAAATGGTGGCGGATGGAGGGGGATCTCGGCCCCTTGCTCCCTGGACTTTGTCTCATCTGTTGAATCCTATGTAGGGAGCTGTATTTCAATGGTAAAACAACGGTTTTAAAATCAGGTTTGATCTAACTGACTGTGGTGGCTTGTCTTGGCCAAAACAACAATCTCTCTGGAACACACCAAATTAGTACTAGACACATAGCAATATGGAATGAGGGGTTCTGTAATTGCTTTGATTGCAGCTTCAGGGCATTTTGTACTTTCGGCCGATAGAGAAAAGTAGAGTAGCCTTAATTTAGAGACGGTTTAACATATGAGGTCTCTTATATTTTAATATTGAGTAACAGAACAGTTATTATCTTGTTTATCTTGTTTTTAAGAATTTACTTTCCATGTTTTTTTTGTCAATTGAAGAATGTCATTGATAATAACAGGCAAGTTTCAATTAAGACTGTCCCAAAGTTGGTTTTAGTTTTTTCTAATGGTTCACTGTCACTGATAGCACTGCTTTGTCATCTTGCATGGAGATTTTCATTTTGTAGGTACATTTGTTGTGGAACCTAGTGTAACTGTGTGAAAAACTAGTTATACATAATCAGTTGTGGTGCGGAAGAATAACAAATGCTTATTTGAATCTTTTATGTTTCAATAATTATGGTAAGGCACTAAATTCAAAGTTATTATGTTAGGTCTTGTGTGCTTAGAGTTTCTACCATCTTACTTTCTCTAAATGTCTTTACCATGGTCTAGAATCTAACTTTCTCTATATGTCTTTACTATGTTAAGTGCCTTTGTGCTTAAGATTTCTATATAGTAAGAATCATTTTTTTAATTAATTTCATGATTTATTTCATTAAAGCAATAATAACTAGGAAAATAAAAATTCTACATCTTACAATTTAATTTCAAAAGAATACAATAACCCCTGGAAGATTGTGTAATTGGGAGGGTTAGGGTTGTGGTGCACAGAGAAGTCTTATTTTTTTATTTAAATTGTGTGATCCCACTTAAGAGCTGTTTGGCAATAAAAGTTCTATTAAAATATGGAGAAATATGAATGTTGCGGCAATTATCGATCAAATATATTTTACTTGAAAGGTATTGACTTTAATTAGGTTATCCCCAAATTTACCATGAACATACCATTTTCCCCTATCCCAACTCTGTCCCAATTTAGTACCCATGCCTGCCTCATATGGGACAGTAACTCAAGGGGAATTTTCTTGAGTAGTACTACTATCCCCAAAACTCATCTAAAGTATTTCATCCCAAGTAATGTGTTAATTCAAGTGGTATTATCATACATATAATTTAATGATGTAGTTAAGTCATTTGGTATTGTGCTTGCAATATGAACCACATGACATTAATTATTATGTTGGAAATATGAGGTTTTCTCAATGGTTTTGCATAGTGCAAATATTAGGAATGCTTGATTCATCTCAGAAGTTTTGCACTAAGTACCTCCAATTAATTGCACAAATTTTTTGTGGTGATTGAATATGATCAAAATTATTATAACATCAATTTATTTGTCTGCTATTTTATCCCAGGACTTCGTTTCCTTATTGTTTCTGATGGCATTTTGGTAACTTTGTACAGCACATGCAAGATGAAGATGCTGGCGGATCCTATAGGAAGTTCCTCTGAGTTTTCCTTTACTATCAATTTGTTTGATAATAATTGTGAAGAAGAAAAACTGGGTTTGTCATTTTCGAACTTTGCTTTTGTATCTGAGTTCTTCTTATTTCTGGAAAGAGCTGGATAACACATTGTTTTTACAGGGTCTGTTTTGTTAAATTCTTTCGTCGATTTCCAATGGAGCTTCCAATCTTTCTTATATCGTGGAATTTTTCGCACTTTCTCTATCTCTCTCTCATACAGCACATGTGCATTTGCATATCCTCAGTCAATGAGATTCTTCAATTATAGTTTTCATTACATGCATGAAAGCTGCATATACCATTAACATGGTCTTTTAGGTCATATATACATGATCTGATGGATGAGCGGTTTTAAGGTAATAAAGAAACTGAGAGTATGTAAGTTTTGAGACCATTCAGACTCTAGAAAAATTTACGGCAACTTAGACAATAGTATAGTAGTGGAAGGATATTGTTGTTTAGGTATTTGTGAAATGTTTGTAAATTAATGCAATTTCAATATCTAGTTAGGAGGCATAGCTATAGTGCATCCGTTGTGCTATTACCACATTTGAACCAATGACCATTGAAAGTAGCACTCCCCGTAGCAATAAGTGAAGGTACGGCATAGCTTCTCTACACTACTGTAGTGCGATTGGTCAACGTTTGAGGGTTACTTATAAATGGAAAAGAAATTGCTCTCTAGGTACAAAAATGAGAATTTTGAAAAAATTACACATTAATTGTTGGACAAATTTAATTGTGCCCCTATCATGACAATAAGAGGCATTGTGTAAGTCAAATAAAATTCTTTTACATCCGAGTTTGTTTTATTATTAGACGAACATTAGGAACATGATTTTCTTATGAAAAGAAAAAAAATTAGTAGTGTTGTATAGCTCCCCTTACAATGGGCATATTATCTGCTACTATGATGATGTATGGAGCCTAGTGTATGAATTGCAATAGAAGAGCCGTTTGAGAGAATGAATAGGCTAACATTAGGGCATTGCTGAACCAAGGAAGCTTTTGATTAACGTATTCGTGTATTATACTGATAGTAACACAGAAAAGAAATCTTGAAACGTAGATAACAGATTGCACAACACAAATAAATTAAGAAACTTGTTAATGGAAATGTTAAGATGGTGAGAGAGAAGATTCCAAAATTCATAATCAGAATATGGAAGTTTAGTATTTGTTTGAGTTTTGTTATTGCTTGTAGGAGAAACCCAGAAACAAAGCTCATGTCCTAAAGCTTTAACATCATATGAAATATTGGAAGCAGCTGTTCCTCCATAGTAGGAGAATTATTCTCGAGTAAAACACGACAAGGACAGGACTCCATGTTTGGCTTCTTTCTCTTCTTTTCTAACTTCCATCATGGGAATAAACCACCGATGGATAGGCAGGGAACCCAATCGAAACGAAAGCACCCATTGATTTTATCATCTGCTAAAAAATTAATATAGAATCAAAATTAATTTAATATATGATTAAATAATGAAAATATTTATAGATTTTAGTAGTATAGAATTATAATAGTTCATTTATATTAGATTTATAAATTCTAATTATTTTAGAAAAGTATTGATAACATCCTTCAAAATTTTTTATTATTTTTTTATCTTTTGTTAAGGAAAAGAATAAAGTTACGTGATTGTTGCTAAAAGAGGAATAAGGGCGTTTTTATCTTTAATATTTTTTATTAAATGGCGTTTCTCATTTGGTGGGATGACGTGTCATCACTATCAGCATCTATTTGGGTCCGGCCCATAGGAAAAAAGGTGAAAAAAAAAAGATGATTTATTTCTTGAAGAGATAGCAAACCAATCACAACATGACACCTCACAACGCGTATCCCATAATTCAATTTAGGGATCTTATATCATCCAAATCCCTAATTATTTATATTTTCTTATGTAGATACATAGTTTTTCAATTTATGTTAATGGATTTTATATGAATGCAACTATTAGAGTTTAGAGCCAATTTAATACAAATTTAAAAATTATTGACCCTTTTAACAAAATTAAAAACAGGGACATATATGATAATGTACCTCTAGTTTTTACCATATTAATGAAAAGTTAAAAAAAGAGAAAACGCGGTTGAGTTGGACTTGGGCTAATGATTTTCCTCTTTCTTTTTTTTTTTTTTAATCCTTTTTTCTTTATATTTTTATTTGTTGAAATTTTTTTCTATTTTCTTTGAACAAAATCCGCAAATCTTTCCTGTGATTGTTTGGCTGATTTTTCTCAAGAATTCCGGTACGCGTTTAAGGGATTGTTTTAAATGTTAAATTGGTTAATTGCGTGTCAAATGGGAAGATATATTTTATTTATTTGCAAATTAATTGTTGGTTATTACTTCTGATGTTTCCAGATCCTTCTAAGCTGCTAAAATTCCATTTACTACCATTGTTGACTCGTTCTAAAACCTTCTACTTTTTTTTCTTCCACCTTATATACGTAAATACACTTTTCATTCCCTAAAAAATAGTTAGTAAAAGGCGGTTTCTTAGATTTGTGACTTGGAGATCCTATCATTGGCTGAATGTTGCCGTTTTCTTTCTGGGTATGATGACAAAAGTGTTAGTCTCTTTTATTTTGTAGTTCGATTTTGTACGATATTGTGATGTTCTTGTCTGTTGGGTTTTGGGGGGGGGGGGGCGTTGAAATGGATTTGGTTTCTTTGGGGAATTTTTGAGAGTTTTCTTTGCTGATGATTGAAAGGCTATCGTTGAGGTAGAGAAAGTTGAAATCTTTGCCATGTTCATGTTGATTTTGATATGGGAAAGATGGTGTTCTGTGATTTCTGTTTGATGCTATTGCTTTTAATTTTGTCAGATAACACATAAAAGAAGGAGAAGAAAAAAATGGATGATGGAATGGCAACTTCAAGGTATTGGTGTCATATGTGTTCTCGAATTGTGAATCCAATCATGGAAGTGGAGATCAAATGCCCTGTTTGTGAAGTGGATTTTTAGAAGAAATGGTAAATGGTTCAGACATCTCTAATCAAGCCCAAATACCGGATTCTGATTTTGGATCAGACCGCGCCCTCTCTCTTTGGGCACCAATTTTGCTAGGAATGATGGGTAATCTGCCTCCACATGATAGGAGGTTTAGGAGAACAGGCTATGAGGAGGAGGATAATGAGAATGAGAATCGCAATGAATTTGATGGAGAACTTGAATCGATTGTTACAAGGAGGAGAAGGAGAAATTCAGCTGCTATTTGGCAGTTGCTGCAAGGAATTCGAGCTGGTTTGCAATCTGAATCTGAGAATAACGATAATAATGATAGGGATAGAAATAGGGAAAGAGATAGTGGTAGGGATAGGGAAAGTGAGCGAGAGCATGTGATTTTGATCAACCCTTTTAGTCAAACTGTCATCGTTCAAGGTTCTTATGATGGTCAAAACCAGAATCAAAATCATACCCCAATTGGGTCGCTAGGCGATTATTTCATTGGTCCTGGTTTGGATTTGTTGTTGCAGCATTTGGCTGAAAATGATCCAAATAGAAATGGGACACCACCAGCACAAAGGGAGGCTGTCGAAGCAATGCCTAATGTGAAAATTAAGAAGACACTGCAGTGTACAGTATGTTTGGATGATTTTGAGATTGGTACAGAAGCAAAAGAAATGCCTTGTAAGCATAAGTTTCATAATCAGTGTATATTGCCATGGTTGGAACTTCATAGTTCTTGTCCAATTTGTAGGTATCAACTACCTGCCGATGACTCAAAGCTCCAGTCTGAAAGGTCTAGAAATGTTAGTAATCAACAAAGGGAGAACGAGAATGTGAGTAATAGTAGTGATCATGCTCATACTCATACCCATACCAGCCATGGAAGTGGCGAAGAAGGGGATGGTGAAGAGAGAAATGAAAGTGGGAGAAGGTTTTCATTCCCTTGGCCTTTTAATGGTTTGTTCTCTTCCTCAAGTTCTCAATCTGGAGGAAACAATTCAACCTCAAACTCAGGTTCTCAATCTGGAAATCCTTCTCAAACTGAGAATTGAGGCTAAGAAATGAGTATATTACCATATGTGATATTGTTAGCTTGTTTGTTTTGGCTGTTGCTTGAATGTCGTTATGATTTGTATATGTACATAGCCATGCGTTTCTTACTTGCCAAATTCAAATCTCGGAAGTTTGGAAGAACAAATAATGCTGTGTGATTCTTTACATCTTTGTTGCCTTGGAGAAAAAATTCTGCTACTTCTATATCATTCTCCTTTGTTTTGCATGTTCTCTTTTCTCAAGTTTCTCCTTCCCCTCTGCTTGCCTTGAGAAAGATTCAGCAATATTAACTCGGCCGTGGCGGATACGTTTTGTGCATGTTTGTTTGGTATTAACAAATTGTGGGAGAAACCATTAGACACGGACTTAACTCATTTCAAGAAGAGAGTATGATATTTTTCTTCCATGATATACAACCCCCAAGATGTTGATATATGAATTATATCAGCCTGTTGATCTTAAACGAAATAAATAATGTTTCTTTTGACTTTCTTAATAGTTAAGGTGTGATTTGGAAAACTATCAATATTATATAATAATATATCTCCAGCTTAGCTTTGCCTACCATTGTTGATTACGCTTGGAGAATATAATAAAATAAAAGGGGATTGATTGAATGTTATGGCCTATATTATAATATTTGGTAGCTAATCATGCGTGAAAATTATGTAAAATTTCTCTCCATGAGCCTTTTGCTTGAATTACTTATTTTAGGGTTAAAGCAAGCATACCTTGTAGAAGATCGTGCATACGATTGTAGTGTAATTACTCAAGTTGATAAATTATGATTTGGAAATAAATTATCGAAAATGATCCACTCTTTCACAGACAGGGCAGGCAAATAAAAGAGATTTGCTGTTCCTAACCTTAATTGTTATTGTTATTCGGACAAGTAAAAGGATTCTGCGAAGGTTTGAAACAAACTGGGCTTGATTGATACAGAAGAAAGCTCACTGCTACACAAAATCAGGCCTTAACAACACGTCAATTGCACAAGTAAATAGCAAAGTACGATTTCTTTTTCTAAATCATTCATAGGTCTAAACCGAAATTCATGTTTCTTATCATGATGTTTCAATCATGAATCAAAATTTATAGAATCAAAATTTATAGAATCAAAATATAGAAACAAAGTACGCTGCTGTTATGTAACTAAGCAGCATTTTTCTTCCCGAGCATACCTGGAAGAACCTCCCACCGAAAGAGATTATAGCAAAATAAAAAAAAAAACAAAAATAACTGTGAGTCTCGATCGTCAATTCACAGTCAAGATCTTGATTACTGTCGCAGTTCCAATGCGGTGAAGAGCCACGACAGAATCTCCTTTGTTGCAGAGGCCCTTTGCCTTGGCATGGTCAAGGGCAAACTCCAGTGCTTCCTCAGTTGTCTCTGCATAAGAAGCTCTAGCAGAACCTGCATACAAGAGTGGTAACAACCCACGAACGATTAGACTATGCCTTGCTGGAGCTTCATTGCTGCACGACCAATCAAAATAATCAGTCTTAATCTCAGGGACAACTACAGAAAGAATAGGCATGCCAGGCCTGTACTTTGCCACGAGCTTTGCTGTACTCCCTCCCCTAGTCAGAACCAATATGAGAGCTGCTTTTGCAGAATTGGCAGTTCTAACTGCAGATGAAGCAAGACTTTCCAATGGGCTCATAGGAACTGGCGAGTGTTCCATAATCCTCTTAAAAACGTCTTCATAATCAAGTGTACTCTCAGCTTCTACGCATATTTTGGCCATGGTACGAACCGCAAGATCTGGATAGGCTCCAGCAGCCGTCTCACCACTGAGCATCACACAGTCTGTGCCATCAAGAACTGCATTGGCAACATCGGTGGCCTCGGCTCTAGTTGGCCGGGGAGACTTGATCATGGACTCCAACATTTGTGTTGCAGTCACAACAGGCTTTCCCTGGATGTTGCATTTGTAGATCATCACTTTCTGCGCCAGAAATATCTTTTCTATTGGAATCTCCATCCCAAGATCGCCTCGAGCCACCATAAATGCATCTGAATTTGCAAGGATGTCATCAAAATTTGCCACGCCTTCTTGATTCTCAACCTATCAAATAAATTGGAAAGGCATGAGATACTAAACACGAGAAAACGATCTATTTCATAATGAAAATGATGACTGTAACTATGAATAATATGAAAATTACAACAATCCAGAAGTCAATCAACAAACAGAAATTCTTCCTTCCAAATCACCCCAACACATAATTTTTAATGACGAATCTTTAACTACAAAATGTAAATGCTAGTCAAATTTAGGTTCTGATCTATATCCACAAACCACAAACAAGATCTCGTGTAATATATATTACACGGGAGTTACTTACCTTTGACATGAGCATGATATTCTTAGCATGCTCTCCAAGCAGCTTCCGAACCTCAACAAGATCAGAACCTTTACGAACAAAAGAGAGAGCAATCATGTCAATTTGGTTGGGGATTCCCCACTTCAAGATATCCTCCCTGTCTTTCTCTGTTAAGGTTGGGAGATCCACAATGACCCCTGGGAGATTAACATTCTTCCTCTCACCAAGCATAGCAGAATTCTCACAACGACATTTAACCAAACCTGCTTTCATATCACAAGATAGAACAGTAAATGTGATCGTGCCATCCGCACAAAGTATCACACTCCCTGGCTTGACATCGTATGCCAACTTCTTATAGCTCATGCAAATCATACTCTCATCACCCTTTATGTTATAGTTAGTGCTTATGGTTATTTCTTGACCTTGTTTCAGCTGGATAGGCTTTCCATCTTTCAAAAATCCTGTTCGAATCTCTGGACCCTGTGAGATCACCATGTCAAATAAAATTAGGAAAATCCTTTAATCTGCTATCTTCAGAGAAGGATGACTGTATTGGGAATTTAACTTCATATAGCAAGAGAGAGGATGAAAAAAAAATTTAAAAATAAAGATGCATTCTGACTTCAAAAGACTAGAAATGGAGAACGGGAAAAAGTGGGAACTCAGATGCACAATATATGATATGTTTTGTGAGTTAAAAACCATGGTGATATCTACAATGAAAGGGAACATTTTTAAAATATGAACATAAAACAGAGCATCAAGTAGCTATTGTCTTTGCATAGTGGACTATAAAGATGGTCAAAGAGCAAGCTACTATTTGTAGAAAAAACAAATATAGTAACTTACATAACCATGAACAGAACAAAAAGAAGAAAAACATAAAACACACAAGTTATCAGAAGGCAGTCAATAATATTTTTTCCAACCTAACAAATACATTGTTCTTCCAATAAAATCTGCAATGGTGTGTATAGTAAGGCCATAAGCAATTGATTACAGAGGAACCAAGCAATTTGAAACTACTCAGAGACAGTTAGTGCAAGTTTACAAACTATAGCATCATGCGTTACCATATTCTAGAATAAAGAAACAATGAAAGCGGAGCTGAATATGACTTAGATATTATCTAAGTTTCAAGCAGTTTCTAATTCACTTCATTCAACTTAACGTTTAAACTGTCAATGCTTCATGAATTACCAGGCCAACTTAACGTTTCATACTTAGCATTCGTGCCACTAACAACCAACTGTAATTGGTGAATTCCAAAATTAGCATATACCCAGAGAAATTATTACCAGTTAAACCCTCTAATATGTATGAAAATTCACATGTGAAATGACATGTAAGATTACATGGACATAGAAATGGTTAAGACTACAGTCGATGGAAGAATTTTTATCCCGTCTTATGGATATTAATCATAAACAGATTAACACGGTAAACAGCATTACTTGATTCTATTTCCCCTGGACAAAGTTTAAACTTCCAATATTAATTATATGCATTGGAATGTCATCGCAAAGAAGTTATACTTCAGCATGCATTTGGACTAAGAAAAAAGCCACCATACCTAAAAAAGGGAAAAAAAATTAGCATACACCAAGAACAAAACGAGTTTTCATATCTGCTAATATCAAAGGACAAGAAAGTAATCATCAGCTAAGAACCATGAAAACAAGTACAACCCAGATTTAGGAAAGAACCAACAAAATCAACGGATAAACAAAGATAACACACACATGACTGCCTCCAAAAAACCCGGATCAGAAATCACCAATACCAAGTCAAGTAAAAACAAGGCATACCCAGTTGCAAATATCACAAGCAAGACCAGGGAAAAAAAAAAAAAAATTCTACCTTCGTGTCAAGCATGACAGCACAGAGAATACCGGTGTTAACCGTGGCAGTTCTGAGATTGTTCAGCGTTTCTTGATGATACTCGTGAGATCCATGAGAGAAGTTGAAACGGGCAACGTTCATGCCAGCTTTTAGTAATTTCTCTACCATCGGAATCGATCTTGAAGCGGGTCCCAAAGTACAGACGATTTTCGTCTTCGGTTTCTTCTCAAACGTTGAAACTCCGTCGTTTTCCATTTGTCTGAAGGAAAGGTGACAATTTCAGACGGTTGTGAAGGAGATTTAGGAGCGGAGAAGAAAGCCCAGATTGGAAATTTGCAAAAGGAAGTGAGAAATGTCAAGCCTCAAATAGAAGCTGCGTGACCTGGCGAGGGAAGACTAAAACTGGTGAGTAATGTGGAAAAAAGTAAATGGAAATACTAAACTTTTGTTTGTTTTTTCGGTGAACAAACCTTTATTGGAATATGTTATCTGCACTGCCACCTTGCCGCATACGATCAATAGAATGTATTTCTTTTGTTTTTGCGTTCACGAAAGAGTAATTTAAAATGGTAAGAAGAAATAGAGAAAAATCGTTACTTTCTCTATAGGAACCGAAAACCTAAAGTGCCCGTTTATCAAAAATTATCTTTATCATTTAAAACGTATAGTTTTAGAAAATGATGACTAGAATTTACAACAAATATTAAAACTTTTATATCGATTTAATTATGAAATAGAAGAGATTGTTAGAAATGTTTGCCTATTTCTTCTCGATGGTCTATCATTCAAAGGTTGTCACTTCTAGAAGAATTCAACAAGCTTGAAAAGAAGCTCTGTTCCTGTAGGTTGACATTAGGTTGATATAGGTCAAAATGAAGGCAAAACTGTATATAATACAACAGGTTACAGGCTTTTGACATTATAAAAAGGCAATGGTTTGTCACTTGGGAAGCCGTTATGATAGTGACAACGCGGTTCCTGCCATTTTTCATTATTTATATGATACTTCTTCAACCGGTATGTTGTATTATTTGACTTTTAAACCCACTTCAGTGCCAGTCTTCAGTCTTCTTTTTCTTCCGACATTTTGCATCCATCGTTTTTTCATTTGTGGTACATGGTTAATAATGTTAGGGTTACTCTCAGTAAAGAAATCCATAGGCTGGAATCCGCTGGTTTATAATATTTTTTGGTTTTATGGCAAGAGAGAGAGAGAGAGCAGTTAAAGCAATAACCAAACTCATTCACTGCTTTCAGCATTTTTCATGCTAGCCCAAAGCACAAGGCGTTCCGCTGATGGTTTTCATGTAGCAAATTCTCTAGAGAGAACTTTTCACAAGCACCTAGATTTGCAAGTAATGCCGCAGGAAAATGAGAAAACAACTGGCAGCATTATGAAACCTTAAAAGAAGACTCCAAAAACAAGTATTTGCATAGTCAATATTGTGAATAAAACGACCGCCGGACTTGGCTCACATATTGCAAATAGAAATGGAGCCAGACACAAGATCTGATGGAGTTTACACATTCACATGTATAGAAAGCGAAAATCAGAAAATATTGATGTCTGATTTTCTAATCAAATTAATAGTCAAAGGAAGTCGACTGTTCCGGGATTATCTTGAAATTGATTGTACCCTAATATGTTTCGCATGTTCATTTTTATTTACATCAAATAAATAAACAAGAAAATGAAGAAAAAACAAACAATTATAAAAATATATATAATAAAATCAAAAGAACTTTCTTGAGGAACTAATTTTTTCTGGGTGGGGTTGAGAATTCAAGGAGACAAAAGAAGCATTCAGCGATATGGAAATTATATTTGCTGAGAATAATGTTCTTATATTTGAAAGGGTATAGTAATTTCTCTAAGCTCAATCCGAACAAAAAGTGTAACATGAAGAATGATATTTCAAAATCAGTTAAGCTGAGCCGAGTTTGTGACAATTGTGCCTCTATCCACCAACTACAAGTCTAATATGAAGTGCGCTCTATAATGTAAAAATTTTGGAAGAACAACATAAATATTGGTTGAAATTCTTTAAACTACCTGCCCAAAGAAAATGCAACACGCTATCTCTTCAACTTCAATGATTGAACATTAGAAACTTTGAGGGTGACATTAGTTCAACGAGTCAGCATCCTCTAGAGCATCTTGGGTAAATTCATCAAGATATTTTAAAGTTCGTCATGGTGCTGAGGTTGTTCCTTGTTCATTGCATCTAGTTTATGTTGTAGTTCCTACCATATTTAAAAATTTACCCAATCTCATTAGAAACCAAAAGCAAGACAGAAAAGGTTAGCAAATTTTAGATAGACCATAGCAAAATTACCTGAAGCTTTTCTTCTCGGCAAACAGCAGGGGTGGATAATAACGCCACATATCTGCAATGATAAACAAGAATTTAGACAGCAAGAAAGAGACAACAGACAGAAAAAGAGAGGAAAAGTTCTTACTCGCAACGGCTTGGCTCATCAACATCAGTAATCTCATTTTTCAATCCACATCTTAGCCTGACCTGTAAAACAATACAGAAAGAATCGAATATATTGAATGAGTGTTTTGATTCAAAATTCATTTAAATGACAATTTTCTGTAGTTCACAAATTTTCAAACGCTAAACACAGAATATCTTACATATATCCATTGCACAAGCACGTGATGACTTTTAATACTACACAGATTTGACCTATTAAATCATTTCAACTAAAGGTACCCAATCACTAAAGAAAGAAAATTGAGAGCAATGGAGTTTTACCAAGTTATGACAAATGAAAGCATGGCCAACAGCAGCAAAGTAGTAAGAGTTACCTTCATACTTCTATCAGGGCCATTCCAACACTTATCGCCATTTAAAAATAGCATGGCATGGTATGAGTCCTCGAATTTGTCCCAGTCCCTATATAGCAAAAACAAAAGGATATGGGCATCTTAAATAGGAATTTGATTTAATGATCATTTAGGCATTTGATTCAATGAGAACATAGGTAGATAACATAAAATGGAAAGGTATCAAATATTTGTAATACAAACTAGAAGACTCACTCATCTACTAATGGTACTATTTCATCTTTGATTATTGCTTTCATTTTTATGCTTAGTTATTCATGAATGCAAGGATGACAACACGGTAAAATCTTAAATGGTACAACCAATATATTCAGATTTGTCTACAGCATAGACCAGCAAGGTGGAACAACAAACAATTTGTTAACAGAAAATGCAAAGAGGTACCGCCTAGATGACTTAATTCTCTCCAATATGTAAGATCAGTAAAAACATATGTGTAACAAATAAAATGAGAAAGAAAAATGGTTGTAGACACCTACCCCAGAAGAGTTTTTGAGTAGCCCTCCTCTTGGGTAGCTTTTTTATATGGACAGACTTTGTAAACATACCTAAAGCAAGATTGGCCAAGGTAAGATAATTGAATTTAAGATAATGGCAATTGCCTAGAAAATCTAAATGTAAAACAAAGACAAAAAACCAAGGAGTGAAAGATTGTAACTTGTTCTGCTTGCTCTCAAAACAATGACTGTATAACGAGTAGAACTCCTTCTCTGGCCCTGTAATATGAAACCTAAGATCAGTTTAGGGGAGCCATGGTTAAGAATTAAATGCCAAAGCTTCAATTAACAAACATAAGTTCATCTTGTACCAACCAAAATCATTCTTAAGCTTTTGTGTCAAACTGGATATCCTTGACTGTATTTTAGACAACTTGTCACTAGACTTGTCATACTCATTGCGGACATGAGCAGCCTCTAAAGAACCAAAAGAGAACAAATGACACATTTTCATAAAATTTTCATTATAAGTATAAAATGATTAAGAGTTTTGATCCTTACCTGATATATCTACTGGAGTTTGGAACAAATTAACAGCCTGCAGAATATTCCTTACTGTTTTTTGTATCTTCTCCAACCAAGATGGATTACTAGGGTTTGTTGTCTCTGATAACATTGGATATATCAGAGACTCAGGATTATGTTGGCGTAAGTAAAAACAGCTAAAAGATTTAAAGCAGATTTGATGAATTTGTCATTCAAATCAGAGAATTTACTGGAAAAAAAGAACTTGCAAACCTGATGAATCCAATTTGTCATCCAAATCAGATGTGTATGAAGTACCAGAATCATCATGATCCTTCTCTCTATAAGTTTCATCTTCCATATCATTGTCATCATATTTCTCAGTGTCATCATATCTTTCAGCATCATCATATCTTTCAGAATCATCATCAGTATCTGTAGCATACCTATCCTCTTCCTCATCATAATTATCGTCTGGTATATCTTCATGATTAGTCTCTTTCGAATCACTTTCCCCGGATTGTTTCTTAGTTTTTTCTCCGGTCCAACGAGAAGCGACAAGGCGACCCAACTCTTCCCTTGACAATTCCTCAATATTTTCGGATGCTTCATTCCCCTACAGTGCCATGCAATAGTGACTATCTTAAGCTGATTGCTTTCGCTGCTTGGTTTATTTTGAAGTGTATAATATGATAAGGCTGAAAATTACAAATATTTCGTATATGCATGCATGTTCGGGTATTGATGTAGCACATCTTAGAAATCTACACATGTTACACAGACACAAGAACTAAACTTAGTTTTGGATCTGTTTATTTTTTCTTATTTAGATTGAATTACATTTCTTTTTGCTTATTTGAGATAGATTACTATAACTTCAAATTTCCATAGTTGTCAAGAAATTTACCACTTTCTTCCCATCTTCTGGAAACTCCTGACTTTTGACTTCTGAACTTGTTTCTGACAGAGCTGCAGAACCAACTTCGCTATTTGGTGAAACGAACTGTTCTGTCTCTTTTGCATCACGCTATAGTGAGAGGAAAGCAGATGTCACAATCAATTGATGTTCCCAAATTCTCAGCAGAACCATTTTTGCATGAAAGCATCAATTCAGTGGAATTACTTTTGCTTAGGCAATATACAAATTGAAGAAGTATTTATTTACCTGCTCTACTCCATCAATTGGCATTCCTAAATTTTCAGAGGCTTTACCTTTGGCTACCAGATCATCACCAGCATGGTCCTGAGACTTACCATATTAGAAAGATAGATATGTGAGAATTTGAAGAAGGACACTATTTCCAACAGCAAGGAACAGTAACCAAGATATTGAACAGGTCTAAGTAAATAGAATTTGATCTATGAGCTTCAATATATACATATAACAATAATTTTATCAATGTACAGCAGCAACAACCAACTAAATATAGGTGTGATATACAATAGCAGACAAACGAATTAAAATCTGGTTACCGAAGGAAGGAAGAACTAGCACAAATATGAGAATTGTCGAAGTTTTAATTATTTCAGAACAAAAATTATGCAGTTGATCAAAAGGTAGAGGGAAATGAAATTTGATCAGTGTATCATATATAAGAAAATATTACATCTTATAACAAATCAATATATGAGTACATGCATGGAACTTGAAGTGAGAAACTCCATACAAGATTAACATACGTTAAAAATTTGTAAAAATTGAGCAAGTTATTTCTCTTGATATTTAAAAATTACAGATATGAAGCATATTATATTTGATTTTGTTAGAAACACCAAAAAAAATACAAGGGACCTAATGAGATCTCAAGTACCAAATTTGAATTTTAATAAAAGCATTAACATGGTTATGGACATAAGAGCATATCCATTTCAAACAAACAAACCAGATTACAATTTTTCAGCTGTCATGGATATACATTTGGTATTTAAACTAACCAAAGTGCATCAATAAGCTATTGTAAATTTTGCAGTTATTGAAGAAACAAAATTAAATGAGCTTAAATATATTTTAGCAGACTGATAAAAGTTAAGCTCAAAGGTGAGGAGCAGTCTAACCTGATCCAAAGATGACTCCTCCAAGACACCAACTTTATCATCGTGTTTAATATCGTCTGTCTTGTCTGCACTGTCAACATTCTCCTCAGCTACACTTTTTCCAGGCTCAGCTTCCTCTGCAGATTCACTTTTTTCCCTTAGAGCTTTTTCCTCAGCTTCTTTATTTTCCTTTTCTCTCTGCATACGCTCTTTCTCCTCAGCCATTTCTATTTGTTCTTTACGCTCTAAAAGGAAGTGTAAGCAAAATAACATAAAACAGTGAGCTTTATATTATCAATGATGATTAGATTATATCTGTATAACTAAGAATATAAACATCTTACGTAAAGACATAATTGAGAAAGAATTATCATCTTATACATGCATCACAAGATCAACAAGATAATCAAGAAAAATGGCATTTCATCAATGATAATTCGTAAAATATGACAAATCAGAACAATCCAAAAATGAGGTATATAAGGATAAAGTAAAGTTAAGCAGCTACAGAGCATTTATATTAAGAGACACTCACTCACTCAAACTTTCACAATATAAGTGAGAATAGACGAAATGATCATACAAAAAAACAAGTAGTACACAAGGAAAAGTGAATCTTGAGAAAGAAACAACATGATGACCACTAGCACAATGAATTTACTCTCAAGACATAAGGGAAGGGTAAGCAGCATCAAATATATAAAACGAATCTAAAAGGTATTTGTTACAAGTCGAAATGTTTCAAAAGCAAAAGCAATGTTCAACTTTTCAAAGTTGGGGCACTGTACTAATCTATGCATTTTCACAAGTTAATCAATAAAATGGAGGACTAAAGTATTCAAATTAACATTTCCTGTTTGTGACAATACTAGATCCATATTCTTTCCTGTGGATATTTATAGTTCACTCAAATTGACCATATAATACATGGTCCAACCAATTTACTCATTGAGAAAAAATGGCTACAACAGACTATGAGAGTCACCTCACCAATATTAACTTGTACCCCTATTATCCCCATAGGTGGTATTATCTAGATCAAATATCTTTTTCGATGACCTCCATTAACACAAATATAAAATCATATATGTAATTTATGACCAAGTGTACTGTATTAAAATCAAATGAGTGAATGAAAGTTAGTAATAGAACTAAAACCTCAGAAAGATCATGATTGGACATAATTGAACAATGGAGACATTCATAAGGGACACAATGAATATGAAAACCACACCTTTAAGCTGCTGAACAAGCCCTTTCAGTATTTTCTCTTCACTTTTCAACTTTGATAGCTCAACCTCATCATTAACTAGACTTTGTTTTGCCTGTTCAATTTCCTTCTTTCTCAAAACAACACCCTCTTGATATGTAGCTATCTTTTTCTTCAATTTATCTCTAGCTACTTTACCAGCCTCCCAGCAAGTGTTTGGACACTTCACTTTACCATCATACTCATCACTCCCATCACAGCAATCTGCACATTATGAGCCATGAAAATAAATACCCAATATCTAGTACCATCATAACATCATAAATTGTGGTTACACACCAACTTTACTTGTGTTAAGGGTCAGAAATAGAATAAGAGGTCAACAAAAGCGATAAATTTAAAGGTAGATTACTTAGCAAAGCTGCAACTAGGTCACAAGAATACTTACCACAAATGCCATCATTCACTCTGGAAGAAAATATCAGAAGAGAAGAATGTCCTGCATTATGACAATAGAATTGTCCATTTGGGCATGCTGATGTGCCTGTAACCCGCGCAATAAAATTTTCATAAATGTAAGAAAACAAATACGTTTTAGTATATACAAGAAAATGCCTATTAACCAAGCAACTGGATAAACTCTTAAATAAAAAAAGACCAGTAAACAGTAAATAATGAAGCAGAGATAACAATCAAACTAAAAAACCTATCATTATGAAATTAAAATTAGCTCCATTCTTTACGTTCAGAATCCCAGTAAAGTCAAAGTAATCAAATTTTTTTCTTTTACACTGATGAGTAATTGCATTAGTTTCAAAGGAGTATAAATACAAATCAAAAATTAATTTTTACACAAAGATAGAAAATGTAAATCCACTCCAAATAAACGAGATACAAAGAAAAATAAGCTAAGAATTAAACAAACTATAATGGGAACCTGGCTCATCAGTGCCATCAGGACAATCACAGAAATCGTCATTCAGCTGAGTTTTGGCAAATTTGTTGGATCCATCTTTGCATTTAATACTATCTGACGACGACTTGTAAAAATGCTCATCTGGGTATCCCAAAAACTCCATAAAATCACAACCCCATGTATTAAAATCAATGAAAATCAAACTGAAAAAAAAAATAAAAATAAAAAAATAAAACTGACCTTGAGGAGAAATTCCGTAATATGGGTCTTTGAGAAGAGAAGTAGCAGCAGTTGATCTGTCAATAATTGAAGAAGAAACCAATAACAAACTCAATACTACTGCACAGATGAATCTAATATCATCTAATCCTACACTCATTTTCTTTTCTTTTTCTTCTTTTTTCTAAATCAATCAGCTAATATTTAGTCGCCGGCCAATAAGACAACTAGAAATAAGAGAGCTGTTATGAGTTCGAGGGAGATTAGGTGAGGCGTTCGTAGTCTGTCGATGAATGAACAGAGGATGGGAGATTTCCGAAGTAAAAGTGGAATAGTTGATCTCCTGGGGGAAACCAGAAGTTAATATTTCACTTATTCTAGCTTTTAAGTTGCAATAAAATTTTCTACCTCATTCTTAAAAAAAAGATCTACTCTAAAAAAATTAGAAAATTATATTAATATTTTTTAAGAAACAGTAATTTTTTATTTACTAAAATATATGATATTTGGATAAGAGTGATGTCACCACCATCCACCAAAATTTAATTAGAACTTTCTTTTTTACTACTCACAATGTTAATTTTACTACATAAATTATATGTATATACTCATTAAGCCCTTGTATCATATTCACAATTTATTCTTGTAATCTGAAAAAATAAAAATGATTATTAATTATAATTTTTTTTGTTATTGTTATATAGTTTTTTAAACATATTGTTAAATATTTTTTATTTTAGAAAACTCCTCTCCAACAATTTTTTATTTATTTATTTTCTTCTAATGATTTTTTGGTGGTGGAAATAATTGTACTGATTTAGGCATACAACAGCTTTTCCTTCTTCTTCTTCTTCTTCTTCTTTTTTTAATATTGAAAGGGAGACCAAAAAATATGCACAAGAAATTCCTTTTGAATAAATAAATAAAATGCAGGGGAATTTGAAAGAAATAAACGGTATCGTTTTAACGAGGTCTAGATATTTTATCCTCTAAGGAGCAAGTGCAGTTTATGAAGAGAAGCGCATCATCCGAAAGCTTTTACAGCTGAACAAATAGAGAAGAATAAGCGAGACTCCTGCTCATAACAATGGATTCGAGTTCATGTTTAAGACGTTCTTCAAAATCCCATTTCGTATTCAGTCTCCAAACTTCACTATCATCGTCTTCCTTGAAAAATTATGCACATTTGGTCAACTTTGGAGCGAGAAACCGACAAGCATGCAGCACACGGAGCTCCATCATTACTTGCTCAACATTTGCGGTACAAGAGACATTGGAGAAGACGAGAGGGTCTGTAAGGACTAGTAGAGCCAAGGAAATGATGCCGAAGATCGATAAGAGCGGCAGGTTTTGCAGCCCCAGAGCCGCTAGGGAACTCGCTCTGTATGTTTTTGTCTTTTCTTTATTTGCTTTTGTGTTCTTTCTCAAAATTGAGATTTCTTCATGTAATTGAAACTCAATGTAGGTTTTGTAAGTGAAAGTTCTTGTTTTTTATTCTATAGATAGAATTTTTATGCATCTAGAGTGAATGTTTTGTGGGGTTTACTGGCAGAGTAATTGTTTATGCGGCATGTTTAGAAGGTTCTGATCCTATTCGGCTTTTTGAGAAGCGAGTGAATTCAAGAAGAGGTAATGCCTCATCTTTTACTTTATCCCTGTTTAATTGCTTGCTCATTTGATGTATTTGAATGTCTAATTATTTTGCTGCAATTGACTCATTCAGAACCTGGATATGAATTTGACAAGGCTTCATTGTTGGAGTATAATCACATGAGCTTTGGAGGTCCTCCTGTCACAACAGAAACAGCTGAAGAGGCGGATGAGCTTATGCGTAATGATGAAGAGGAATCTGCAATCGGTAATCAAATGTTTGAGAACAATTTATACAGTTCTTACACATGCTAATGTATTTTTTAGGGCAGATTAGTCTTTCCTTTGGTTGGATGGCACATTGAATTTCGAATGAATTTTAACTTTTGCTTCCTTGTGAAGCATTGTTAATCTTAGAAATCTTAGAAATTCTTAAACGGTAATTTTGTTGATTAATGTCAATCTATGAGACATGCACATTGCTGGGTAAACGCAAGAGACTTTAGTAAGAGAACCTGTCTGCACTTTTTGTATACATCATGTAGGTTGCACTTAAAAGCATAGTTCATCATTGCATTAATTCATCAATTTCAGATTAGCTGATCATGGATGAAGTTGTTTTTTGCTTTTTATTTTCATTTATCTTTCTGTAAGCCTAATTCCATGTGGCATTTTTATCTCAGAGGCAGAAGTTCTTTCAGCTCCACCAAAGTTGGTGTACAGCAAACTACTGTTGCGGTAAGTCCCTAATGATATAATTTGCACGCTTTCATTATAAATGAAAATGTTGGCCCCATCACTGCGTTCATTTACACCTTTGTGAGATTGAGGCCATTTTCTGTCAAATTTTTTTATGCTTTATTGCAGTTTCACAAGGAAGCTTTTGGTTGCAGTTGTGGATACATGGGATAATCATGTCCATGTTATTGACAAGGTCGTCCCATGGAATTGGAAGGTATGGAAAATGTGTTTTAATGCATGCATTGCCTTATTTGAACATTTCTTTTTGTAAAAGTGAATAGCGTATGTTATAGTTGAGAGCATTATACATAGGGAACTTTACAACATAAGTGAATTCCTTAAGAAGTCAAGTTTATTTGCTTTGATCACTTTGGTCTAATCCATTGACTTACAGCTTTAGTACGCTAATTGTTAGCTCACACAGTTCTCTTGTATCCTCGTTGATATACTCTCAGGATGAGCCTGCTGGAAGAATTTTGGAGCTCAGCATTCTCCATTTGGCCATGTCTGAGATGACAGTTCTTGGAACACGGCACCAGATTGTGATTAATGAGGCATGTCTCCCACTCCCTTCATCCCTTCAGCATTTCCTTTTTGCTCTCTTTTGCAATAGTCTGAACTTTTTCTGTCTTTACCATATTTTATTATTCTTGAAGGCTGTTGATCTTGCAAAACGATTCTGTGATGGAGCAGCGCCGCGTATAATAAATGGGTGTCTTCGGACCTTTGTGAGGGGTCTTGAAGAAAATGCTAAGACCGAAGCTTCGGAAGCTAAGCAAGAAATTCCATCCGAAGTATGAAATGATATTATTTCAAGACCATTTCTGTTCAGATTTTGTTCAGAAACTTCGGATTTACAATGTCATCTGATTCTGGAAAACCTTGGAAGAACTTCTTGTGCTTGTCTGAGGAAATTTTACCACAAAAATGCTGAGACTGAATGTAAATTTGGTCAAAAGAGCAATTTGTTATGGAACCAGATAAGTTCTGGTTCAGAAGAAGACTTGATAACAGACAAAGGAGCATAATATATGGATATGGATATGATTTTGTTGTTGTTTCTAGTCTTTCTTGTGAACGTAGATATTAGGGATCGGCATATGCAATTTGGATCGATTTAAAATAAAATTTTAAATTAATTCACACGTAATAAACTGATTTAATTTAAATTGTAAAATGCTGTTTAAAACAATTTGTAATTGCGGTTTGAATTATATAGTAAAATTAATATTGTAATATTTAATTATTATTAATTTTATAATATCTTATTAATATTTAAATAAAAGTTTTACGAATAGTTTTTTTAAGTCATTATGAATATTTTTTTTTTAATAGTTATCATATATAAAAAATGAAGGCAATTATGTATAATTAAGATGATAAAAATAAAAAATTTTATAAAATAATAATAGCCAGTTTAGTTTGTAATTTTGCGGCTTAAAATTGATCCAACCTAAAATTCAAATCACAAATAGCGTTTGAAAAATATTAATTTATAAATTTATTAAAAAAATTTTAAAACTAATTTTAAATTAGGTCAGTTTAAAAATGCTCGTTGTCCATTCTCCAAAAATATATATATTCTACTGTCTGGTGGTTGGGGCCATGCTTGGGCCAATTTGAAGCCCAATTCACAGGCCCATTCAGCCACTATAAAGCCATCGGCACAAATTCTTCTGGTTGCCAATTCTTTTCTTCCTGTCTCTAGGGTTTCTCCTGTATCCAGGGTTTCACTTCTTCACTCTATGTACATACACCACCCATAACACATTTAAATTCCTCGGTGCCGTCATCATTCTCTTACCTGGTTCTCAAAATCATTTTACAATTTCATTTTTTTCTTTTTTCTTTTGAATTTTCGATTATGGCCTAATATTGCAATTCTTTGCTTCGAATCCTGAATCAATGAATCTATCGTTAGGCCAAATTAAAGATCTATTATCCATGCCTTAATTCGTGTATGTATGATTCTACCTCTAGCTCCGTCTTTCCTTCTTTTTTTTTTTTTTTTTGTAGGATTCGGCGGTGACAAGGTAGATACATACTTTAGTTTTTGGGACAAAAGATTGAATTTTTATCGTGGAGGTTGAATGATGAAATGAATCAGACGGATTCCCATTGATTTTTATCAAATGTGATATCAATAACCATGTACTTCTGACTTCCTCCATAAAAAAAAGGGCTTTTTTCTTCTTAATTTGATGTTTAATTTTATGGCTTTGGAATTGAATTGTGGTTATTTTCTTGCTAATGAATTGGCCGATGATGATGCAAAAAATATTTGCTACTCTTGATGGGGAAGTTGTTCCTTCATCTGATGATTCTTTAACCACCAAGATCTCTGAGGCCTTTTATAAATTTTTTGCTTTGGAAAGTATGTTCTTCGCATCTTGTTTTTGGAAAGCTGAGAATGGAAATATACAATCATGTACATTGAACTTGGCCCTTGCAGCAGAACTTTTAGATTGAGAGAATGATTTAATAATGAATTTCATCCCAAATGATAAAAACAGTTGGTTTGGTTTAAGAGTAATCTGAGACCTAAAAGGAAATTGTTATTCTTTTTCCTACTATCAAATTGGACAAATGGGGGTTGACTTACGGTACATTCCTGAACAAGAAAAGGTTTAGAATTAGAATATGAAGTTCTATCATATAGAGGCTTCCAGGAATAAGAATCAATCCAGATGTATACGGAGCAATACAACTCCAACACAATGAATACGGAGCTATTCAACTTTATATGTAATACTACATCATCAGTTTACAAAAAGAAGGATGAAGGATGATTTGGTCTTCGTGAGTGTGAAAGCATTTATTTGCTGCGTTATTTCTTACATTGGAACCACTGCCGACTATGGTTGGAACTTAAAATATTTCTTCCCCTACTTCTTAGTATGGCTGGAGCTAAACTCGTTTCTTCCCCGTGTTTGAACTGAGTAGTAAAAAATAAGCTGTAGCTGCTTGTGTTCCTAGTAATTTACTGTTGATTTAATGACATATAAAATCTGCATCAGGAAATTAGGAGCGGATATTTTTTTAATTGTACGAGCAACCTTAGATTCATGCAACAATGCAGAGGGTTGGAAAGATACAAGAGAACTCACCTTATTCTTAGTGGTAATGCAGAAGGGTTCGAAACAAGCCGGAAGGGAGTTTCCAGATAACAAACTCGAGCCACCAGAGCTTCTAACTGCAATGCATTTTAGCAATATAGTCAATAAGCATGGTCTGTCCATTATGCATATCGTCGAAGTAAAGTAAACATGTCATTGTATACGTTAATGTGATGATCGGCTAGTGATATGTCTAATTTTCAACTTATAATTACTATCAGCGGACATGGAAAAGACGTGTAACCGAAATATGCAAACTCGTGAACTCACATATGCATTCAAAGTTCAACATGAACGTCAACCAAGAATGCGTACATTTGTTGTTAAAAGAAAAAGCTACGCCCTCAACTACTATAGATGGCCACACCATAAATGTACTAATTGCCCGTTAATGCTTTATACTAACCCTACCTAGCAATCTGAGTCAGTAGTATATACACAAGAAGAACCGGCTTCTCGAAACATTGATGAAAATAATATAAAAGTGCAAGACCTGAGTGTGTGAGAGCATCTAATTCATATGACATTATCCCAAAGACTTTATAAGCCTAGAGAATTTATTCAAGTAACTACTGAAGAAAACATCAATAAGCAATGAAAACAAGCTTCAGTAATATATCTAGAAAGAAACAAGAAAAAGGTCTCCAGAAAGCGATTACGCTTAACAAGTAATGTTCAACAATAGATGCTGAGATTTCAGCACCAAAACCCCCAGTAACCAGAGCTTCATGACTAATCTGCAGAAAGGGTGATGGGTATCCCATATCAATAGGATTCCTAGATCAAATATCCAGTATAAAGAGTTGTACACCCTCGCCTAGTAAGCCGGTTTTCCAAACTGAAAACCGCTAAAACGCATTAGAGGAAAACAAAACACATCAACTACACTAACCAATTATAAAAACAAAACACATCAACTACACTAATCAATTATATAAAGAAGCATATGTGTAAAGTTTGTATCCTTACAGAAGTTTTTCGGTTTTCTTGATGAAGGCCTTTTCCTTGTGAAGAATTGATGTGTATCCTACATAGGTTGGGTTTCTTTGCTTGTGAAGAACTGATAAAAAGTCGTTTGGCCTTCTTGACAAAGGCATTTTCACTGGGAAGAATTGATGTGTATCCTACATCGGTTGGGTTTCTTTCCTTGTGAAGAACTAATGTGGCCTTCTACCTACGAAGAATTGATGTGTATCCCACATGGACTGGGTTCCTTACGAAGAATTGATGCCCAGATCGATTGGGTTCCTGAATCAATGAAGAATTGATGCCCACATCGATTGGGTTCCTGAATCAAATATGCAATGCAATATAAGTCAAATATGGGTTCCTAATCAAATTGAACTCTCACCTGGTAAAACCAATTTTTCAAGTTGAGTTCTACCCGTTCTTTAAACGCATCAAAGGGAAACAAAACACGTTAACTACACTAACCAATTATATAAAGAAGCATATATGTGTAAAGGTTCTATCCTAACGAGAAATTTTCTGGTTTTCTTGTCCTACTTGTTAAAGTTACAAGAAGCCTTTCAGTTTTCTTGACAGGCCTTTTTCTTGTGGAGTGTTGATGGGCTCCCTCACCTAATAAGCCGATTTTTCAGGTTGATTTTCACTCGCCCCTGAAATGCATCAAAGGAAACAAAACACATCAACTAAACTAACCAATTATATAAAGAAGCATATATGTGTAAAGCCTCCATCCTTATAAGAGGGTAAAGGTTCCATCCTTACAAGAGGGCTTCCAATTATATAAAGAAGCATATATGTGTAAAGGTTCTATCCTTAGAAGAGGGCTTCCACTTTTCTTGACAGTGGCCTCTACCGTTTCCTTATCCCACGATATAAAAATTTTCAGGTCTATCAGTTCACAAGAAATCCCTTCCAGAAAAAAATTAAAATAGATAGATAAATAATCTCAAGGATCACATAACTAATGAAAACCAAAGCATTTCCTAGTTGCTTAAACTAACATGACATTAAACCTTGTAGTTTGGTATATAATTCATATTAAAAGAAGAAGAAAATAAAAGCATTTCCTAGTTGCTTAAACTAATATGACATTAAACTTTGTAGTTTGGTATATTTCATATTATAATAAGAAAATTTTAGAATGATGCGAATCGTATATCTTTTCGGCATCTATACAGGCCTACTCCATGATAGATAGTTGTGCTCTCCAGCCAACATGTGTTATGTTGCTGTCTTCTCAAATCACCTAATTATTGGAATTCGCATCTATTAAGATTTCAAATTCTCCACTGAAGACATTTGTCTATAGTAGATAAAATGACATACCTCTGCCTCCAACAAAGGCAACATATAATCATCGCCAGGAGCCTATTCTGTGGACAAACAGTAAAGCCACAGAATACCAAAGACATTTACATGACATCAATTACAGATATTATCTGCTAATAAATTGGTGCAATAGAATAATTGAATTTAAGGAAAATAATTACGTTACCTTACTACAGTGGGGTTCAGATCACGAATGTTTGATAGGAATAATCCTTTAGCTTGTTTTAGGCTTCAAATGACCACCTATAAACTCACCATTTAAGATATTGGAAAAAGTGCAAAAATTCAGCTCACTTGGAATAGGATCCATGAACCATATGTGAAAAGTATTCAATAATCTCAGAAATTTCAATAAGGTCACAAGCAAAAGAAAACATATTCTTTGGGTTCCTCATGAAAAGCAGTTACAACCCAAAGCATTGCCCAGCAGGGAGAAGGAAATGACAACCGAAAGGTAAAAAACAATAACAAGTCAAACTAAATCGAGGAGAAGGGCATTTACTTTGAGACAAGGAACATGACAAAAGAAAGCTTCAGGGGATTGCGGGTAATAATGTCTGCCATGGCCCACAGCTCCATAAGAGGCTCTTATTGCCAATCCTGGGGAATCACATGAAACCTCTTGAAGGATCAAAATGAAGCATGCGAAAGGGAGAGAAGAGAAATGAGAAAAGAAAGGATCAAAAAGAAGTATTGAAGACTAAAGGCAGTAACATATTACCTCCCCAATTAAATTGATTTCCACTCATGTATCTTAACTTGGTAGCTTCATTGACAATCTACCACTTAAAATTGTGTCAACTAAAGGCGAAATATGGAGCTACAATAGAGCTTACTTTCCGTAAGAAAGCTTTAACTCGTCAAAAGATGGAAAAATATAATCTGCAAATTGAATTTCTGCTATAGCTCAATTTCCCTATAACAAATGAAATAAAAGCAAGAATTATGTATAATGGAGCAGAGTGTCAAAAGAAACTATGCAGAGAAAGATTCCAGAATTGATAGAAGGCTGCCAGACCAATGCCAAATCCAACAATGCCCTGCATACGAAAATATTTGGAAACTAATCAAATTTTTCTAGCACAAACTACTAATAAAAATCATTGCTATAGAGAAGAAAAAGAAAGGAAATAAATGACTGTAAGATAAAGATTGTGAGGCTCTCTATTGCTGCAGCAATCATAGGTCAACCACATAGGCAGTTTTTAACACCAAAAATGGATGCTGTATACGAACAATGGCACCCAGAATAGACCGTAAACGGTAATACCTGTTCACAAAGAGTGGCATTGAATATCCTACTTTTCCCAAATCAATCAACTAATCCTGTCGTGCATCAAAAAACCCCACCAACGCTCACATCTTCTCCAAATACATAAGAACTGTGAGGAAATGGAGTTATAGCATAAGCACACTATACAACTCAAAAGGGGCACAATAAGAAATGCAGTCATACCAGAAGCATACTCACAAGTCAAAGAGGCGCAAATGATGTAAAAAAGTGGAAGTAGACAGCATGCTTCACTGAATTAGAGGGCAATTAACGTGCACAGTTATCCAAAGCAAATAAATCCAAACATCTAAGAGGCATTTAGCCAGAGAGTAATTAAAAGCTTTACAAATAGCAATTACTAATTATGATTCAAACACATTGTCCACAGCATTC
>JAWDEX010000007.1:3759332-3808382 GCA_035221805.1 Trichilia hirta | reverse complement strand
ATATATTATTGATGACTTTTATCGATTTTATATTTTTCGATTTTGATTGTTATTATGGATATGACTTTCACTACTTTTAATTTTCATTTATCATCAACTTTCTTTTTAAATTATAAATTAAATAAATATATAATTTTTATTTTTAATAAATTTAAAAAAAATTAAAATACTTCATAAATATATTGCAATAATATTATAATAAAAAATAAAATTCAAAGAATTAAAATAATATACTTAACTTGATTTAAAATTAGAGATAAGAAGTAAAAATATTTTATAGAATTGCATGAAAATGCAATTGTATAATGCCTTTTGTTGAGTTTAATTAAAAAGTAAAAAAAAAAATCATCATGTATTTATCAACAGTTAAAAATTATATATATAATAAAACTATAGCTGAAGTAGAGTTTGAATAACAATTATAATATTAAAATAACAATAACAATATTAGAATTTTTTTAAATTTTACCTCTTATTATTACTTGAATTTGGATAAAAACAAAAGAAATTTTCAAATATTCGAATAAGTGTAAGGAGTTAATATTAGAACTTATAAAAATTTATAAGACTGAGATAATTAAATTTATTTTTAGAATTAATGGAATGTCATAAGAATTTTTTTTAATTTTATTATAGGAGAAAATAAAAAAATGAGATATTAAGAGAATTTGAGAGGAATTGCAATAACATAACTTTTAAAATGATTTTATTCTTTTAATTTATATTATATTATATTATATAGTTTTTTTTAAAAAATATTGTTATATAGTTTCTATTTTAGAAAACTCCTCTCCAATAGTTTAATGTTTCTTTTCTTTTCTGTACTTTCTTCTAACGTTTTCTTTTGGGGATGGGAAGCAATTCTAATGACTTGAGCATACAAAAGTTTTTCTTATCAAAAGGGAGAGAAGAAAATATCACAAGAAATTGATTTTGAATAAATTAATAAAATGCAAAAGAATTTGAAGGCAATAAACGATGTCGTTTAAAACAATGTCAAAGGGCAAGTGCAGTATATAAAGGAAGGGCATCGTCCGAGAGCTGAACTAACAGGGAAGAAGAAGCGGACTCCAGCAATAACGATGGATGCGAGTTCACGATTAAGTTGTTATCGGAAAAACCATTTCGTATTCAATCTCCAAACTTCGCTATCATTGTCTTCCTTGAAAAATTACGCACAATTGGTCAACTTTGGAGCTAGAAACCGCCAAGTGCGCAGCACACGGAGCTTCATCGTTACTTGCTCGGCATTTGCAGTACAAGAGATGTTGGAGAAGACCAGAAAGTCTGTAAGGACTAGTAGTGGCAAGGAAATGATGCCAATGATTGATAAGAGCGGCAGGTTTTGCAGCCCCAGAGCCGCTAGAGAACTCGCTTTGTATGTATATGTCGTTTCTTTATTTGCTTTAGTGTTCTTTCTCCAAATTGGAATTTTTGTATGTAATTGAACTCAACGTAGGGTTCTGCAAGTGCACATTCTTGCTTTTTTGTTCTATAGATTGAGTTTTCATGTATCTAAAGTGAATGTTTTGTGGGGTTTACTGGCAGATTAATTATATATGCGGCATGTTTAGAAGGGTCTGATCCTATTCGGCTTTTTGAGAAGCGAGTGAATTCAAGAAGAGGTAATGCCTGATCTTTTGCTTAATCCATGTTTAATTGCTTGCTCATTGTTTGCATTTGAATGTCTAAGTATTATGTTGCAATTAACTCATTCAGAACCTGGATATGATTTTGACAAGGCTTCATTGTTGGAGTATAAACACATGAGGCTTCGGAGGTCCTCCTGTGACAACAGAAACAACTGAAGAGGTGGATGGGCTTATGCGTAATGACGAAGAGGAATCTGCAATCGGTAATCAAATGTTTGAGAACTACAGTTCTTACACATGCTAATGTATTTCTTCAGGGAAGATTAGTCTTTCATTTGGTTGGATGGCACACTGTATTTGGAATGAGTTTAACTTTTGCTTCCTTGTGAAGCATTGTTAATCTTAGAAATTCTTAAGTGGTTACTATGTTGATTAATGTCAATCTATGTGACATGGAAATTTCAGGATAAATGCAAGAGTCTTTATGTGGTAAGAGAGCCTATCTCCACTTTTTGTATACATCATGTAGGTTGTGCTTAAGATGATAATTCATCATTTTGTTGTTTGCATTAATTCATCAATTTCAGAATAATTGATCATGGATGAAGTCGTGTTTTGCTTTTTATTTTCATTTGGCTTTTTATAAGCCTTATTCCATATGGCATTTTTGCCTCAGAGGCAGAAGTTCTTTCAGCTCCACCAAAGTTAGTGTACAGCAAACTACTGTTGGGGTGAGTCCCCAATGATATAAGTTGCATGCCTTCATTATATGATGAAAATGTTGGCTTCAATCACTGCATTCATTTACACCCTTGTGAGATTGGGGCTGCATTGTGTCTAATTTTTATGTTTTATTGCAGTTTCACGAGGAAGCTTTTGGTTGTGGTTGTGGATAAGTGGGATAATCATCTCCGTGTTATTGAAAAGGTCGTCCCACCAAATTGGAAGGTCTTGAAAATGGTTTTAATTGTATGGATTGCCTTGTATGAACGTTTCTTTTTGTAAAAATGAATAGCATACGTTATGGTTGAGAGTATTATTCATTTGGACGCTCACAACATAAGCAAATTCCTTTCGAAGTTAAGCTTATTTGCATTGATCAATTTGGTTTAATCCATTGTTAGCTCACACAGTTGTCTCTTACCTGACATACTCTCAGGATGAGCCTGCTGGAAGAATTTTGGAGCTTAGCATTCTCCATTTAGCCATGTCTGACCAGATTGTGATTAATGAGGCATGTCTCCCACTCCCTCCATCCGTTCAGCATCCACGTTTTGCTTTCTTTAGCTATAATCTGAACTTAACATATTGTATTATTCTTGAAGGCTGTTGATCTTGCAAAATGATTCTGTGATGGAGCAGTGCCGCGTATAATTAATGGGTGTCTCCGGACCTTCGTGAGGGATCTTTAAGAAACTGCTAAGACTCTAGCCTCAGAAAGTAAGCAAGAAATTCGATCCAAAGTATGAAATGATATTATTTCAAGACCATTTATGCTAAGATTTTGTTCGGAAACTTCGGATTTACAATGTCATCTGATTCTGGAAACCTTGTTAGAACTTCTTGGCTCTGTTTGAGGAAATGTTACCACAAAAGTGCTGAGACTGAATGTAAATGTAGAGAGGGCAACTTGGTTATAGAACCAGGTAAGTTCTGGTTCAGAAGAAGACTTGATAACAGAAGGAGTATAAATGTACATGTATATGATTTTGTTGTAGTTTCTAATCTTCTATGTATAATGTAATGGTGAAATTTTGTTATTTAGAGAATGAAAATCATGTTTGCTATCATCAATGCACTCCTTTAAGTGGGGAAAATTTTGTATCTACAAACATGACAAAAACATTAATTTATTCAACAACGAGGGATCATTTATTTATTTATTTATTTATTTATTATAAAGATATTCTACCGTTTTTGAATATGGATATTCTACTTTCTATTCTCCCTCCCTCCCTCCCTCTCTCTCTCTCTCTCTCTCTCTTTCTCTACTAATTTCTTGTGGTTGGACACATGTTTGGGCCAATTTGAAGCCCAAATTAACATCCCAATTCAGTCAACATAAAACAATCGGCATTCCGGTCGCCAATTCTTTTCCTTCTCTCTCTAGGGTTTCTTCTCTATCTTGGGTGTCTCATGTCTTCCACTCTCTATATACCACCCATTACAGATTTAAATGCGTCGGTGCTTTAACTTTCTCTTACATGGTTTCAAAACCAGTTTACCATTTCGTTTCTTTTATTTTTTTTCCTTTGAATTTTCAATTGTGGCCTAATATTGCAATTCTTTGCTTCGAATCCTTGAATCAAAGAATCTATCGTTGGGCCAAATTGAAGATCCATTATACATACTCTAACTAGTGTATCTGTAATTCTAACTCTAGCTCCGTCTTTTCTTTTTTCTGTAGGATTTCGCGGTGACAAGGTAGATAAAGTTTTAATTTTGGGGACAAAAGATTGAACTTTTATCGTGGAGGTTGAACGATGAAATGAATCAGACGGATTCCCATTGATTTTTTTCTCAAATATGACATCAATAACCAGCTACTTCTGACTTCCTCCATTATAAAAAAATTGATTTTTCTTCTCCATTTGAAGTATAGTTTTCGGGTTTTGGAATTGAATCGGCCGGTGATATAGGGAAAATATTTGCTACTCTTGATAGGGGGAATTTCTTAATTCCTTCTTATGATGATACTCCAACCCCCAAGATCTCTGAGACATTTTTCTGAATTTTTTATGCAATTCTGATTGTTTTCAACTCTTTTTTTTCCTTCGGAAAATATTTTCTTTGCGTTTAATTGTATCGAAAAGCCGAGGATTTGCAGTAACATTTTTGATTGAGATTGATTTAATAATGAATTTCGCCCAGATGATAAAATCTTCTAATCAATACTTGCTTTAAGAGTAATCTTAGTCCTAAAAAGAAATTTTTATTTTATTTTCTAATACCAGATTGGACAAATGAGGATTGGTAGTAATACATTACGAACAAGAAATTGTTTAGAATTAGAATGTCAAGCTTTCAGGAATAAGTTTGGAAATTTAATTCTGAATGGTTATTGTCAACAATCAATGCAAATTCATATATCTGCTGATCTTTAGTTTACGAAAGAAGGATAAAGGATAACTTGCATGCTATTTTTTTTATCACATTGGAACCACTTATTATTATGGCTGGAGCTTCCCTTATTTCTTTCCCATGTGTGAAAGTTCAATTGTGGAAGATGTACATGGCAAACATTTATGGCGGGTTAATCTGAGTAGTAAGAAATGAGCTGTAACTGTTCGTGTTGCTAGTAATTTACTGTTGATTTAATAGCATCTACAATCTGCATCCAGAAATTAGGAACGAATAATTCTTTATTAGTACGAATTACCTTAGATTCATGCAACAATGCAGAGGGTTGGAAGGATTCAAGAGAGCTTACCTTATTCTTGGTGGGCATGTAGAATGGTTCAAAAACAAGCGGAAAGGGAGTGTCCAGACCACAAACTCGAGCCACTGGAGCTTCTAACTGCAATGCATTTTAGTAATTTACTTAATAAGCAAGACTTGTTCATTATGCAAATCGTCCAAGTAAGGCAAACATGTCATTGTATAAGCTAACATGATTGGCTAGTGATATCTCTAATTTTCAACTTATAATTACTATCAGCAGGCTGATGTACATCAATACATGGAATGGACATGTAACCCAAATATATGGACTCACATATGCGTTTACAGCTCACCATGAACGTCAACAAAGAATTGACACAGTTATTGTTCAAGAAAAACTTTGCCAACAGAAGGCCACACCAAAAATGCACTAATTGCCCTATACAAAAGCTTTATCCTGCCCCTATCTAGCAATGCAAATCAGTAGTATATCCACACCTTCTCAAAACATTTATGAAATTAATAATCAAGTGCAAGCAACTTAACGGTAAAACGTGAGTGTGTGAGAGCATCTAATTCATATACCATAATTCTGAAGAATTATAAGCCTAAAAGATATTTATTCAAGTAGTTAACTGAAAAACAGCAATATGCAATGAAAACAAGCCTCAGTAATATATTTAGAAAGAAACAAGGAAAAAGTCTGCAGGAAGTGAATTACCCTTAAGAAGCAACGTTCAACAACAGATGCTGAGATTTCAGCACCAAACCCCCCCGTAACTGGAGCTTCATGACTAATCTGGAGAGAGGAAAGCATAAACACATCAACTATATTAACTCATTATATCAAGAAGAATATATGTATTGTTCTATCCTTACAAGAAGTCTTCCGGTTTTTTTGACAGAGGCCTCTAATGTTTCCTTATCCCATGGTATTAAAGTTTTCAGATCTATCAGTTCACAAGAAATCCCTTCCTGCAAAAAATTAAAATAAAAAATCTCAAGGATCACATAACTAATGAGAAACAAAACAAAAAATATTTCCTAGTTGCTTAAACTAATATCACATTGAACTTTGAAGTTTGGTATAATTCATATTATAATAAGAAGAAAATTTTAGAACGACGAGAACCATATACCTTTTCAGCATCTATACAGGCCTGCTCCATAATAGATAGTTGTGCTCCCCAGCCAACAAGTGTTATGTCACTGCCTTCTCGAATCACCTAATTATTGGCATTTGCATTTATTAAGATCTCAAATTCTCCACTGAAGACATTTGTCTATTGAAGATAAAAGGACAAACCTCTGCCTCCGATAAAGGCAACATATAATCATCCTCGGGAACCTCTTCTGTGGACAAACGGTAAAGCCACTAAATACCAAAGAAATTTACATGACATCAATTACTGGTATTAGCAGCTGATAAATTGGTGCAATAGAATCACTGAATTTGAGGAAAATAATTGTGGTACTTTTGGCTCAAAAAAGACGATGGGGTTTGGATCACGGATGCTAGATAGCAATAATCCTTTAGCTTGTCTTGGGCTTCGAGGGATGACCACCTATGAATTCACCAGTTAAGACATTGGAAAATATACAAAAATTCAGCTCACTTGGAACAGGATCCATGAACTGATATCATGCAAAAAGTATTCAATACTCTCAAAAATTTTAATAAGCTCACAAGTAAAAGAAAACATATTCTTCAGATTCCTCACGAACTGCAGTCAGAACCCAAAGCATTGCCCAGTTGAGAGTAGGAAATGATCACCAAAAGAAGAAAAACAATAACAAGTCAAACTAAATTGAGGAGAAGGGAATTTACTTTGAGACCAGGAACATGACAAAAGAAAGCTTCAGGGGATTGCGAGTGATAATGTCCACCATGGCCCACAGCTCCATAAGGGGCTCTTATTGTTAATCCTGGAGAATCACATTAAAACTCTGAACGGACCAAAATGGAGCATGGGAAAAGGAGAGGAAAAAAATAAAAAATAAAAAAGAGATATCGAAAGGAAGTATTAAGGCTAAAGGCAGTCACATATTACCTCCACAATTAAATTGATTTCCACTCCTGTACCTGAACTTGGCAGCTTCATTGACAATCTACCAATAAAAATTGCATCAGTTAAAGGCAAAATATGGAGCTACCATAAAGCTTACTTTCTGTAAGAAAGCATTACCTGATCAAAAGCTGGAAAAATATAATCTGCAAATTGAATTTCTGCTATAGCTCGATTTCCCTATAACACATAAAAAGAAAGAGAGTTATGCGTATTGGAACAGAGTGTGAAAAGAAGCTATGCAGAGAATGATTGCAGAACCGATAGAATTCTCAAACACACCATGGCTGCCAGACCAATCCCAAATCCAACAATGCCCTGCATAAAAAAAGTATTTGTAAACTAATCAAATTTTCCTAGCACAAAAAACTAATAGAAATCATTGATCACAGAGAATAAAAAACGGAAATAAATGACTAAATATATGTATATTTATAACAATAAGATAAAGATTGTGATGCCCTCTATTTGATGAATCTTCTGCAGCAATCATAGGTCAACCACATAGGCAGTTTTTAACACCAAAAATGGATGCTGCATACGAACAATGACACTGAGAACAGACCGTAAAACTGTAATACCTGTTCACAAAGAGGGGTATTGAAAACTCTACTTTTACCAAATCGATCAGCTAATCCTGTCGTGCATCGAAAGACCCCACCAAAGCTCACATCTTCTCCAAATACATAAGAACTGTGAGGAAGTGTAATCATAACATAAGCACACTCCCAAGACAAATTTATAAAATTCAAACGAGGTACAATAAGAAATGTCGTCATACCATAAGCATATACGCAAGTCAAAACTTATACAAATCAGAGAGGCACAAATAATGTATAACAGGAAAGTAGACAACATGCTTCACTGAATGAGAGGGCACTTGCAAAATTATTGAAAGCAAATCAAAATCCAAACATCTAAGAGACATTTAGCCAGGCAGTGATTAAAAGCTTTACAAATAGAAATAATAATTAGATAATATGATTTAAGCACATTGTCCACAGCATTCCTTCGCTAATCCTAGTCAAATTCATAATCCTGTCCAACTTTTCATTTTTCTTCAATGAATTCAGTGGTCACTACAGATTGAAAACCATCCATTTATACACACAATTACAATAACAAACCACCAGTTTCCAGAGAAAGATAATCACTGGTAATTCCAAATCCCAAAGCAACACAAAATGAAAAATCATCAAAAACAACAAATTCAAACCCAGCCAACAACCAACCAACCACAGAAACTCCGCAAAGAATCAAACTTTAAAACAAAACCTCATCATACAAAGCAAAAAATCATCTGGGTATTCTAAAATAACACACCGTGGATCCGTTTCCAACGCGATGTGAAGAGCCTGATTGATGGCAGAGTACAAATTCAAAGACTTCACACCTCCATCTTGCTGTTGAATCACCTGCTTCTCACAAGAAGTTGAAAAATCTCTTCTTGAAAGGGAACCCATCAATCTCCTCCCAAACCTTCTGAAACCAGTCGCCATGTCTGAAATCTACGACAAGATGTTTATGTAATAGAAAGACAAGTTAAAATATTGGATGGATGGATGGACTTCAACACAAGTGCACGACAGTCGAGTTTAATCTGAGTTGTCTTTTGTAAACGTGGCAATCCAATCAAATGATCATTTTTAAAATATTGTTTTAATATATCATGTTATTTAAAGATCATTTTTAAAATTTTATTTTAATACAGTTTATCTTGTCGTTTGTCAAAAATTTATCAGATTAGATTTTCTTTTAAACAATATAATCTTTTCAGATGTATAAGTGTTTTATATGTTTCTAGATTAGAATTTGTTCAATTATTAAAATCTTTTATAATCGTAATGGGGTAAAAGCAACCAAGTTTGACTACGCTTGTTAAAATCGAGAAAAAATTTCACTTAGATTTATATGCTACTTAATGAATTTTAATGTTTTTTATTCTAACATAGTGAATTTAATGCCAAATAGACTACACAATGAATGATTGATCTATATACAACATAGACAGGGCGTATATATTGATAAAGAATTTTATTGAGTGCTTCTTTGGAGAAATTTCCAGGGATTTTTTTATTTTATTAGGTACCAATTTCCTAAAAAATAAAAATAAACTAGTATATTATAACTTACAGTAATTGGAATGCGATAAACTATTGAAACAAATCTATCTTGTTTTCTGCAATATTGGTTAGGAATTTAATTTAAGATCTGCCATGCTTCACCGAAAATTTTAAGTCCAAATTAATGAGAAGGCACCCTTCAATTTTGATACAGCTAATTTAAGCAAACAAGGCTCTCTTTTCATGCAGCAAAAACTAAGATAACAGGAAAAACTAAAACTATTACATAAAATTCTCTAGTTCATACGGCTGTTGCCGCAATCTTTTTCATGCCGAATAAAAATAGCTGTAGCAGGCAGGCAAAGCAACATCCATTTGAATTTGTCAGAACCACCGAGTTACTGAATATGTAATAATGTGAAACAGAGCACATATCAGTATAAAATTCATAAAAGAGAAACCAGTGCTAATACAGCAACAATAGACTTGAGCACTCGAAGTAAAAATTTCTACATTCAATTCAAGTTAAGCAAATTTTTGAATTAGCAGCATAACAGATGTCCTGCTCTAGTTTCATTTCAGCGGTCCATACAAAGAAAGCAACAAAAAACTTCAAAACAAGAGAAAAAGCAAAAGACTTGATCCATTCAACAGAAGAAAATAAGATAAAAAGATTTAACTCTATTTCTTTGATTACTGCATATGAAAAACTCTCTATTACATTACAATAAATTTCCCACCTTGTCTCTCTAGCAGCTCTCTCTTAACAAATACAAAAATGCAAGCTACTCCGTAAGAAAGCAGATCCAGAAGTCAAAGACAGGAAAGAACCCCAAACAGATTTGAAAGGAAAAGCTAAGGTAAAAAAAGCAACACGGAGAAACACTGAGAAAAAACACTGAAATAGCATCCCTAAACCCAAAATCCCGGCGGATGAAAGCTTGTTAGAACATAAACCACTACTTGAAAAGGAAAAAGGAAAAAGAAAAAAGAAAAAAGAAAAAAGAAATAAAAAAAGGGAAGAGGAAGCCCATCACATCACATAAGAGATAGGGCATACTAGAATTCTTCTGAGAAGCTTCATCTTCCACGATGATATAAAGCGAAATCCCATCCCTCAATGAATTATTGATTCTCAAAGCAGCAGGGCAGATTCAGTAAGGCGGCCTGAGTCATTACATATAACTAGCCAGAATTTTCTCTGTACCATGTCCGAAACCAGCAAAACTTGGATGGAACTAGTACTCACAAGCTCCACCAATATAATCAGACCACCTTTATGAGCAGCTAAGGCTAACAACCATTTGCAACTCCATTTGCCAAAGTCACCTTATCTGAAACTACAACTGGTTTAGTTGTAGCAGCCTTGTGGGAAACTCCAGTTTTTGCAACTGATCCATTCTCAGAAATCTTCATATCCCCATTAGTCTGAGCAGTTGAAGTTGGCTCTTCTATCAAATTGGAGGCAGTTTCCAATGACTTCTGCAACTTTAGCTCTCCATTAGACACTTCTTTCTTCTCATCAGTTGCCTTTCCTTCCCATACCTGCATAGTAAAATTCAAGCGCATGCAAACAAAGTTGAGCTTAAGTGGCAAAAAATCTCACCAAAGAACACCAACAGACAAGACATCAGAAATATTAAACCAGAACGCAGTTGAAGAGTGTAAATCTTACCTGTTTCTGAAACTGCTGTTGTTTAGCCTTCTTTTCTTGAATTGTTTTCTGGCGTATTTCGTAAAACCCAAAATCATCAAGAATGGAGGTTTTACTTGAGTGATCCTTGAATATTTTGATCAATTTAAGCCCCTGCTGTAACTTGACCTGGAAAAGAGAATCAAAGCTTGCTATTTAAAGTGGAAAAAGGAACAATAACAACAAAAGAGGACTCATAAAAATACAATCTACCTCTTGAGTGTCCCTGCTGTTAGTGACAGGTTTGTTCTCATTGTTCTCAAGGGTAATATGCTTCAACAAACTATTTGGTACATCTTTGACAATGTGCCACTTTACTAGAAAGCAGCCGGTCCACTTGTCTTGCTGCCAGTACTCCACATTCCTGTTAAAATCAACTGGTCCAGCCATCTCTGCCAAGCCAACAAATTGTCCGCTCGTATTGACCTAAGAAAGAATTCAATCATAATTAAATACCAACAAAACTAAAGAAGAAAATAAATCAGATTCGGTTCTATTTAAACACTCTCACCGAGAAAAAAAGGAATATAGGGCAGCTGCCAGACTTCTGCTGGGCCTCCTGGTATGCAGCATCAAGCTTCTTGTTGCCATTTGGAGTGCTGGCCCAAACATTGTACTTAATGCTTTTATGGACATCATCCTCGCTGTAGGACTTTATAACAAAGAATTTAGCGTCAGTGTACGCCTCAGGGAAATCTTCTTTATTGTACTGTTCTCGGTCTGGAACCAAACTAATCTTTTCCTTTTCCTCATCAGTGGTATCATTTGTCAGAACATTCTGCTCTTTAACTGATACGGCAATGGGTGCCGAACCCTTTGGGTTCTTGGAGCCCTTGGCTCTAGGTCCCCTATTAAGCTCGTTCAAGCCATCCATGTTCTCATTACCATAACCAAAGTAACCACCACGTCCCCTCAATTTATACTTGCCATCAACAGCCAACCATCCACGACCATTTGTTCGTATATCATAACCATTGGAGCCATATCCCATTCCAGATCTAAATGTGTTACCATACTGACCATATAATTTGTTAGGATACATCCTATTCACATTCACAAAACCCTGCACTGTACCCATGCCAGACACCGGTCTAGGATGGTGCAAACCCTGCAGAGCAAAGAGAAATTTGGTAAGTGAGCTAAAATAAAGATAACCTGCATAAAGCATCCACCAACAAACAATAGCCTACGACGACAAATAGTTCAACTCAACTAATAAACCAAATGAAGAAGAAGAAGAAAGGTGAATAACAGATACCATGTAATGAGAATTCGGACGGTAGTTCTGATTTCTAGAAGATGCAACATTATTGACATTTGAAAAAGAAGAATTGAATGTGTTGTTTGCAACTGGCTGTGCATCTGAGATCACTGGGCCATCCAACCATGGAATGGGAGACCTCATCCCATCAAGATTATATCTAGGTTCTTGATAACCAGAAGCAGGACCAGGTGCAGGCAAAGCACCCCTTCCATATGTATTACTCCAATTAAATGAAGAGGCTTGATAAGTTGGTTTAAACGGGCCTGAGCCATTATTTCCCTTCACACCTGTATTCGCAACACCATCGGATTTCCCATTGTTAGTTTCTACAGGCAAAGGCTTCTGGTCAGTGGCTACAGAGGTGGGAACATCCCCTGGTGGAGGTGCAACAGGACTTGGGCTATATGGAGCACTGGTTGTAGTAAGTGGCTGGAAATAGTGGGGATACTGGTAATGTTGAGGTCCATATAGCTGACCGTCGGTTCCCATGGTCGGAACTGGCGAACTTGCAGGTGAATAAGGTGCATAGGGTGCATACCCATAGCCATGGTGATACATGAGAGATCCATTATCCCCATAAACTCCCTGAACAAATACCATAAGAACATAAACCATTAGAATAATGAAAAACTAGTACAACCTGATATTAAATCAATCTTACACTGATATCACATAAAACAACCCATCAACATCAGTGATTAAAACATAATAACTTACAGAGGTCATGTCAACTCCTTCTTGACTAACATATCTTGAATATTCTTCCCACTCACTAACATTCGCATCATATCCTACAAAATTTATAACCAAGTCAACACCACACCTACCAACGCATTCAACATATTCATCATAATAATATAAAGACATATTTGGATGTTTTCAAAACATAATATCCTATAGGGCAAAGCTCAAAACTTACCCCCATAGTAGTAAGCAGTAGAGGGATAACCATTTGGAACGTAGCAAATATTTGGGTCCATAAAATCGTTCAGAAACGGAGTACCAGACCGCTCTGATGGGATCTGACTATTCGCAGGAGGATTAGAAGAATCAACAGACCCAAACTGATTAGCTGAGGGCTGTATGGAAAATTAAATCATCATTGGTTTGCACACATCACAAAGATAATCCCAAAAACATGTCCCAAGCTAAAAATAACATTGAATCACTGCGCAAACAAATTACCTTCTTGGTTGGCTCAGAAATTTCAAGAGTCTTAGTCTTTGAATCTAGTGACAATTTCTGCAGCAAATCAGAAGCCTCTATGCAAAGAAAAAGTGAAGGAAACAACTTTTATAACCAAAAATAATATTGAAACTACAATTCAATTTAAATTTTCCGTCACAAAATAACACAACCTATAAATTCTACTATACAATAAACAGAACATAATTTCAAATTCAATCTTTGAAGAGCAAAAATCAGATCCTAATCCAAAAACCATATAACTATCTTGCATTAATTAACATTAAGCTACCAAAAGCAAATAAACCGCATCAAAAAGTTCCATTATAACAAATTTCATCTCAAATTCAATAAAAAGAAATCAAAATCAAGCAGACAGGAAGAATAACAAGCAATATTCATAAATTCTAGGCATCATACTTCACAAGACAACAAATTTTCACATACCGACAATCATTAACACACAAATAAGTAAACAAAAATCCTAAAATCCAAATTTTAGCCGGATCTATATCATTTGTACACAAAGAAAGAGACAATAAAACAAAAATTAAGACAAGGTCGAATTAAATTATACCCAGATCGGTACTTAGAAAAAGGATACGATCTACAGCTGGAGTAACTGTAGTAGCCATGAATGACAACGGATCTTGATCTTTCTCGATATCTTATCTTCTAAAACCCTTAAAATTAGAAATTGGAATGGGTTTTGAAGATTGAAAAAACCCTAGATAAGAGGAGTAAATGGGTACACTCTTCTCACCGAAAGTTCGCAGCCGCCAAGGGTTCGGGTTTAGCGAAAGAAAGAGGGTTTTGTCAATCTGAAAGCGTTGATTCAAATAGCACCACGGAATCCTTCTTTTATTTCTCACCCGCCTGTCGTTTTATGATCTCATCAATTCAATTTCATTGGGTAATATTTCCACGTGGCGTTTCATGAGTGGTTTTGCACTAATTTGATATGTTAGCGAAGTTTTTGCTTTGTTAGAGGGTGATATGAATTTTGGTGCCTTCACAGGTAACAAAGTCTTCCAAATATTGGAATCCTAATTGTCAAATTCATATCGTTTTTCAAATTTTGGGTTTGTTCCAGAAATTGGGCCTGTATTATTATGGGCCTTTTCGGACTTTTTTGTCATTTTGAGGTTTGATGTTGACATTTATTTTGTTCGTGTAGTTGGCAAAACTTTGTCAAACTTTCCCTTTTATACATTTGCCATTTTAGACTAGTGAATGTTTCGCATTTATATACATCGTGATTTTTTCAATGATCTTATCAATCAGCGAGAGGGAAAGAGAGAGATTCAACGATTTGAAGTAGAAATCATAGTAAAAGGTACAGATTAAATGGATATGACTCAAATCTCATGTGGATTCAATTGTCACATCAACATAAAATTTTTAAATTCAAGAAAAAATGTTTTTCCTAATACTTACACAATGCTGATACTTCATAGCTTAATTTTATATCACTTGAATCAAATTAATGTTGATTTGATATATTTGTACCCATACGGAATAAGAAAAACAATCAATAAATAAGAAATATTCTCATTTATGGCATAATGATAATATCATTATCGGATACCTTATAATGGTGAAATCCTTCAAAGAGAAGCGTTTTAATAAGATTATGATGAGATTATTATAATAGAATACGTATCTTATTCATGTAGCTAGGGCTCATAATCACTCAATTAAGTTGAGATTTATAATCATATTTTATATTATTAACTCTAATGTAACTTGCTTAGGGGAGAGTTTTAACAAAATTCTATTTTGTTAGGTCAATCAAATTTTGTTGTAAATTTATATATATATTCAAATCAATTTACTACACTTAACAGGTGCCTTGCTTGCTACGGATTGATTAGCTAATTTTTAACAATTTACATAAAAAGTTTGTATTGTACTAATATTTTTATTAAATTGTCCTAATCTAAATATGTACTTAACAACTATTAATACTGTATTTGAATTTTGAAGATATCATGTAAATATAATTACAAAGAAAAAATTAGATCAATTTTTATTAAGCCTTGATATACATATATAACTCACACAAATTAACGCAAGGCAATGCATACATTCCAATAGTGAAACATAAGAAAACACTTTGAAAACCTAAATTCTTGAATAATCGTGAGTTTCGGAATAATCTTCCAACTGAGTATTGTTCACAAACGCAACCAATGGACTTCGAACGTGGTGGAATCCATCAGACCAAACAATCTCACCAAAATCATATCTCCCTTGAGACTTCTTCAATGGCTTAAACCTCACGTAGTAAGAATATTCTTCCTTAAACCTTGAGAAGAACAAAACCCTAGGCCAAACCACAACCTCAACCCCATCAGGCTCAACAATGCTAACAAAGTAAATTGCATTCTTCTTCGGACCAACATTTTTAACCCTTCTTTTGACTGTAATGGTAGATTGCAGATTTGAAACTGTGATGGATGGATAATTTATTTCGGTATGGTGGGATTGTTGTTGTGGGCAGCTTGTGTTTTTTCCTGGAGAGGGAAGGATTATTTTGTTTATTTTCTCTTGTGTGTAGCCATTAGTGCTGCAAAGGAAGAAAATGTAGTCATTTGGTTTTATGTCGTAGATGAGACCTGGATCCATTGCTTTCAGTGGGTTTATGTGGCCTGCTCCGAATTCAAAGGGATCCGAAACTTTCATCGATCCCCCTGCGAGAATGCTGTCCAGAGTTGTGTCTCTAGTCAAAGCTGAGACCAAAGCAAACAAATGAGCAGAAGGTGCAACGAAGAAAAAAGTTCTTGATTGAAGTTTTATTTCCTTACATATTTATACACCTGTAGTCATGAGGGCAGATCTAATAGCGGCCGGAGACCAGTCGCGGTGAGCCGATTTGATGAGGGCAACAACCCCGGAGACATGAGGGCAAGACATCGATGTTCCCGACTGAAAATTCCAGTTCACTGAACGGCGATCGGATGGCAACGGAACCGGAGGAGTTTTGGGAGGCCATGCTGCTAGTATTCCAATTCCTGGAGCTGCAATGTCCGGCTGTTGCAAGAAAACATTGTGTAGAAATTAATTATTATCAGCTTCCATTTCATGCAACAAAAGGTTAAGAAAACAGAATGTTTTCAATGTTTTCTGCCACAAATTTCACAAACCTTGAGAATAGATGGGGAAATTGAGCTTGGCCCTCTGGAAGAGAAGTATGCAACTGCTGGTGCTGGTGTTTTTCCTATGCTTGTTTTACTTGGTTTAATTCGAACTACAGGAAGCCTTCATTGTCACAGCAATATTCAAGTAAAAATAATGGTTAGATTTATAGACGATATTCATATATAAATATTCAGATTTCACGTTAAAAATCCATCACTCACTTTGGAAATTGAACGAGATAATCTCGAAGTTCCGTTGCTTGAGCGATGTCAATACGAACTGTTGGTATGATATCAACCTCAGCAATTTGTTGAGTCATAGGCGCAGCAAAGATCAAACCAGATGCATTGGCTATCTTTGCGGCTGCTTCTGCTTCTTCTGTTTTTACTGATCCCATGGTGGAGAAACATAAAACTACTCTCCCTGCAGCCTTTTTTCCCACCCACTTATCCATCTTGCAAGTCCTGGAGTCATAAAAAATTCCATATGCATGCAGAAAAATAATTAACACCATATCTTGCATAAGTTATTACAAAATTGATATCTAAGGTTTGAATTATATTGTTACAAAATAACATTGTTTTACTAAGATCCCATGATTGTTTGAAAATTAATCTTGTAACGTGTATTTATTGTATTCAAAGCTAACAACAATCTCAATAGGTGCAAAAAAGAGGGCTACCCGTCAAGAAAGTAAGTGAATGCTTCTACCAATTTTCCTTTAATCTCTGTGGTGATTAAGCTTTCTCCCTGTACAAAGAGAACCACAAAATTAGCTTAAGTAATTGTGTAGACTGTATATGTTTATATATCACAATTTCTTTCTCAACGAGAAAAATGTTAAAAATTTTTTTATTAAAATATAACATCGCTATGTTCAAAATTTAGTTTGAATAGAACTAATGATCTGGGCGGTGGCGGTGGCGGTGACCCTCTACAGCTCATAAGATTACTTTAGTCAAAAGGTTTAGTCATTTATCAATGAAATTAATACCAAAACGATGAAAAAAAAGTATTAAAAAAAAATAGACCCGGTAATAATTGAATACTAACCCTAGTTATCAAAAACAACATTAAGAAGTGATAAAAGATAAAAATAACAGAATCAAATTATTACCGTGATAGAGAAGTCACCATTCACCACAATCTCTACCAAAAACCTCCTATCAATAGAGGAAGCAGCAACACAAATGCTCCAAGGTGCAACATTCAGTACTAGAGAAGGTTCAGGACCATCATTTCCGGCAGAAAACACAACAGAAACACCTTTTTGCATAGCATGAAACGATCCAATATCGGCATTCGATTCAAAGAATGGCCTCAGAGGTGGAGATTCCCCGAAAGATGCCGAGATCACATCAACTCCATCATGTAAAGCATCATCGAAAGCAGCAAGAATGTCAGCCTCAGTGCATTTTCCATCAAAATCTTTGCCCCAACATATTTTGTACACTGCTAGCCGTGCCCTAGGCGCTCCTCCTCTGGCAATGCCTTGGCCAAGCGTATAAAAACTTGCATTTTCAGCTATGGATCCGGCTGCTGTTGAAGCTGTATGTGTTCCATGGCCGAGGAAATCTCTTGCTGATCGATATTCCTGGTTGCCAGTTGTGTTCAATGGCCCAAAAGCTTCTTCGAACCCTTTGAGGTAGTACCGTGCTCCTATTAGCTTCCGGTTGCATGCTTTTTGTGGATAAAATTTTTCTCCCTCAACACAAGTTCCCTTCCATGATGATGGAATTGGCTCTGGGCAATGATTTTCCTGGAAACTTTCAGATTCCGGCCATACACCTTTTGGCAAACAGACAGTAGCAAACTTTTAGGTTAAGATATATTACAAAATGGAAGTAAAAATGTGAAGACAAAACCTGTGTCAAAAATCCCAACAACTATATCTCCACCATAGGTGAGCTGCAAAGGAGAACCTTCATTTCCATTATCCAGAGTTAGGCCCATGAAATCCCAGCTTCTTGTGGTGTGCAACTTCAGGATTCGGCTTTCAGATACCGATATAACATCTTCCATCTCTGCAAAGCACATTTTATCTTGGTTATAAATTAAACAAACTCTTGGTTAAACAATGAGAACCTCTAGATAATGTAATTAACTAGAACATAAGAGGTAATTAATTAGGTCATTATTTATTACTGGCTAAGGAGGCTGCTTGGCTTGAATTGAGCTTTGCTGAGAAACCAGAGAAACTATGTTTATAGCTGTAGAGCATGGATCTCTTAGCATCTTCGTCACTTAAGAAGTGTAGAAAATATGTGTTAGTTGGCTTGAATAGCAAATTCAGCAAAATAGATATTATTAAAGGGGAAAAACGAAATATTAACCTCGGAAAGACATTAGAGAGGAGTTGAAGATGAGATTTTAAGGTGAGTTTGGGATCAGCATCATGGTTGAACCCTAAATAGACAACGTAAACCTGCATAAAGCAGTAAAGAAATCAACAATATAAAAAAGAGAAAAATGAGATTATAAGTAAGAAGATAATTGAAAGTACGAAAAAGGTAGGAAAGTATACCCTTATGTGAGAAGTAATGGAAGTTGTGTAGTGAACAAAAGAAAGTGAAAGTAAGAGCAATAGGCCCAAAAAGCAAACCATATTGTCTCCCATGAAAGAACAAAACATGGATGGCTTGGGATTACATAGAGAAAGAGAAGAAATATGACAATTTTCTTATGATTCGTTTAACGTATATATAGACATCGAAAAAATGATGCTTAGACTAGGGCAATCGAAGGCTGTAAATGGAACAACACTAACACAACTCGAGCTAGTTTTTCATGATGATAATTTACCTTCAAAGCTAGTTGAAAACTATGAAATTAAGTACACCAGAAGCTACAATTTCTGCTTTTTTCCCAATACTTCTTTGTAGAGCTGTACCTATATATAAGGTCGAATTAAAGCCTAAAGCCACCTAATTTATTAAACTTTTTTCATCATATACCATGGATACAATACATGTGGTATCTCATCATTCTTTTGAATAAAATCTTTTCAGCTACCTTTTTCTTCTTCCTTTGAGCAAACTGATTAACTTTAGTAAGATAACATTAACCCTTTAATTATTTAATAATTACTTAAGATATAAACTCAAAAGAATTTGCAATTCTATAGAAAGCTAGTTTCAGGCCATTTTGTTATCGTTTTAAGCTACTAATTGTTGTATTAACATTGAAATATAAATTAATTAGCTTAATCAAAATTAAAACTTAATTATAACACAAAGACATTGACTATTATAAGCAATACTTGAATATGTATTTTTTTAGCTGGCTAGGACCCAAATAGCTATAAATACTTCTCTCTTTTGGTAGTATCATGATTTGGCATGACAAGTTTAATCTTTTTTTAAATACAAAAATGTAGCAATACGCCTGCTATGCACCCATATGAATCAAAATTAGCAAGAATTTGTATCTATATCTATCTAACCATCTTTGTGTGTGTGTGTGTAGGAAACTCGAGTGCAAGTATCTACTATCTACAAAGAAATACATACTTTTAAAAAACAAAAGTAATATATGTTTATTCTATCAAATCATTCAATAAGTTAAGATTTCAGTAACACTTTGCGTAAATTGATCTATTGCTTTGCGTAATCACAAGTTTACAATCAAAAATCTTAGATTATACGAAACACGTTTTATCTTCCAATATAAAATTTACTTAAACATCATTAAACCTACTTTTGCATATATGAAATTCTAAGAATTAATTTACTTTGATGATATGCATTTGGTTATACATATATGGCTATTCATAATTGCATACCTTAATGCATTGGTAATAATTTGGAGAAGTGAAGCATCTTATTTGCTTTGATAAGCAGGAATTTTAAGTGCAAGGTATTTGAATAGTTATAGGGTCATATATATATTGCAAGCAAAATGCGTCCTGTTTCATGATTTTTCATAGTTTCAAATATAATGTAATGTAAATATATTTGTTCTTCATGAATTATTTAAAAGTACAGTAGGTCTTCTTTTCTACTAGCTAGTATATGATGTACCTCAACTGGCGCGTCTGAGACTTTTATCAAGGATTTTAATTGATATAGATCGTGCTCTCCAGGCTAAAAAAAGAGAAGAAATTATATCTTTTTCTTTCTTAAATTAGGCTATATTCATAACAAGAAGAAGTAATAGAAGTCCTTTTGTTCGAAGTCATTAATTCCTTCCACTGGTTTATACTTATAATTGAAAGAATTGAAGTTTTAGTTCTTTCTACTATTTGATAAATTGATAGTCCTTTAATCAGTTGCATGCATGGCTTGCAGGAAAATAACAAATTAAAAAAATATAAAAGGCATATCATCTCCAAATATATGAAGCTTTTCATGTGACAATTCATCTTCCAAATATATGCTTAATTAATCATTCATAATTCTGTCAGTAAAAAGGATGCTTTACGTAATACAACTTTAATTTAATTTATCTAACGCTTGTCTTTAATTAATGTATTATTTAATTTCTTATGATGAAGTTGATAATTACAGCATTATTTATGATTACAACTAATTAATTACCATCTTTTTGAATATGATTATCATTACTAATAAGTATTTGTAGGTAAAAAAAATGCTTTACAGTTGCAATCTATGCTTATGTGTGCAATTTTGTGTGAAATCACCAAGGGCAAGATTAACATTTTGTAATTAATCAGCAAATGTTAAATTAGATTACGAGATGATTATAAATATTTCGGCATGTGGATGTTGATGAAATCATGATACATTCAGCTTTCGTATTAGTAGAAAAGAGTTCTTAAAAATAATTGTAGTTGATTAACATTTATATATGCATATTGTTCACTGATCTAGGGGGATTGGATAGTATTAATTTGCTTTAATCTCTAAAATTAACATTTATTATCAATATATATACATGGATTAGTTATGATTAAAATTGATTAATACTTGTACATCACTCTTCTGTATCATTATATACTCAAAAATGAATGATTTTTGTAGTTTCAAGTATAGAAGATTTACCTTTTGTTTTTCAGTAGGAAGCCTGGCATATGAATGTTAATCTTCTTCACTGTTTTCTGAAATATACAAGTCTTGAATGGTGTTTGATTTTGTTACTCATGAATTTGGCATTTAAGCCAGCCAAATCCAGCTCCTCAAGATTAATAATTAACAAAGATAATTAATAATGATTAAATAAAATAAAACTAAATCATTTTTCATCTTCTTTTATCCATAAAGACGCACACACAAGCTTTTATCATTTTGTTAATGAAAAAGTTCATTAATATAGATTTTTGTCAAGGGTTTAAATTACGTCTTTCAAGTCAAAACAGAGAATATGCATCATGCCCTTTGTTGATCAATGATTTTTGCCAAACAAAAGATAAACCATATATTTGTTTCTTCAGTGAGATTAATAAGGCACACAAGAAAAAAGACACCGAAATTTACCTACAAAAAGCTCAAACTTTCTTTCTTTATCACTAATAATCACTTTTTTTTCTGAGGTTTTGTACCTTATTTATTGGTATACTAGCACCTAACATTTTCTCCTTCTCCTAAGATTTAGGAGTACGAGTTTATGTATATTCTCTTTATATTTCAGTTAGCTGAGAACATTTTTTTGCTAATCCTCCTCCTGATAACAGTTAGCGTCCACGACAATTTTTCGTTAGTCAATAGATCTTGTCATATTTATCAGTAATTTTGTTATGGGTTCTCGTGATCAAATGAATATTCTGTGCGTGATTGGTATCCTGTGGTCATGATAGTTCATGCTGGCTCCACAGCCTTCAATGTCACAACTTCGATTCATGCTTTATATTTGTATATAGCGCATACGCTTGAAAATCCTTAATTTAATGTGTTTTTATATTTTTAAAACGCGAACTTAAGAAAGTCTGATACTTCTTCTAAAATAGTGTGACATTTAAAAAAAAAAAAATTGCATTCGTTTAATATTGATTTGACATAATGACATATTGATCAAGAGTGAAGTCAAGATTTGGACTTATGGAATAAGAAAAACAAGCAATAAGTACGAAATATTCTAATTTATATTTACGGCATAATGATAAAATCATTATTGGATACCTTATATACTAGTGATACCTTCAAAGGGAAGTGTTTTAATGAGATTTTAAGGTGAGTTTCGGCTCAGAATATCGGTTAAGTCCTAAATAGACAATATTAACCTATATAAAACAGGAAGAATATCGACTATGCTGAAGAGAAAAATGAGGCAAGTAAGAAAATAATTAAATAGCACGAAAAAAGTAGTAAGTATAACCTTACATTAGAAGTAGAAGAAGTTAAGCAGTGAACTAAAGGCAGTGAAAGTGAGAGCGATAGGCCTCCAAAACAAGCCATGCTGCTCCCATGGAAGAACAAACATGAATGATTTGGGATTAAACAAAGAAAGAGAAGTACGACAATTATCTTATGATTTCGTTGAGGGTATATAGGCATCGAAAAAATGATGCTTAGAGTGCGGGCAATCGAAGGCTGTAAGACTCCAACAACACTAAAATAACCTGAGCTGGATTTTCATGATGATAATTTACCTCCAAAGCTAGTTGAAAAGTGTGAAATTACGCCCACCGGAAGCTACAATGTAACTTCTGCTTTTTCTCAGTACTTCTCTCTCTCTCTCTCTCTCTCTCTGTGCGTGCGTGCTTGTGTGTGTGTATTCATCATCTAACTGCAAAACAAGAAAGAGAAATGCGTGTGATATCTGATCAATTTTTGGAATAAAATCTTTTCAGCTAACTTTTTCTTCTTCTTTTGAACAAACTAATTGAGAGCTAACTTTTACCCATTAATCAGCTTCTAATTATATAGCACATGAATTTCTGAGAATTTGCAATTCTACATATAGCTAGTTTCAGGTCTTTTTATTATTGTTTTAAGCTATTAATTGTTTTATTAGCATTGAAACGCATCAGCTTAATCAAATTAAAACTTAATTATAACATAAAGACATCGACTGTTATAAGCAGTACCAAAATATTTACTATCTAGCTAGGATCTATATAGTTCTAAATACTTCTCTCTTTTAGTAGAACAATGATGTGGCATCAAAAATTCAAATGATATTTTCATAGACTTTTGTTTTATTTTCTAATTAACGACAAAAATATAGCCATACGCATGCTATCAAAGCATCAATCTAGCCAGCTAGGAGGAACAGGCTTTAAACATATGCATCAATATGAATAAATTTGCAAGAATCTATATATTTATATTTATATATAAGGAATTCAAGTAGTTATTATCTACTATCCACTCACTACAAAGAAATACTTACGTTGGAGAGAGAAAAAGCAAAAGTAATATAGATATACCCTATCAAATTATTCATTAAAATAAGATATCGCTTATACTGCGTGAATTAATCTATTATTTTGCTTAATAACAAGTTTGTAATTAAAGAAATTAGATTATACGAAACACATTTTATCTTTCATTATAGAAATTACTTAACGTCATTAAACCTACTTTTGTATATTTGAAACATTAAGAATTAATTTTTCTTTGATGATATGCATCTGATTATACATTTGAAAAATCCATAATTGCATGCCTTAAATTAGTAATAATTTGGAGAAGTAAAACATCTTGTTTGCTTTGATAAGTGGGAATTTTAAGTGCAAGGTGTTTGAATAGTTATAGGGTTGAAATCATATTCTACGTTCCATATTGTATGAGTAATCACAAGATTCCAAATGATAAAGGGATTTCCAAGGAAAATGGTTAATGTTTAACGATTTTCGTAGCTTCAAATTGTGGTATATATATACAAGAACTCATTGCCATTCACAAGTATATATAGAAGATTTACCTTTTTGCTAGTATGAAGAAGCCTAGCGCGCATATGAATGCTATTTTTCATTGTTCACTAAAATATATATGGGGTTTGATTTTATTTTTTATTCATGAATTTGTCATGATTGATATTTAAGTAAGAGTATAAGAATAAAATTCAGTAAGACGAAATCATTCTTCATCTTCTATCAATTATTATATAAGCGTTTATCATTTTGTCTCTCAGGATGTAATTCATAAAATGGACTTATTTATAAGTCTTCCGAGTTAAAATGGAGTACATACAGTGTGCCCAATTGGAAGCCATAAGTTCTCGCCACAGGTTAGAGAGAGAAAGAGAGAGAGAGAGACTTAATTTTTGGTCAACGCGGGCATTCAGGTTTTAGTTTCTAATTAGTGTCTGATAGTAGCTTATTCCTTTGGCCAATTGCATGCATGGCTTAAAGTAGAGGGGATAATTTAAATAATTGTATTATATTCATATTATGTTAATAAATTTATAATAATTTCTGAACCAATCAAAATTCAGTTTATTAATTAATCGTGTCAAAAATTCTCCAAATATGATTTATTTATTAATTATATCATTAGTTTATTAATCGTGTGTTTTATTTATTACACATGTGATACAATATGATACAATTGGGTCATTAATTTGATTCAATTCATTTAATTAATTAATATAAAATTTAATCTATTTAACTAACTATTTATTTAAATGTAAATTAAGTATCAAATATTAGTAAATAAAATTACTATACTAAAAATTCTTCATTTAGTTATTATTATTTATTTAAATACAATTATTCATTTAACTAATCATATTTTAATCGTATTTTAAACGGATTCAGAGAAATTTAAATTTCACACGATTATTAATCGTTTAACACGAATACGATACAATTATTATTTGTATCAAAATTTTTAAATTCGAATAATTTTTTTAATCATATCGAATTCGTGTCGTAACTAAGTTACCATCGCTAACTTAGAGAAAATGCATAAAATTATTAATAGACTATAAAAATATCAAAAGTGTATAATCTTTAGCCCATTTCCTACTCGATAAGTTTATCAAAATGGATTTTTTCCATGAGTTTAGATTACACCTTCCAATTCAAAAAAGAGAATGTGCATTATGCCCCATCAAAGTCACTAACTTATTATTATTATTATTATTATTATTATTATTATTATTATTATTATTATTATTAATTTAGAGCCAATGTGGGCATTTTTGTTTTAGTTCTTTCTAATGTTTGATAGCATCGATCTTATTCCTTTGATCAGTTGCATGCATGGTTTATAAAAAATTAATGAACGAAGTCGTGAAGAAAAATAATAAAAACATATATAAATTTGGCCCCATCTCCTACTTGATTCATGATTATCAAACCCAATTTGCATGATTTTAAATTCTCTTAGGAATTGACGAAGCTCTCTTTGAGCCATAATTGTCCTAAAGATGCTTTAATTATTCGTTGCATCTGTATAAAGTATGCTTCTATATACAGGAGTATATATACTACAATTTTAACTATTTTATTTTATATAATGCTTATCTTTTACTCATGCATTCTTTCTCTTGTCAATAATTACTACAGTACATTTACAATTACTTATCAATCTTTTAGAGTATGATTATTATTACCATTAATTAGTATTTTAAAAAAAAAAAAAGTGCATGTATGTTAATGAAATGACGATACACTTAGCTTTGGATTATTGTGAACAACAGTTCTTCAATTATAATTGTAATTGAACCTCCCCGAGAGGGGCCTGATGGTTGTGGATAATTTGTGCGGGTTTCGTGTCCTAAGTTCGATTCCGATTATCAGTATTCTCCTTATTGAAGCGCCTAGGAGGTCAAGCCGTGAGTTTTATCTGAACTGTCCCTGCGGCAAGTAACGACAGACCAGTTCGGCTGGTGGCTGTTCTTGGATCGATAGATTAGGGTTTCTTACGTATACAAAAAAAAAAAAGAAGAAAAGTATAATTATAATTGACTAATATTAATACATGTAATGCTAGCTGTTAATCATTTCGGATTAGATTAGTATTTGATGTTAGTAAAAATTTTGCTATGGATCATGTATTAAATTATGATTAGCTGTAAAATTAATATTGATTATGGGTATATTTAGCTATGATGAAGATTGATTAAATCTTGTGAATTACTCTTCAATTATGAGCACAAAATGGTGATTATATTTACTTATGTATTGTCATTATATCTAAGCGAAAGTTTTTTATGTCTGTAAATAATTAATTCGTATTTGTATTGTCCATAATCATCATTTCAACCAAGATTTGAGATTCTAACTCTAATTAGTCAATTACTGATTTAAATTAATTAATCTTTTATGATTATGATTAATAATCATACGTATAAAACTTTTAAATAAGAATATTATTGCTCTCTAGTTATTCTTGCTAGGGTAAGAGTGAGACCCGCTTTTCATTTACATTCCTTTCAGCTTCTGCTCCTCAAAAATGCTTCCAAGCTAAAGGAAAAAAGAAGAATTCATATGAAAAGCTCTCTCTAGCTTCTTCTTCATTAGTCATATATAAGGTGGGACATAGTTTAGTTGAACTTTATTCGGGATTAATTTCCAATTGTCTTTCAAAATCATCAAGAGTCCATGATTTAATCCTTTAATCCTTCTATTGACAAAGAAAGAAAGGAAAAATGACACAGATAATTTTCTTTTCAATTCTTTCCCTCTAAGAATCTTGGAAAATTTTATTAATATAATTAATATATGTCAGACCATAGATTATATTTTCAAGTGGTATTTAATTTGACCTGCCGACTTTGGAACTTTACACTTTAATCTAGCTTAATGGATGGATTCTTAAAAAAATCAGATCATATTTTGACCTTTGTTCCTTTCTGTCTTTTTATTTTTTATTTTTTTGTTTTTATACTGTTTGAATCTCCTTTGACATGTGGGTGGGTGGATTATTTTTCAAGCTAGGGTTGTCGAAAAAGCAAAATAGGTCAACAACTTTTGCACTTTCTGATTCAAAAGCTAGCTAGCCTCTTTTTGTTTAATTTTCTTTAATAAATTTTACATTAAAGAACAAATCACAAATTAATATTAATTTATAATAACTAATGTCAGTCATGTTTGAATCCTGAATCTCCGATATTATTTTAGGAGATTTTATCAATTGAATTAACCAACCAACATTCATTATACAATATGAAATTGAATTTAACCAAAAATTTTGTACATCATATAGTAAATGAATTTATATGCAAACAATAAAATTAATAATTTCGTTAATGAAGTTAAAGTATTTGATTAAAATGTCTAAGACAAACATAAAATATGCAATCGTTCAGATAACCAGATCCCATTAAAAAATTAGTTTTGTCTTAATGTCTTTAGAGAAACAGAGAGATATATGCTTGAATTCAACATTCCGTTTCAACCAACAAAAGTAATTCAAGAAGAAGCCATGTAACACTTAATTTTACTTTTGGAACAAATTTTTTTTTTTTTTTTTTAGTAATGTCGATGCACGTGTGTTGTTTGTTTCCTTTTACTCTGAACAAAAATCTTTGTGCTTCTAGCTTTATCTTTTCCAACATTAATCTTAAAAGGAAAAAAGGAAAAAACAAGAGAAAAGTAGTCTAACTATGGTTTTGTTCTTAAAACTTAGACTATTAACAAGTGTTTTTAAGTGAGCTAATGAAATGGCATTTCATATATGAACACATCATCGTTATCATCATCATGCCGACATTAAGCACTTCCCTAAATTGACATGTTATCGCGCATGACGTCTTGTGGTACATAATGATTTTTATTGCCAAACATTTTGTGTTCATTTGTTTTTCTTCTTAGAATCATGTAAATATATATTCACACACATTTTTGAATTCAACTCAAATAGATTCAACATCAAATATTAATGTTAAAATTTACTACATACACCATGCTAGAAACCCTATGCAACATTCTTGCGATGATAGAAAATACAAATATTGTAACTCAGACATGGTAAACATGGGAAGAAGGCATGTTTTCACCTTTCTTGGCTAGCTTCCTCATCTATTCAAAAAAGAAACATCAACTGGAGTGACTTTTATATCAATATAAGAGGAAATTTTGAATCCATTTCTTATCGTGTCAAGATTAGATTAATGACTAAAGTTTCAGGATCATACTGATTATTTTTGCTTGTGGGACAATCAAATGTCCACTATAATTTTGACTCAAGATGAGGGTGTGCATATGTTAAAAGCACAAAATAATGTAATTATGGTAATGTGATAAACTAAAATAATCAATAATAGTAGGGAGAAATTTGTTAGGTAAAGTGGTTGCAAATTCGCTGCCATCGTGTTCACTTGGCTAATTAGCAGTGTTGTTAGTAAACAAAATACTCTGTTTTTGGTGTGTGGACAAATAAAAAGGGGGATAAAGATGATGAAATGAGAAGAATGGTGGAGATTGAAATGCTTTCTCCAATGCGCACTACAAAGAAAAAACAATGAGAGTAGAAAGCTCCACCAAAATGCTACCAAAAAACAATTTTGAATTTTGAAATGAAAATTACAGATCCCCTGCTTCTGAGTGGGCCCACTATCGCCACTCACCTCATTATTGCCACCTAGAAACACTACCCTTTCCTTCTCTCTTTCACTTTCTCATCAACATTTGCACCAAAAACAATACTTTCCTTCTCAGAATAGCCCATACATTTTCACGAAAACAGAGCAGTTCGGTTTTGTAAAAGTATGTTCATTAATTCCATAACCAAAAAAGAGAGAATAAGTTTCATTTTGATGATAGGGTTTTGGTGAGAGAACTGGGTTTTGTTGTGCTGTTTTGGTTGTTGACATTATGGGAAATTGTTGGTGTAGATGGGAGCCTTCAGTGTATATAGTTTCACCCAATACCAAGTCAGGTTTGTTGCCATTAAAGCTTTGTTTTTACTTAGTGGTTTGAATAATTTTCTATATTTAGAATTAGAAGTAAGATTTTCATATAACTCTGTAAATGGGTTTTGATTATCGTGCGTTTCTCTAATTTAAATCAGTTTATTACATGCAAACTGCAATTGAAGTTAAGACTGTGCTCTGCCTTTCAGCTTCTCGTTGAGTCACATGCTTTAGTTAATCCTCGGCTAGTTTCAAGTTCCCATTTTTTCTATTTTCTTGTATTCTGAGCTTAGGGAATCCTTAGATTTTATGGAACTTCTTATCTTTATTAGATTCATTTTTAGGGTTCTTTAATCTGGGAATGCCTTTTGTTGCTGCTATTGAAAGAGGATAACAACTATGAAGAAAGATAGAAGCTTTTCTTTTTCAATCAATTCGCACTATAAAGTTGGTGCATTTTCTTTGCCCTTTTTCTACTGCAAGTGGATACTTGTCATTATAGTGCCTTGATTCTTATCTCAACAGTAATATAATAATTTCCTATAGCGATGAGTTAAAAAAAAAATATAAATTTATTGCTTAAGAAAATAAATCTTTTTTACTCCTTTTTACTTTACATCTTCCTACTTTTTTTCCTCTTCTTAATGACATACTGTTTCGCAAGTTTAGAATTTGATTTTTGATCCTTGTTTAAAAGTGACTTTCTAAGTTTGAATCCTTGTATATTCTTCTATGTTCCGTATTTAATTTGATGATCATATTTATGATGTTACGCTATCATGTGTTTTAATCAGAGTCTCCAAAAGATGAGAGTCCGTCAGCCAAAACCAAGAAGGATGATAGTAAGTTACCATCAAATCCTAAAGAAGTAGAAGACCTCCGTCGCGATTCAGCTGCAAATCCATTGATAGCATTCACATACGATGAACTGAGAGTAATCACTGGAAACTTCAGACAAGATCGTGTATTGGGAGGAGGCGGATTTGGCAGCGTTTATAAAGGTTTCGTTTCTGAGGGCTTAAGGGAAGGACTTCAGTCAATACCAGTGGCTGTTAAGGTTCATGATGGAGATAACAGTTATCAAGGCCACAGAGAATGGCTGGTAATTTTCATTGTCTTTTGTTGCCAAAAATCGAAAACCGAAGTAATCATGAGATTTTATCTCTTCTGATTTTAGTCTTGTAGATAATGCATTGAATTTATCATTGATTTCATTAGGAATTGCGTGTTTTCTAGGCAGAAGTCATATTTTTGGGCCAGCTTTCTCATCCAAATTTGGTTAAATTGATTGGTTATTGCTGTGAAGATGAACAACGGGTGCTAATATATGAGTACATGGCTCGGGGTAGTGCGGAAAACAATCTGTTCTCAAGTAAGCACGTCCTTCCATGTCTATTCAATAGCAAAATGTTTGCACAATACAATGAATTAACAATAGTGAAGATATACCATTGCCCCTTCAGGCATTTATTTAATTTATATTGTTTCTATGTCACCATCATTGCAAGCACTTGAAAAAACAAAAATGTAAAGCTACTAGAATGATTCCAAGCAGCCTATATTAGGGGTTACATTAAGGGAAAGGAAAGTGGAAGGGAAGGTGCCAGAAAATTTAATTTAATGTTGCTTTCAGCTGAAAGTGTTGCCGAAAAGGAATTTAAGAAGAATATGCCCAATTTTTCTTCTTGTGCTATAAGTAGAAAAAAGGTAGGATCAGATTGTTGTTTTCACAGCTTCTGTATGCAGGCCTATGATTTTGTTTTCTTGAAATGTAATATATGTTATCATTTCATTGTTGCAGAAGTATTGCTCCCTCTTCCCTGGTCTATCCGAATGAAGATTGCATTCGGTGCTGCAAAAGGACTTGCCTTTCTCCATGAAGCAGAGAAACCTGTCATCTATCGTGACTTTAAGACTTCTAATATTCTGCTAGACAATGTAAATATGTAGTACATTGAAACTTCCTACTTGAATTTCTAATTTCTTCATCATACTGATATTGTAGCAAGAAAAAACAAATCTTATACTCCTCAAATTTTGCCAATTAATATGTTCTGGTCTGGTTGCAAAGAATTCATCAAATATCCCATCTAGTTTTCGTTACTTCGTCAGCATGAACTCACAACTACAATTTGCTTGATGTGTACTATATTCAGGACTATAATGCAAAACTTTCGGACTTTGGTCTAGCGAAAGATGGACCGGAAGGGGACAAATCTCACGTTTCAACTCGCATAATGGGAACTTACGGATATGCAGCACCTGAATACATAATGACAGGTTAAAATCATTGCCATTTGTTCATTCATTAGTTGAACTAGCTTCCAAATTAACTGAGGTTACAATTCTTTTATGCAGGCCATCTAACTCCTAGAAGTGATGTATACAGTTTTGGTGTCGTGCTTGTTGAGCTTCTGACAGGACGAAAATCTCTAGACAAGTCTCGACCAGCAAGAGAGCAGAACCTCGCTGATTGGGCTGTTCCTTTACTCAAAGAGAAGAAAAAGCTACTTAACATCATCGATCCTAGACTCGAAGGAGACTATCCAATCAAAGGAGTTCACAAAGCTGCCATGCTCGCGTACCATTGCTTGAATCACAACCCAAAAGCTAGGCCTCTAATGCGCGATATAGTAGATTCATTGGAGCCATTGCAAGTTACAGAGGAAGTTGAGACTTTGTAACTGTGATAAGTGAAGAACCAAAAGCTGAGTTTAAAATCAAAGATTCACATTGTAATTAACTTGAGTTAATTTCTTAATTACTTATACACGGGTTCTGTTTTGTATTATTTGTTAAAAGTTCTTTCTCCAGATTTATGAGGGGATGTGTATTCAATAGAAAAATTGATATAACATTTTCCTTTTTTTATTCCTTTTTATTTATTTATTTATTTTGAATGTGAATTGAATCCAATGAGATGATTTATATAGAAATTTGATATAGAAATTCTGACATCATATTAAATAATTATTTAATTTATTTAAAATAAAATGTAATAATGTTCTTGGTGCGATTGATGATGTGTTTATCTCGAGCATACACAGATATCATAAAGAAATGAAGCAAGCAAATCTTTTTTTATATTAAAAAAATAATAATAATAATAAAAAAGGATTTTTGTGGGTGGAATCCATTAACATGTCCATCCCAGTTGGAAAACCATTGAAGGAAAGAGCCTCAACCAATGATATAAATTCATCTGGAAACTGATGTGTGGATCATTGTATTGTACATTGAATAGACTATCGAAACATGGTAAATGCTTTCTTAAAAAACCATTTATAACAAAAACTTTTGTGGATATATATTTAGTTCATGATAAAATTTAATCATATATTAGAATATATATTGTTTTTTAGTATTTAATAATTTTCATTTATTAATCATCTATTTAAATTATTGATAGAGTGCATGAGTTTTTTTATTCTTCTAACAAGAACTTTGTTAATAATTCTCATAACTAAAATAAATGAATGTTTTGTATTTGTTAAACATTTTTACATAATATATAAATAAAATTTAAATTAATTTCATTAAATAATAAAATTTATAATTTAAAACAAGGATAAATGACATTTTTGTTCTTATTTTTTATTTAATATCATATTAGAATTATTATCATTTATTTTTGAAAAATTAAACTGATTTTAAAAATGTAAAGTAATTGTAAAATATTAGAAACTCAAAATTATAATCACGTAATTACCATGAATTATTCTTCCCAAATAATTCTCCATTGTCTAAAAGTAAACGACAGCTCCACCAACCCAAGATACATGAATCTTCTCCCAAAAAACAGAAATTATTGTTAAGGCATTGTTTGGGTATATCGTATATTCAATTGAATTAACTGTATTTACAGTTGTAATCATTTTTTATTGAAATTTTTAACTCTTTTATTACGCTCTTAATTTTTTATTATATTTTATAAATTAAAAAAATTATAACATAATATTTATAATTATAATAAAAAATTGAATGAAAAATGTAAAATATTGTAAAATACAACTAGGTGCATTGTAGCATGACGCTTGTCATCATTGTTGGAAAGAATTGAATGCATTAAAAGCCTGAAATAATATTGATCAAATTTAGGATAAACGGATTTTAATAATTTTTATTTCACATCATCGACGTGTATGAATGTAAAATATGTGAACAAAATTTGTAATATAAAATGCAAAATTTTTAATAATATATCTATCCCTTCCCTGCGTTTTGAATATTAAAAATAATTGAAGTTAGGAATTTATTTATTTATTAAAATTATTAAAATATGGTATATTTTGTAATATTTTATTAAAAAACTCCAAACACTTAATTAAATAAATAAATTACCCTTAAACTTTTGCAGTTAATCACAGAGTTGATACTAAAATACAAGCTTTAAGTTATTTCAATAGACATGTTTAAGTATCTTTTCAAGATAAATGGGCTAAACTATATCCTTATTTGAAAATTTCAAACAATATAAGGGTACAAATTTTATTATAAATAAGACAACAATAGATAGTTACGTCATCTAGCTGACGCCTCAGACAGCTGGCTTTATGACTTGTGGACCATGCTCTTTCATCGTTCACCCATTATTTTTGGAAAATAAAAATTATTTTCTTTTCATTTAATAAATTGACATAAATTAATTCTATATATATATACGTATAGGGTTATCTTACAGTGTATTTAATTGTATGGTACATTTTTATATTTTTCAGTTGAAAAATTATAACAGCATTGTAGTCTTATTCGTAGATATATTTTTTTATTTATACACTTATTGGTATAATCGAGTGATTTTATTTTAAGAAAATATTTGTACTGATCTTATATTCGAATTTTTTAGAATATATTTAAGTGTAAAAAAATCTGGTGCAGTCAGAATTTTATCCTGTACTTAATATCACTGTAATGTGATTCCTATACATGATCTTAATTGATTCAGGACAGATACTGTGTGATCTGCGGACACATATTCTAAAAAAGTGAGTGACTACTCTGTGTATGATCAATCACTGCAATAATGACTGAATATAAGAATTTTTTAGTCGTTCAAAAAAAAAATATTTCTGCATTTATATATTTAGAGAGCTAATTAATTAATTTCCAATTTTTCATTTTTGAATGCTCCTTCAATAAGAGTTGTAACGCGTGTAAGCATGATAGTGATGATCCGTCGACCCCACGTGGAATTCAAACCCAGCCATCTCTTTGTTTTCTCTTGCGCTGGGTATTCATAAAGTCATTAAAGAAGATTAGAAGCAAGTTAACGCAATTTTCTTTTCTTTTTCTGTTTCCTTTTTCCCATCAAATAGAAAAATAAAATAATAATATTATATATGAGTATAGTAATATTAATATTAATACTAAGTTGTACATGAGTGGTTTTTCTTCTCTTTCCTTTTCCCTTCTTCTATCTTTTTTCCCGGAAAAGAATAAAGTTGAATAGATTTTGACCTTTCTGAATCGAGCAGCAGAAGCAGCCATGAGTGAAGCTTCGCCCACCAACAGACAAGAAAATTCCATGGCCATGTATGTAAACTTTACTTTACTTTCTTGAGTATGCATGTGTGTGTGTGTGTGTGTGTGTGTGTATGATCGTTAGATCTGATATATTGAAGTTTGAAATATTAACGCTGACTTACATATAAGTTCTTTAAAATATAAAAAGCTTTCTCCTTTTTTCGCTTTCATTTTTATTATTATTATTATTATTTTCGATCAATATATTTGAGTGGATCTGAAAAAACTCGCTTTTGAATTAATTATATTAAAATTTCAGATAAAAAAAAGAAATAATTGAGCATATTTTGATATTATTATTGAGAATATGTATACAACAAATTATATAAATTAATATGTTGGTTCTATCATATGGCTTTTGAATGACTGAATATGAATTATATTCAGATTTTAAATAAAAAAATAATTGAGTATGTTTTGATATTATTAGTAAGTATATGTACATAAACCAATTAGATAAGTTATTATGTTGGTCCCATCCTGCATGTAATTAACATGTATAATATTGCTATCTCTTTTACATTTTTCATTATTCCTTACAGACATATATGGAGGAAAATATATTTGTGTTGTAATATAGGGTCCAAATTGAGGAGAATATGGAAGGAGAAAACCAAGAAATGGGCAGAAGAGGCCATAGAGTTGTGCTACCAGAAGATGGGTATGAGTGGAAAAAATATGGCCAAAAGTTCATAAAAAACATTGGAAAATTCAGGTAGACATATACAAACATATGTTGCATTTACATTCATACGTATAATAGTGTTGATGGTAATGGCCCGACATATATATATATACGGAGAGTAGCGATCTAGCGAGCGACTGTCCAAATTATAATGAGTGATACAGTCTCGTAACATTGTTTAATCAATTCACATGCTTTTATTTCATTTCAAAATTTTCGAGAATCAAATTACTTGTGCAGCGGTGCTTCATAAATTGGGTGATATATATGTTACTATATTATTTTAATAAATAACATTACTTGTCTGAACACAATCAGGAGCTATTTCAAGTGCCAAAATGCAAATTGTAGAGTTAAGAAAAGAGCCGAGTGGTGCACCACAGAGCCAAACAATATTCGGATTGTGTATGATGGGGTACACACCCACGATTCCACTACAGTAGCCGCAGATTCATCAAATAGTTCATCTAATGCCAACCAATATAACTTGTTAACACAAGTTTTGGGTGATCAATCAGTATCAAACCAGCAAAGGCAGGGTCATAATCATGATTAGAGTTGAGGTCAGTTGATTTCAATATTTCTTTCATATTAGTTAATTTATATCTAGAGTTCAAAATTTGGCTTCCTTAATAATCTTATGCTTCTGTTGCGATTTAAAAGCAAAACTAAAATAACTATTAGTAATATCAATTTTTAGCGTGATCTATTTATTATTATTATTATTATTATTATTATTATTATTATTATTATTTCACCTATTATTATTTCACCTATTGATTATGGTTTGTGCTTATAAGACTTGCTACAAAAGTTGTGCGTTATACTTGTATTATTGTAACATCTTGTTCATGATATAATACATCGTTAATATATGACAAAAATTTCAGCAATGATAGGAGGCGATAAGGACTTGCCTCATTCAAGAAGAAAGTCAAGGACAATTTTTTTCTAAAGTGGGGATCAATATTATCTCTATCCCTACTTTTATTTCAGGTTAGGGATGGGAATAATTCTCGCCTGATTTATTATGAATTAATATATTTTAATTTAAATTTTAATTTATTATACATGTAATCATATATATTAGTAAGTTGTAATTTTACGTGGGCGTATATGTATTAATCAATTAATATAATATGTAAAAAAGTTAAGATAAATATTAGTGATTATTTAAATCAAATTTATTAATATATAAATATACTTATAATTAATTAATAAAATATATAATTAATATATTAATTACATAATATAGAAAAAAAAAAATAACAAGAATTGAAAACTTGAAACACGGATCCCGCACCGTTCCCCCGCTTTCTATTAAACGGGATCCGGGGGGGATGAGGGTGGGTTGCCATCCCTAGCGCGTAGAACCATGAACATCGATGCAACCCAATTAAATAGGCCCAACTAATAGTCCATATGAAAGTTTTATCGTGGGGAGAGGTACAAAAACCGCTACATCTTTTCCTGATTAGACTCCAATCCTCATTTCGGTGTGGTAAGATGGGTGCATTTAGAAACACTTGCAAGTTATAACCATTCAAAAGGAAATATTAAAATTTCCTAATCATATTATGAATTTATCATTTTTTTTATTTTTTTATTAAAATTTTAATTTATAAAAATAAAACATAAAGATGAAAAAATTAAGAACAAAAACTAAAATGTTAAAAATTATATTGTAAAAATGCATATATTATAATATTTAATGTCATATCTTGATCTCACTTTATATTATAATAATGGGAAGAGAAAAAGATAAGTAAAAAAGAAAGATTGTTACAATGTATAATTATAATAAAATAAAAAATTTACTATATATTGCATTTATAATTTAAAATATAATATACTTAAAAAAAAAATAATAATGTGAAAATTTAATAGAATTATATTCCTCTTCTGCACCATATATTTTAAATTTCGCAATTTAAATAAAAAATGTTCTTTTTTAATCTCCATAGTGCATAACTAGAAAAGATGTTCTAGAGTATTCTAAAATAGAAGTAACTGCAATAGATTTCAAATCCAACGGTCAAGGTTTAGTCGAAGCTTCAAGATGCTAAACGACAGCTTCCTCTTCGTTTTATAATCGAATCGTAAAGCTACTGGCGTCGAGAAGTGGGGATAAACGCACCAACTTCAGCTCTACTCTTGCAGTTGGTCCTTATCCTTTAAACCTTAAGACTCTCGAATCCTCCGTTCTTTCACGGTTAGTTTAACAGGACACTTAAAGCTTTTTGCTTTTCTTCTCGTGTTTTATTAGATATAGCAGTGTTTCTTCGTGTTTGTTTGGTTGTTGTTCTGTTTGGAAACGTAGGAAAGAGAAAGAAAATGAGGTTTTTGGTTGAAAATGGAAGATGCGTATATCTGAAAGGTTTGATTTTTTGTGTCTAGCTGTTTAGTATGCTCGTGTGCGTGTTCGTATGTTTCGGTTTGTTTCTTTGGATAGACAATAGAGACGTGGATTGAATGGATTTGTTTTAGCTCTATTGTGGTTGTCTTAGCTGAATATTTAGGATGCTTGTAGCGAATTACTTACTGTTTAGCTGGTTATTTTAGTCCTTTATGTGAAAATGAACTATGAGTTATTTTATTGCTACAATGTTCTCTTTAATATTATCAGCAGAAGAGAAACTCTGACTTGCTGTCTTTATATCATAATGAATCTTCTATCTTGAGCATGTTTAAGCCGAGATTAATCTTTTGAATGTTGGCAGCTTTCAACGAATAAATGGCGTCCACTTTCATTGCCATGTCTTCAATTGGCTCTATGGTTGCTACTAACAGCTTCTTGACTGATAAGAAACTTGTAACTTCATCAAACAAGCTGTCATCATTTGCTTCAATTTCAACAAGCTCATTTGGCCGGAGGCAGCGTGTAGCTCTTCGAAGGCCCAGCACATCCAAGGTTTATGCTGCAAAGGATTTGCATTTCAACAAGGATGGATATGCTATGAAGAAACTTCAAGTGAGTCTTTTTGCTTATGCACTCATGATACTTTGATTATTGTTCCATTGAAGCTTTCTGTCTTTTTTGCTTTCTATATATTACAGTATGTTGTTTTCTTTCTGTAGAATGGTGTAAACAAGCTTGCAGATCTAGTTGGGGTTACCCTTGGGCCCAAGGGCAGGAATGTTGTTCTAGAGAGCAAGTATGGTGCCCCAAAAATCGTTAATGATGGTGTGACAGTGGCCAAAGAGGTACGTATTCTACTTGTTTATAATATTATGCTAAGCTTGACGGGTAGAATGGATTTCAGAATTTAAAAATCTGACAAGTTAATTTTATATGCAACTCAATTTTCATTTTCCACTGCTGCGATGTTACTTCTATTTACTTTTTTATTTATATATGCATAATTGGTGGACTAATTTTCTCCTTTATGAATTGTGCTCCTTTTTTGTGAAATCAATGTGTTGTTCTACCATTATTTTCCAGGTTGAGCTGGAGGATCCGGTTGAGAACATTGGTGCAAAATTAGTGAGACAAGCAGCTGCCAAGACCAATGACTTGGCTGGTGATGGAACGACGACATCTGTTGTGCTTGCCCAAGGACTCATTGCTGAAGGTGTTAAGGTTGGTACACTAATGGCTCTTTAGTCTTTAGATTGTTTTTCTAATCAGTTGAATAATATGATGATTTTGAGCATTATTTGCCATTTTTGTTTAATTTATATGTTTGTTTGATGATTCAGGTTGTGGCAGCTGGTGCAAATCCAGTTTTAATCACAAGGGGCATTGAGAAGACAACTAAGGGTCTGGTTTCTGAGCTCAGAAATATGTCGAAAGAGGTAATGAAAAATCTTATTTAACAATGTTTCAAATTTCAGGGCCACCACAGTATTTTTGTATTTTTTAAGAAGTTTCTTGTACAGGTGTTTTAATGAGAATATTAACATGTTTAGGTCGAGGACAGTGAACTTGCAGATGTAGCTGCAGTTAGTGCTGGGAACAACCATGAAGTCGGGAATATGATTGCTGAGGCAATGAGTAAAGTGGGTCGCAAGGGTGTGGTGACCCTTGAAGAAGGAAAAAGTGCTGAGAACATGCTATATGTTGTTGAAGGAATGCAATTTGACCGTGGATATATTTCTCCTTACTTTGTAACTGATAGTGAGAAAATGTCAGTTGAATATGAGAACTGTAAGGTAGGAAATCTATGACAACTTTATAGATGCTACTTTCTACGCGAATACACATTGATTTTTTTTTTATTTTCTAAAATTAAATATTTGTGTTGTGTAATTCTGGTTGCAGTTGCTTCTTGTTGATAAGAAGATAACAAATGCCAGGGATCTTATCAACGTTCTGGAAGATGCTATTAGAAGTGGATACCCAATTTTGATCATTGCAGAAGATATTGAGCAGGAAGCATTAGCAACTCTTGTAGTGAACAAGCTGAGAGGTGCATTGAAGATTGCTGCTCTCAAAGCTCCTGGTTTTGGAGAGCGCAAGAGCCAATATCTTGATGACATTGCTATTTTGACTGGAGGTTGGCAGAAGTTATAATTAATATTTTTTTCTTTTATTCATCCATGAATATTCTGGTTTCTACTTAAGCATCCTTAAACTTATGTCCTTTGAAATTGTGGAAGATGAGTGTTTCTTCAAAAGCAATAGTTGCTTGTAATAGTTATCTTCTGATTTCACGTTAACCCATGTTGCTGAGAGGTCATTGTCTGTTTGCACACAGGCACTGTAATTAGAGATGAGGTGGGACTTGCCCTGGATAAAGTTGACAAGGAGGTTCTTGGGACTGCTTCTAAAATTGTGCTCACAAAGGACACTACTACCATTGTTGGTGATGGAAGCACCCAGGAAGCAGTAAACAAACGAGTTGCACAAATCAAAAATCTTATTGAGGTGATTCTTTCTCCCTCTCCTGGCATTTGTTAATGCTGATATTTTTTCTATTATTGTCGGTGGAAAATCCTTTTGTTAAAATGAAAGCTATGTTCTTGTAGAATGCTGAGCAAGACTATGAGAAGGAGAAACTGAATGAAAGAATTGCAAAACTGTCTGGCGGTGTTGCTGTAATACAGGTAAATTTTCATTTCAAATGTTATGTATGATACTATTTTTCATGCACGTATCTTGTATTGATATCATTTGAACTTTCAAGGTTGGGGCACAAACTGAAACAGAGCTGAAGGAGAAGAAATTGAGAGTGGAAGATGCTCTTAATGCAACAAAGGTAACATTTACTGTATTCCAGCATATGAAACTTTGGTATTTCTGTGTTCGGGATTGTTTTTATGCCAAGTGTTATAAAATCTTGTTCAATTTTCAGGCTGCTGTTGAGGAAGGTATTGTAGTTGGTGGTGGCTGTACTCTGTTGAGACTCTCTTCCAAGGTGGATGCCATCAAGGAAACCCTTGATAATGATGAAGAAAAGGTGATATATTAAGACAGTTTCATTCTTTTGTTGCAATGCTGTTGAAATGTGCACATTGTGATCCATTACTTCTGCTACAGGTTGGGGCAGACATTGTTAAAAGAGCTCTGAGCTACCCGCTGAAATTAATTGCTAAAAATGCCGGTGTTAATGGAAGTGTGGTCAGCGAGAAGGTATAGATTTCCTTTACTCCGGAGATTTGTTATTGTTGTCAAGTTTTGATTTACTGTTATTTGTAACAAAATTAATATCTTTTCTACAGGTGCTCTCTGGTGACAACTTTAAATATGGATACAATGCTGCAACTGGAAAATACGAAGATCTAATGGCTGCAGGAATTATTGATCCAACCAAGGTTAGATGCTGTGTTGAGCTTTAGTTTTGAGTAACAAAAACTGTTGGTAATTGCTAGATAATGTGTTGTCGGAAATCAAAGATTCTTATTCTCAGAATTTGTAGGCATCTTCCTTACTGGGAAATTTTAAACTTTTCTCAACTCAGGTGGTCAGATGTTGCCTGGAGCATGCTGCTTCGGTGGCAAAAACGTTCTTGATGTCTGATTGTGTAGTGGTTGAGATCAAGGAGCCTGAGCCTGCCATCCCGGCTGGTAACCCAATGGATAATTCAGGTGTGTATTGCAGTTTTTCCTTGATTCATTCATGCCTGACAACATATATGCATCTGCTAACTCCTCATTGTCCTTTTGTGGTGTTCAGGATATGGTTACTAAGTTAGAGACTCTGCAAAAGAGGCCCCACAAATAAGATTCAAATTTCATGGTAGCAACAATTGTTAGTTTGATGGCAATGATAACCTCTTTTTATTGTAAATTCGATTATTAGTATCAGTAGAATTCATGTATTCTCAGATGAGAATAGCTCCCTGGAGTAGGGCGTACAATGACTTGCAATTTTACTGTATAATTTCAATGATTTTGAACCTCGGTTTCGAGTGAAAGAAATTTTATTTTGCTCCTTCTCATCAACTCTTTGACCATTCCGACGCTTTACAATCCGCTTGGCGTTTTAACATTTTCAGACAAACTACTTTAACAACACTGACGGAGAAACTACTTTTTAACAACACTGACACAGAAACTGCTTTTGCAAAGCATAATTTTGCTTTTGAGAACTCTATTGCTTTAATGAGATTGGTATTATTATTGCAGTCGAAGCATGCTCAGCAGCATCAGATTTTTGTATGTTTTTTTTTTGTTCTTAGTATTCTATGTGACAAAACCAATCATAATAGTTTGGTTATAATGCGTTATCATTTTCCTCTATTGGCGCATACATTTGAAAGTCATTGGTTTTCTTGGGAGTGTTGAAATTTCCGATGTTTTTAGAAGTTTTAGGATTTTATTAGTGGTAAGATAGTTGAGAGATTGCATTAATTGATTGATTCAATCTTCTTCTATTTGGGTACCAACTTTTCAGCTTATATTTATTCCGAGTAGTAGCTTGTCATTAAGCTTAAAAGAGAACTTTGCTTTTACCTCATATCCTCTTAGCCAAATTGGGCTGGCAGAAGATGGGGTTTATATATTTGTTTTTCACACGTATTTGTTGACGATGAAGAAATTTTTGGTGATAATTATGTACTATTTAGAAAAAATTAAGAAAATATTATGTATAATTTGTGTAACAAAAATTTATAAAATAGACAAATAAATTTACCTGCAAAATTCAAGTTAGATTAAACACCTAATAAAGGGTCCCCATACCTTCAACCGCTCACTCTAATGAAGCAAGTACCATAGGCCAAGCCGGCCATTTAACAGACTTTATATAATTGTAATTACAACAATTTATAAACATTTTTTTTATTATTATTATTGAGTTAATTTAATTTAATTATATCTTTAATTAACAGTGTAATCCTATATTATCCCATGCCTTTAAAGTTATAAGCCTCCTCTTCATTCACTTAATTTATTTTAAATTTTGTGTTCTAAATCATAAAATTTAATTTAAAATATATAATAGATGGAATTCAATAACATAATAATAATAATCATTAAAACGATAATATTGTAAATTTTGATCGCATTTTTAAGGTTTAGATAAATAAAAAAAATATGTTAATTAATTTTATTTCTCAAAGACTTCTTTTTTTATTAAATTTAGACATTATGTTGTTTAGCTTATTACTATAAAAGGTCCATTAAATTTATCATATATATATACATATATATATATATTACTATAAAAGTTCATTGCATTCATATTATATATAAATTAAATTTCTTTTATTTTAATGTGAGCAAATTTTAAATTTCACTTAATTAAACCAATAAAAAATCATAAAAATTAGTCGCTTTCCAACAAAGACAATAATTAAAAAAAAAATAATTATAGTATGTTGCAAACTTTTATTAACAAAGACAATAATTAAAAAAAAAAAAAAAATTATAGTAGGATGCAAACTTTTATTCATGAACTATTTAGAGTCAAAGAAAGAATTCAGTATATCATATCATATTTTATTTGTATAACAATGACTATATATTATATTATCATACAAATATTTATATATTAATAATGATATTTAAAACATTGTTTAATGTAATTAATTAATATCATTATAACACATAATAATGGTCTAAAACATCAAGCCAACCAACAGTTCCAACAGTTTCGTTGCTTATATGTTGAAATCAATTTAATTTTGATTTGCGCACTTCTCCACAAAAATAAAATCACATAAAAAAATTAGGTTTTAAATTAAAATGATTTAATTACATTAATTATGTTGGATATTGATATTGTTTCATTCTATTTTCGTTATATTATTTACATACCATGCCAATTTTATTAATTTATGGGCGTCCATTGTATTTCTTTTTATTAATTTTAAATTAATTTTGATAGTATACATATGTAATTCAAGTTAAAAAAAAAAAAATTCTACAATTCTGATTGAAATATTTATTATTTTGAAGATACCATTAAAAAAGATATCATGTGAAGAAAATGAAATGAAATTTAGAATGTGCAAGAGAAGGAAGGAAGGATTGGGAGTAGCAAAAAAGGGTGAGTGGGAGTAACAAAATGCAGCGAATATAATAAAGTATATGTTACATGAATAAAAATAACGTAGTCAAGAAAAAATAATGATCATAATAATAAAATAAAATATTAAATCATAAAAATAAACATATAATATGAAAATTAAGAAAGAAATATTAATAAGAAGGAAAAGTTGATGACACGTACAAAACCAAACATACCATTGAAGGAGAAGAAAGAAAGTTAAGCCAAGTAAAGGGGGAGGGAGAGAAAAGAAAGGAAAGTGAAGGAAAAGAAATTATATAATATATAATTTTGCATTATATTAGACGAGAGAGAGAGAGAGAGAGAGAGAGTAGTGTGTATATATATATATCATGGTATTGCCATGCATATATAACATAATGCATGGTTTTATCATGGAAGTAAACTAGTTAATTGCCAAATATCGGATTGTAGTTGGTTAGTTTTGTTTTTGTTGTTGTGCTTGGTTTTGGTCTTTGCCAAATTTCATTAACATAGGCATAATTTCTCTCTCTCTTTGAGGTTTTACCTTGAAAACCTTCTCCTTCTTCTTCACGCCGCCTCACTTTTTTAACCTTACCTACACATCACTCTCTTTGTGTTCTATCTAAATCACACACAGAAGAGAGAACACAACAATTCTGTGGGGGAAAAGCCCAGGGAAATATATATAGCTTACGAGTCTGTTTCCAATTTTCCTTTGTGTGTGGTTTTAAAGTGTGGAAATGGCTTCATTGTTTCTGTAATGCTAGTGCTGGTGAGTCTTTGTTGATGATCATGATGATGTGACTGATCGGTTGTTGTTTTCTTATACATTGTGATTTTTTATTGTCTGCTGAATTGGGTTTGTTTCTTTTTGGCTTTTGATTCGTTCTTTATTGTCAAGATTGAATTTTGATTGATTTTGATGATCAGAGTTTTTCTAGGTTTGGGTTCTTTTGATGAAGAGATTGAATTTTTGTGATTTTTAATTTGTTTGGAATTGTCTGCAAGAATCTGATTCGTTTGCTCTGAATTGTTGTGTGTAGAAGTCGGGGAAAATGATCTATGAATTGGTTTGATGACTCTGACTCTGACGATAATGATGCTTATACCGGTGGTTGGAAGTGTTTTGTTTTATGGTCTTTGTTCATGAACTGATTTTGTGTCTCTGATCGTTTCTCTAGTGTAGAATCTTCTGCTGTTTCTTGATGCTGAGACGACTCTTTTAGTTGTAGAAATGGTTATTCTTCTTGTTTCATTTTGCTTCTATTTTTTTCCCTTAATTTTAAATTTAGTTTTAGGCTGGGAGATTGTGATTATAGCCTCGTTAATTCAAGGATAATGGGAAAGTTATTTTATTTGGTTATAAAATTCATTGATTCTAAAGAGTACCTGCTATATTTGATGCGTTTCAATTGATGGGTGTCTCTGGATTTTGGAACTCTCACACTTTCTTTGTAGTTTCACAATGTGTGCTGTAATTCTTATGTAAATTAATGAATAATTGCTAGAACTAAATTTGGTTTGTTGGTTTGAGGGAATTCAGTTCAGTGTTTGTCGAATGTTTCCTTTACAAATGCCTTATTGACATACAGTTTTATTGGATTGAAAGGTTTTCCAGTGGATCTGCTTTGCTTTGTACGGTTTACTCTGTTTGGACGAAAGGATTTCTTAAACAGTTTGTAGTTCACGAAATGGAAGATAGGAGAACTGAGCTTGTAGTTGATGAATTTGAAAAGCTTCTTGGTGAGATACCTAATGCTACTTCTGGGAATACACATTCTGAGGATTCTGGACCCAAACGAGTGTCTTCGAGTTATTGCTTGTCACCAATCACTGTCAATTCCAGCAAAGGTCTTTTGACTGAAAAACTCAAAAACAATGGAAATTTAGATGAGGGAAAAATATTTGTGAACAAATCTCAAAAGTCACGAATCAAGAAGATTCAACAAGAGGAAACAAATCTTCCCGATGACCAGTCTTTGACATCTGCATTTGCAGAATTGAGATTTAATGGTGGGATGACAATTGAAACCGTGAATCCATGGGGGAATACTAAATCCTCGCCAAATCATCATGCTGTTTTATTGGATTGCCGATGCACAAACAACTTAAAGGAACCGGGTTCTAATGTGGACTCACAGCCGATAGTTGTTTCGTCCTTCCATTCAACTAATAATGTACCTAGCAGTTTTGGTGAATTTGACTTGACAAAAGTTAGACAAGAAAGTTCCAATATGGAAAATCCTAATGTTCAAGAACTCAAGAAGTTGCAAATTGGGTACTGTCAACCGGTTGAAAATTTTCCTACTGCCTTACCGCATGCTCACGGGTTGCAAGGTTTTCGGTTCCTGTCTAATGTGCCTGTTCCAGGTGTGGAGTTTGCCATAATGTCTGATCAGCAACAATACTTAGCAGACATGCAATCTTCAATTCCATACTTTCGTTCACAACATTTAAACCAGCCTCACATCAGTTGGAGAAATATTGATCAGGAACAATATCATAGGATGCATCAGCAGTACCAGTATCTGCAGCAGCTCTGTAATCAGCGAATGGAAGCTCAGAATCCTATTCAACCAAATGGAAATATTCCGTCTAAGCTAATGGGTTATACCATGAGACAATCGTGTTTTGAGTTGCCAAACGGACTTGAACAATCTAATCAAGAACAATTTTGGGATGCTTATGCTGTCCCCAGGGGTTTGAACCAACTAAATTCTGCATTTTCTTCAACAGATTATAATCCTATGCATGTTATGGGAAAAGTGGGAAAGCGGAGTTTTCCTGAGAAGATTCTAACAAGATCACAAGGGTTGAACACACTTAAAGCTGTCAAATTTGGAACTGTTGGTGGAAATGAATCGCTAGATCATATGAAACAGAATGGAAAACTTCTTTCAAATGGCCATGTTTGTCTTAGCTTAACCAATCCAAATGCTGGATGCTTTCAGCTAGATGGTTTGAACCAGTGGTCTATGTCCTCTGATGTGGCAGATCTAAAAAGTAATAATCTCAGGCAACAACCTCAGAAATACGATTCTTTGGCTGAAGTTGCAGGCAAAATATATCTCGTGGCAAAGGACCAGCATGGTTGCCGCTTCTTACAAAGAAAAATTTCGGAGGGCACTTTAGAAGATATTGAAAAGATTTTTGTTGAGATCATTGATCATATTGTTGAACTCATGACTGACCCCTTTGGAAATTATTTGGTCCAGAAGCTGCTTGAAGTATGTAATGAGAATCAGAGAATGCAAATACTTCACGCCATCTCCAGAAAACCTGGAGATCTTGTTAGAATTTCTTGTGACATGCACGGGTTGCTCCTTCCATCCCTCTTTTTTTAGTCTCTGCATTTTCGGGTGTACTAGCATGTGTGTGTGCTTGTCTGTCTATCTGCTTGTACAGTCTATGCTATTGTTCATTTTAATGATTATTATTCTTTTTCTCTGTCAAACATAGGACTCGAGCTGTTCAAAAGGTTATCGAAACCCTTAATAGTCCAGAGCAGTTTTCCTTGGTCGTTTCCTCACTCAAACCTGGTATAGTGGCATTGATAAAGAATATGAATGGCAATCATGTTGCTCAGCGTTGCTTACTGTATTTGTTGCCTGAATACAGCAAGGTAATTATCTAATCTCTTTACCATTTTGTTCATTTGAGTTTACACATGCTATCATTGATGCTCAAAAAAGGGTCCAACTTGCTGTAAGCAACATTGCTGACAAAGAACTTGCCTGTACATTTGGTGAGTGCAGGAGATGAGTGCTAATTTCGATGCTTTCAAATGGTTAAAATTGTTGAAATGCCAATCAGAGATATTTTTCATCGACTGAAAATATAGTTCTTGCATATGTGGATGAGTACCAGAACGAGAGTTTATGGAATAGGAATTATACTTGCTAATTGCTATGTCTGGTAATTATTCTTGTTAGTTAATGGTTTAGAGCTTCTAATTCTTTTTAAAAACTAAACCTGCAGTTGTCAATGAAAATAAAAAAATGTAGGCTGATCTTTACTGATGTTGATACATATTTTTAACTTGATGTGAATCTCCTTACTGTAGAATTTCAAACCTATTTTCTGGTTTCTGAGAAAACCATTTTCCCATGTTGATAAGTTGTCCGACTTATGGGTATGTACCATATATGATTTGGGCATCACATGGAGATCAAATCTTTTGGCAATAGTTGGAATGAGCCTATCTATTTTCTTCGTCATTTTCTCTAGTCCTTCGACATGTATGCATCTAATAACTATTCCGTTATTTCTGAATTTGGCAATAGATATAGATATTAAAAATGTCAGTAATTCTTTCATCTGCAGTTCCTTTTTGAAGCCACAATTACTGATTGTGTTGAGCTTGCAACTGATCGCCATGGTTGTTGTGTGCTTCAAAAATGCCTTACACATTCTGAGGGAGAGCAAAGACGCCGTTTAGTCTGCGAGGTCACCTCAAATGCCCTAATCCTTTCACAAGATCCATTTGGGTACCTATTTTTCCTCTTTGCTTTTATGAGTACATTATTCATGTGTCAATTAACTTAATGCTTTTCTCTTTAAACATGTTGAAATGGTGCCCTATGATTTAGAAATTATCATTTCCTATGCGCATATAATGGTACCGTTTTAAGCTTCAATGTCTACCTTTTAACTGTGCAGGAATTATGTTGTGCAATATGTGTTTGAGCTTCGACTCCCGTGGGCAACAATGGATATTCTTGATCAGTTGGAGGGTAATTTTGGGGACTTGTCCATGCAGAAATATAGTAGTAATGTAGTTGAGAAATGTCTAAAATATGCAGGCGATGAGCGCTGTTCTCGTATAATCCAGGAGCTGATAAGTAATGCTCACCTGGATCAAGTCATGCTAGATCCTTATGGAAATTATGTTATCCAAGCAGCATTGCAGCAATCTAAGGTGATTAAAATCATTGTTTGATAAATTCTTGTTAAAAGAATACCCTATACAATTCTCCTGTTCCTTTTTTGTGTACTTTGCATCATGATATGAACTGATTTAACAAAATGGTTTCTTACTATTTGATTTTATTGTTTTACTTTTCGGTGCACCTTTTTAAGTCCTTATTTTTCCATTGTTTTCTTGATGAACAGGGAGCTGTTCATGCTGCATTGGTTGATGCCATAGGACCCCACATTCCTGTTCTCCAAACCAGCCCATATGGGAAAAAAGTCCTCTCTTGCAGGACTTTGAATAAATAATTCACAAGTATGATAGCAGCAAAGTCTCTCTCTCTCTCTCTCTCTCTCTTCGTTTTTTGTTTTTTTTTTTTTTTTTTTTTTTTTTTTTTTTTTTTTTTTTTTTTTTTTTTTTTTTTTTTTGT
>JAWDEX010000007.1:3736791-3759232 GCA_035221805.1 Trichilia hirta | reverse complement strand
CAATAATGATATTAAATTAAATTAAATTTAGTTAAACCATATAATAAACAAACTTATTAAGTAGGGATATTTTTAAAATAAAATATATAAATTTTTTCATGCTTTTTACGTTCTAACAAAAATATTTTAAAATACATTTTTTTATTCACCAAATGCATCTAGAAATTCTCATTAAGATAGATAATCTAAAATATATTAATTATCTGTAATAACTAAATTAAAAAAAAAAATTTTACTTTCTTTTTCCTTATTAAATAGTTCTTACAATATATTTTTATTTTCCATCGCTTTAATATTACATATATCATGAAACGTATTTTGATTTTGTAAAGAATTTAAGTTGCATAAAATTTTGGGATTTGTGTGAAATAACAAATTATTAAATTAATATTAATAATTATTTATTTAGTTTTTATTCTTCTCATTTAAATTTTAGTCATTTTAATTAAAAATGATCCTTTTCAATAAATAGCACAGAGAAATATAGGCTAATAATGTATTACAGTTAAAAAATTTTACTTCCATAAATTAATTAAGTATTTTTTTAAGGTCTTAACTCATATTTTGGTATTATTTTGATCTCGTAAGATTTTTTTTGTTTTGTTTTCTATCTCATAAATTAATCAATAATATTAAAAATATAAATATTTTGTAATATGACGTAATTATATTATTGTCAATTTATTTTTGTAACTCTTGTAAAAATATATAATATATGGTAGTAATTTAATTTTGTACACTAATTTGTATAATTAAATTTATATAAAACTTGAATACTAAAGGCTATTCTAATTTAATTTAAGTCTAGAATGATTGCTCTTTTGAGTATTCTTTTAGGTTATAAAATTACAATTCCGAGATGGAATAAATCTTTTAAATAAAAATAAATTTTTAAATTAAATTTATGTAGATAATACTACTTTAAATAAATTTTAGTGTTCTTTTAGAGTTTAAAATTATGTAATATTGAGTATTTTGATCTTCTACATAAAATTTACTTTGGGGCTGCTGGTATTCGGGATACTTTGGTGAAATAATACTGTAATAATGCTTACTATATACTCCGAAGGATACTTGACTTTAATTTCTATAATTTAGTAGTAAATATAATTATTAAGTTACCAACTTTAAATTTTATACTACTTTTTTTTTTTTTTTTTTTTTTTAAATTGTACGTTCTCCAGAACACTTTATGACCTTTTGTTTTTGTGGGGGCAATGCAAATCTTAGGTGTAGATATTTTGAGAAGGTCCTGTGAGTTCTATAATAAGCAGCCAGCAGGTAAAGAGGAGCTTCAATTTTCGGATTTAGTTCAGGGTTCTGAAAGCGAAAAAGAAAATTGGTGTAATCCTCAAAAAAAATGGCAAAGGATGCCTTTTAATAGCTCGTCTCAAATGATGAAAGGTGGTATTTTGGCTTTTCTTGTTTTCTGATTCAAGTTTCATTCCGAACTTTCAACAAATTTTTGCATAATATGGGCGATCCATGTGTATGTTGGTCGGTAAATTTTTTCATTTTTCACAGAAATAAGAGAATGTGAAGAAGATGTAAAGTCCTATGAGCTTACAGAAGTTGTATCAAGATTTGTTTTTCACTGAAGCTCAAGGGTCGAAAGTTATTTCGAACATGGAAATACCAGAATTTTTGGTTTGTACGTTTAATATTTATATAATGCCACGATTTGGGGCTATATTTATGTTAATTTATCCAAAAATTTTATTTTTTCATCTTCCGTATATTTTTTTATATTCTTATTTTTTATATGGTAATGTTTAGATTTGATCTAAAGTGCTAATGGCTTTGTATCAGTTCGTGTTGTTTTTATTGTATTTTAAAAGCAGAGTTAAATGTGTTTACTAGCAATAATTGTTAAGAAAACTCACTCATTTTTCGTTATTATTTGATATGTAGTAATTCTCTCTCGTTGTGCAGACGTTACTATAGAGCCACAACAATCAAGCTAAAAATATTGTTTTGTGTGCTAAATGAATTCAGTATAATAGCTCGGAGTCAACAATCAAGTAAATACGTAACATTGGAATAGGCAACAGAGAATATCTGAAACAAGCTAAAAATATTGGTGCAATCTTTGATTGATCTGACTATAGTTGGAAGTAGTAGCAAAACGGGGCATTAGTTGTATAAGTTTTATGCCATCTTCTTGCCAAGAATGGCAAAAGAAACAAGGAACTAGCAACTGAAATCATAATAAATTATTTGGAATTTTACATTCAAATAATATTATGAAAAAAATCATACAAGCTACAGTGACTATCTCACTTGAACAAATTCAAGGCTTTATTTCTTGTCCAAGAACCCAAATAAAGATTTAATGGCGTTGAGGGCATTCTCGTTGATAAATGATTCATCAAACCTTTTCAGAAGAACATCAAATTCCTCAGATGTTCTGAGATTGGCTAAGTCTGGATCTGTCCGAATTGTCTGTTACCAAATGCAACAATTTCAGATACTTTTCAACTCATCTTCTTGGAGAAACCATGATGCATTTCCAATTTAGAAATTACCTTAAAGTCTTCATACCCTGCTTCCAATGCATCTTCAAGCGCTGACAATCCAGCATTTACCTGGTGGTGTTCCGAGATACCAAGAAAATTTCATGAATACAAATGATAAATTGAAGGACAAAATCTGATTACAATAAACTCAGATGATCAAAAACCTGATTAAGCTTAGAATAACAGCATGCGACATTGTAACTTGCAACTGAAGACTCTTCTGGACTTGGTTTTGATCCCAATACAGACTCAAACTTTTCCAGTGCTTCCTGACATTTGCCAGCCCTTAATAACACCCAGAAAAAGAAATGGAATAAATGATCAGCCAGATGAAATAACTTCTTGTCAGCAGTTCCAGAAACTAAAATTACCGAAGCTTACTTATAAAGTTGCAGCCCTTTACGGAGCTCCTTTTCTCTACGTTCTTTCTGTTCCTTCTTTCTCAAGTAATTTTGCATCTGAAATCATAATCAAAATTGTAGACACAACACTGGTGTCATCTTATGCAAAAACAATTCCCCACATTTAGAAATAGTAAAGGGTTCTAAGTTGTAATATACAGATTCATGGTAAACCAATTCATAAGAAATCATACTCACTTGGATTTCCCTGACTCGATTACTAATCACACCGGAATTCCTCTCAGCTCTTATAATCTCCTTTTCTGTTAATTCACCTGTCTGGTCCATCTTCCCTGGAAAAACAGGCAGTCCCATTCATCAACTTCTGATCGCAATGCAAATTTTCAAAGAAATTTTAATTATTAATTGCTAATGTGTTGTTCTAAGAATCTTTATTATTGAACCTTTGCTAGAATGAGGAAATTTGTTAACTAGCTAAAATAACTAGTCAAGAGGGATGGAAAGAGCTTCTTGTTCTACCGATATGGAATTGATGATTCTAGTTTGTATGAAGTGAAAACAAGAATTGAGGAAACAATCAACCGTATCTCTTTTGCATTTTCATTAGTAAAGGGCCAATTCGCTGCCGGATTGTGTACATTGTCCTTCCATATTCAGCAGCAGGCCATATTTCTGTCCCAAACACTGCACTGCAAATTCACACTTCCTATGTCACATCACAATTTTGATCATAGAATTATAGCAACGAAAATTAAAGATAAATTCAATCAACCATAAACAATCATCACCCTTCAAGTAATTTTCTAAACCCAAATTAAAGGAATATTTTCACCATTTATGACACAGAATTCCACAACCACCTAGTAACCAATTCTAGTTCAGCAGTCTAACCACAAAATCTCAAATGCACAGACTGGATTATATTGAGCTTAGCTGGCTCAATTTACCACAATACAGAAAATGTATGCCACATAATCGACCCTAAATATAAAGATTTATAAGAAAAACAGTCAAAAAATGTATACCTCGTAGCAATTACTTTATCTCCAACCTGAAACTTTTCGGTCTTATCAGCAGATCCACCAGGTGCAATAGCATCGATGTAAGTTCCACCATCTCTTCCCTTTGCAAATTTTAGCCCATAAGGCTGCTCAATTTCTACCTCATACTCTTCATACTGTTTTTCTTCTTCTTTCCCTTCAGTTTGATTCTCAGCGTTTGATGTCTGAGCTCCAGTTTCAGAAGCTTTAACCACAGACACTAATGATTTCCCCAAAACGATGCAAGAACATCCTGAACTTGAATCAAATGAGATCTTTCTAGATAAGAAGTGGTTGGTTGGACAGAACAGAAGAGGGTTTTGCTTGGAAGCTTGGATGTTTCTTGGCAACGGTGGTGAAGAGTAGAGAGATGCATAACTACTTGGAGCTAAAGACATAGTTGATGACAACTTGTAGCCTCTTCTCTAAAAACTCTCGAGCTTAAAGTGTTTAAGATATGAAGATCATTTGTGTATAGCTGGTTTTGCAAATACGCTTTGGGAGGGAGAGAAAGAAGAGGTTTAGATTCCATGGCCTTTACTAGTGGCTCCCCACGATCGATTTGTTTTGGAAAGAATATCGATTTAATCCACATACTGTTGTAAAATTATAATTTAACCATATATTTTGATATTATAATGCTAATATCCCTAATATTTCATTCCTGTCCAACCTATTTCAATCAGCTTCATTTTCGATGTTTAACCAATAATTTTGTAAGTTTCCTTCAAGTAAATCTATTAAAGTAGATTGGAAAAATTTGGTTTTAGGGATTAGAGTTAGTGGATTGTATAAAATTATATTGTTAATCTTATCTTATTAGATGGATTAACAAATTTTGTATTATATATATATGATATAATATTATATCAAATTTATTGAATCAAATGTAATGTTACAAAAGTTTAAGGACTAAAGTGAAAATCTTCCCATTATTAGGCCTTTGGTTTCCTGTCATTAGGCTACGTGGTTTCCTATGTACGGTTGAGAATGTTGGCATAAATTAACTCGGATACCATTTTTTGTTTATATCACGTATGAATATTCTTGAATTAAGAATGTGTATCAAAAATATTTGTTTTAGAAATAGAATGAATTTTATACAATATCATAAATTTGACCTAGAGCTCTTTGCATATATATCTATATCATATTTATTTATCTCTCTCTCTCTATCTATATATATATATATAAGGAGCGAAGTAAATAAATTACTATATTTAAATAATATGAAAATTAATAGTATAACTAATAATTTTAAAATTTTCAAAATAATCTCAAAAAGTTTGATAAGTTCAAATAATAAGAAAATATTATTTTATTTGTATATTACAATATAAAATGTTGGTATTTGAGTTTTAAAATGTATAAAGTATGGAATAGAGTGTATAGGGTGTAAAACTTAAAAAAAAATATATAAATTTTAGATTTAAATTTTTTTATAATTTTTAAAAATACATTAAAAATATTTTTTTCTCTTAATTGTTTATTTCATGTCAGTCGATAAGAAAAAAATGTGTCCCATTATGTGGAACGGCTACATTACAAACACTATCTATATGACATGATGTTATATTTAAATAAGATCATGCTTTCTCCAAGCTCATGACCTCATTGAAATCTATAAAATCCAATTTTCTACTTCAATACCTTCATGCACGCTAATATTATTGCTTATCAAAAAAGGAGTTCGCCATGTTTTTTTTTCTAATTTATATACTTTCTGCTTTTCTTTTTCTCATTTTTTTTTTAAATCATCATCAAAACCTGATCTTCCTCCCTCAAGCCTCGGATGGCCTCTTATGGGAGAAAGTCTAGGGCAGGCACAGTGGGATGCCAGAGAAATTCATACAAGAAAGAATGGAAAAATATGATTCTAGTGTTTTCAAAACTTCCATGCTTGGAGAAAACATGATTGCGCTTAATTTGTTGGTCAGCTGGAACAAATGCCGGTTCAGCAATGAGAACAAGTTGGTCAGAACTTGGTGGCCGATTACCATCGGTAAATTGTTCCATTCGTGTCTAATCACTGCGGGCAGATATGATGCCAGAAGGATGAAGATGATCAAATGCAATAAATAATTTTAAACGCGTATGACACATGAATATCATGTAACTAGGCAAATCATTTGGAATACAAAATTTAAAGGGATATCATTACTCTTTTTTTAAAACATGAAAAATCAAAAATCCTGTTTTACTTCATTAGAGGTTTTTAATTATAATTTTGAAAGTAAAGAGGAGGTGAAAGTTCATAACACAGGAAAGTCGTACACATTTAAGTTGGCTAGTGGACTATTTGCAAGCATTGACGACTATGAACTCATTTCCAAGCTCTCTTCCCATCGGTCTCTACTTCTCAAAGGAGTAATCGATCTTCCCATCCATTTCCTGGAACAAGATTTTACAAAGCAAATGGAATCAGGGAAGACCTTGATTTGATAGCAAAGCAAGAGAAGAGAAGCCCTGGAATCGAAAATGGCATAGCCATAACAAAATCTTCTTTCCGGTTTGCTTGTTACTGCTGAGGCAAACGGAAGGTTTCTGACGGAGGAGGAAATAGTCGATGACATATTACTACAGCTGTTTACCGGCCATGATACTTCAAGGTCTGCCATAACTTTGCTTGTGAAATGGCTTGGAGAAATGTCTGAAGTTTTTTGAAATGGTGATGAAAGGTTAGTTCTATGAGATTTCTGATGTAAAGAAAACGTATAAGATAAAAGAAACACAGAAGTTTTGCTGTTGTTTATATGTAGATTAACAGAGCAGATTGATATTGGTGAGTCTAAAAAAGACGCTTATTAGTGAAATGGGAGGACATGCAAAAAAATTGAGATGCTCATAAAAGTGAGTTGTCACACAAAGGTCTCGAATTCATATTTTTATCTGTACCCATTTATACAATCCCCAGTCCACTATGAAGTGGGGTGGCATGCTAAGATTGATCTGTTGCACCCCGTCAATAATACTGACCTTATGTAACAAATACACCAGCGAAATATTCCTTTTACATTTCACGTAAGATTCTTGTAACATTGGGTTCATATTTATTTGTTTGAGTTTTTGCGTCAAGGTATTAAACTACTAATGCTAATTAATTGATCAAATTTCTTTACTGTATCATTATGTGGTGGTTGTATCGGAGCACTGCTTCAACCGAAAAAAGATGAGAATCTCTTCCCTAATCCAGAAAACTTCGATACTTCAAGATTTGAAAGAGATGGAGCAACACCATATTCATATGTTCCATTTGGAGGAGGACCAAGAATGTGTCCAGTAAATCAATTTGCTCAGTTGGAAATACTTTTTTTCTTGCATAATTTCATCAAACGGTTGAAATGGGATCTGTTAATTCCTGATGAAAAGTTTGAATATGATCCGATACTTTCTCTGGATTCCAACCCACCAATTTTCTGCCTAATTACTATTTTATATATTTATATATTGATGGGTTTGAAGTTTTAACATTTTTTTTTATTAATTATATTGATTTTTCAGGATCAATATTATTATATTATATCAATTTATAAAATAATTTATATTTTTAATATAATTTTATTCCATTAACGCGTTGGACCCGTTTTACACCAGACATTTTTCCTCAGATATAAACCCACTTTCTACGGAAGGCGGTATTTTTAGATGGAAAATGAAAATTTTTTAATGCTTGAAACGGGGATTTTCTTCCAGTTGACAAAGTCCAAGTCCATAATGGCCATGTAGAAAAGAAAATGAAAAAAGTCAACAATGGCAGCCATTAATTTTTATGAAAATGAGAAGGGAAAGGTATGCTGCACGTATTTCTAGATGTAATTATTTTAATTTTTTTTATTGTAATTTTAACTCATTTATGGTGATTTTTAATTTTTTTTTATGATTTTTATTTTTTATTTTATTTTTAAAAATTAAAAACTATAATCAAAATTTAAAAAATATAATGAAAAACTTAAAAATTATAACCAAAAACTACACAAATTGCAAGTATATACGAAACTACTGAACCTACCATAGCATGATCAGAATGACAAACCGAAAAAGAAATTCTAGCACTCTTCCAACTTTCTACTAACGTACTTACAACGACCAGATTAAATTATTCCCAAAAAATTTCTTATGCTTAGACTAAAATTTATGAAAAGCAGGTGATGTTTACCCGATGCCATAATCACTGTTTTTTTTTTTTTTTTATAATTTAATTAAACCCATCTCTCCAACCCAAATATGAATTATAAAATAATGTAATTATAGTATTTTTTAAATTAAACTCACTCTTCCCCCTTAACTCAGAATCAGAACTTGAGTGATCAGTATAAGTGAAAATGCCATTTAATCATCAAACTACATCGGTTGAGATTATTATATTTTTAAATTATAAGTGAAATATTATTATTTTAAAAGTGTTGAGAAGTTGTCCCATTTACTGATGTGTCAAGTTGAATAAGTTGCTGAGATTATTGAAATAAATTTGTTGGAATATATTTTTTAATAAATCAGTGTATTTAAAGTAGTTAGTTACTGAAAAATAAGAAATTTAAAGATAAATTGTAAACTTGTGATATAATTTTTTAGCAATTTATTACGCATTTCTATTAAGTCTTTCATGTATATAAAGCACTTTCTAAGAAAGTCAATTAAATCATTAAGCAACTCATTTGTATCCTATCTATTATTAATTTGCTATTGTAAAATAACAACAAAAGGTATATTTAAAATTAAGATGTCGTAATTTTAAAATTGAAACTACTATACCATAAAATCATTATAAGAAATAATAATAATAATAATATTTTTACTAAATATTGGTGGTTAGCAAATGCTTTCAAGCAGAGTGATTTCAACATATCTCAACATCAATTATTGAATTCTAAACATGCATATGTGAAGCTCTTTTCGGTTCACTGTTTTCTACTTTTATATATTCATTTATCTATTTAATATTGAACCAAGTAAGAAAAGAAAGCCTTAAAGAATGACTATGCTAAATCTTCTTTTTGGACTGTTGATGATCTTTTTCATCCCTTCGTCTCTTTGTTGTCCTGAATATCAAAAACAAGCACTTCTGCGATTCAAATCCTTCTTCGTAAAAGATTCCAACACTTCATCGGATGATCCTTTATTTGGATTGGTATCATGGAATTCAAGCTCTGATTGTTGCGAGTGGGAAAGGGTTATTTGCAGCAGGTATAATCAATCAGCAGATTCCAGGGACGTTATTGCTCTCTATCTTGATCCCTGGTTTTAGTACCATCGTTATTCGAGCCTGTGGTGGTATCATGCATGGTTTTATCACCGTTATTTCTGGTTAAAACCTTGATGTTTCTTGACCTGTCTTCAAATTACATTGACTGTGGAATTCCAGGAAAGGGGTTTGCTAATCTGAGCAAGTTAGCTCATCTTGATCTGATGCAGAACAACTTTTCAGGTTCCATTCCTAGTGAGATTTTTCACATGAGGAATCTGCAATACCTTGACATCAGTAGCAATCAACTCAGTGGAAAATTAAGTTCGGAAGTGATTTCTCTGCAAAACTTGAAGGTGTTGAGATTGGAAGGAAATTTGCTTCAAGGAAACATTCCTGAGGAGATAGGAAACCTTACCAAGCTGCAGCAGTTGTATCTTAGCGGCAACAATTTCTTTGCTGGAATTCCTTCTTCTATTCAGAATTTGAAGGAAATGGAAGAATTGGACCTGAGAGAAAATGTTTTGTCTATGGAAATTCCAGTTAACATTGGTGATTTAACCCACTTGACAACTTTGGCCTTGAGTGATAACAAGCTGAGTGGAGGAATTCCATCATCTGGGCAGAAACTACAGAAGCTGAAAACTCTTCTATTGGATAACAATCTGCTTTCGGGAGAAATTCCGTCCTGGTTGTTTGATTTTAGGAACCTGACGGACTTGTTTTTAGGAGGGAATAATCTAACATGGAATAACAAGGAAAAGATTGTTCCGAAAAGTATGCTATCCCGATTATCGATGATATCATGTGGACTTTCAGGACGTATTCCGGACTGGATTTCAACACAAAAGAATCTCGTTTTCCTGGATTTGAGTAAGAACAAGCTTGAAGGAGAATTTCCACTGTGGCTCGCTGAATTGGAAGTTGGCAGCATTTTTCTGTCAGATAATCAACTTTCAGGTTCTCTTCCCTCTCGTCTTTTCAAATCTGTAAATTTATGCCTTCTTTCTCTTTCTCGGAACAACTTTTCTGGGGAGTTGCCGGAAAATGTTGGAGATGCTGAATGGCTGACCTTTCTTATGTTGGCTGAAAACAATTTTTCTGGGAAAATTCCAGAATCTTTAAGCACCATATATAGGCTTCTTTTGGTGGATTTAGCAAGGAATAGATTTTCAGGGAGGCCTCCAGTTTTTCCACCAGATGCATTGCTTGCAATCATTGATTTCTCCTATAATGAATTATCAGGTGAAATTCCAGTGACATTTTCTCAGGAAACTAAAATACTTTCATTGGCAAATAACAAATTTTCCGGCAATCTGCCTCAGAACATTACAAATCTCAACAAGCTAGAACACCTTGATCTCCACGACAACAAAATCACGGGTGAATTTCCGAGATTTCTCTCCCAAGTATCCACCCTTCAGGTTTTAAACATGAGAAACAACTCCTTCTGGGGTTCAATCCCTGACGAAATTTCCAACCTGAAAAATCTCAGAATCCTTGATATCTCAAGCAACAATCTCATCGGCAAAGTCCCTGCCAAGCTTGGAAATCTGGTTGGAATGATTAAAACACCGAACAGTTTCGTATCAATCTCGGACGTATTCACTTTTTCTATTGGATATGACTTGGAAGTGAACTGGAAGAAGATGAAACAAGGTCTCCCAAGCCACAGCCTGGACATCTACTCTTTGCTAGACCTTTCAATGAACAAACTCTCTGGGAATATTCCAACTTCAATAGGAGCTTTAAAGGGTCTAAAGCTACTCAACATTTCAAACAACAATCTCTCCGGAAACATCCCACCAAGTTTTGGCAATTTAGATAGCATAGAGAGCTTGGACTTGTCACACAACCAACTTTCAGGTTCAATTCCAGTAACACTAACCAAACTGCAAGAACTTACTAATCTGGATGTCAGTAACAACAATCTCGAGGGTGAAATTCCGACAGGTGGCCAGATGGACACAATGAACAATCCCGATTACTATGCAAACAACAGCGGATTGTGCGGTATGCAGATTCGTATGCCATGTCCTAAAGAATTATCGCCTCCAAAGACATTAGAGGATGAAAATGATGCCTCATTGTTTTCATGGAAAGCGGTAGGGATCGGATACTCTGCTTGGTTTTTCTTAACAGTTACGACGATCTATTTCACTGGATATTTTCAAGCAGCATCACCTCGAGATCGTCGACGAAGATTTCAAACTGGTTTAAGGCCACTCCAGTAGATTATGCAGTATATGTAACACAACTTCAGTCTGGTTGTTTTGCTTATTTTGGTTACGTTTATTCAATAAAATGGTATCATATTGTCTTAATTTTCTTAATTTCTCTTCTTGTATATGTTTAACTACACTTAACAACCACTATGTGGAATTAATTTCTAAATTAATATAATTTTTTATATAACAAAAGTTTTTATTACACGAGGGTTTAAGTTACTATTAGTCAGTCTATAATTACTCTATCAAATTACAATGAAATTATAAAGAAAATTTTTTAAATAATCAATAATAGTATAATAGTTATGAAAAATGAAAATTTTAACCTAAATAATATAATTGTATTACATAAAGGTATCAGTCCCTTTAAACCTACTTTCCATGCATGCATGCCGCAGGAGAATTAAGGGTTACTGAAATTTAGCCTGTCATATATAAGGAAATATTAAATAATTCCTGAGAAGTTAGCCATAAACACATCCTGATGTTTCAAAAGAAAATTTTTTTATATGAATAAATATTTATGTCATAATGATAACTTCTATATAATCAATCCCTAATATTTTGAAATTTCCATAATGGAATGGGGTAAGTCTGCTATTTGTTTAATTAAATCTAAATCAATAATGTCGGCAGAAAATCTCCACGAAAAAGACAAACTATGAAAGAAAATTTAGCACCAAGGGAACAAGCTTAAGTGCTTTTCCATGTCCTTAATTTTCTCAAAATTTATTCACTTGGTGAAAAAATTTGTTTGAATATGAGAAGAAAACGGATTGATTTTTATTAAAAATTAATATAAACCATTCGATTACTATACTTTTAAATTATAAGTAAAAATAATATAAACTATTTGATATTGTACTTTTAAATTACAATAGATGTATAATAATCTTAAAGTATAAGGAGATGTTTTAGATTGAGATATTAAAACTTTAAAATTATAATTAATGTGATATAGAATTATTAAATATTAAAGATAAGCAAAAATTTGAGTAATTTTCTGGTAAAAAAATTTTTAGTACAATATCTAGTACCAAACATTCCCTAACACTAACCGTTGACTTCTGGACCAGCTTTGAGCAGAACCGCGGCATGTTAAGCTCTTTCCAGCTCCCAGTTTTCTACTTCTGGACCTTTCTATTTATTTAATATTGAACAAAAAAAAGAAACCCAAAAGAGAACAGCTAAACTAAATTTACTATTTGGATTGTTGATGATCTTCTTCCTCCCTTATCTTTGTTGTCATGAATATAAAAAAAAAAAAAACACTTCATCAATTCAAATCCTCCTTCATCAAAGCTTCCAACACTTCCTCAGATGATCTTTTATTTGGCTTGGTGTCATGGAATTCAAACTCAGATTGTTGTTAATGGGAAAGAGTTATTTGCAGCAGTTCTCAATCAGCAGATTCCGGGGAGACGATTGCTCTCTATCTTGATACCTTTGTTTTGGAGCCATCATTATTGGAGCCACTGTTGGTAACTTCCAGTGTTTTAACATTGTTGTTTCTTCTTAAAACCTTGATGATTCTTGACCTGTCCTCAACTTACATTCTCGATGATATTCCAGGAACTAGGGTTTGCTAATCTCGGCAAGTTAGTTAGTCTTGATCTGATGCAGAACAACTTTTCAGGAGATCCTGAAGAGATTGGAAGCAAATTTGCTTCAACGAAACATTCTCGGGAAAATTGGAGACCTTAGCAAGTTGCAGCAGTTGTCTCTTTGTGGAAACAATTTCTTTGGCCGAATTCCTTCTTCTCTTCAGAATTTGAAGGAAATTGAGGAATTGAACCTGAGAGAAAATGTTTTGTAAATGGAAATTCCTGTTAACATAGGTGATTTAACCCACTTGACAACCTTGGCATTGAGTGATAACAAGCTGAGTGGTGGGATTTCATCATCTGTGTGGAAACTAAAAAATTTGGAGACTCTTCGATCGGAAAATAATCTGCTTTCTCGAGAAATTCCGTCCTGGTTGTCTGATTTCAGGAACCTAACGGTTTTGTTTTTAGGAGGCAATATAATCTAACATGAAATAACAACGCAAAGATTGTGCCGAAAACTATGCTATCTCAATTATCGATGAGATCATGTGGACGTTCAGGAAGAATTCCAGACTGTATTTCCACACATAAGAACCTTGTTCTCCTGGATTTGAGTGAAAACGAGCTTGAAGGACCATCCATTCCCACAATGGCTTGCTGAATTGGAAGTAGGCAAAAAACTTTTCCGCCAGATAATCAACTTTCAGGTTCTCTTCCCTCTCGTCTCTTCCAGTATAAATTTATCAGTTCTTTCCCTTTCCCGGAACAATTTTCTTGTGGCGGTGTTGCCAGAAAAAGTTGGAGATGCAATAAAGTCGATGATTCTTATGTTTGCTGAAAACAAATTTTCTGGAGGGATTCCACTATCTTTAAGCAAGATAAATGGGCTTCTGTTATTTTGATTTAGTAAGAAACAGGTTTTCAGGAATCCACCAGTTGTTCCACCTGATGCATTGCTTGCACTCGTCGATTTCTCCAATAATGAATTATCAGGTGAAAATTCCAATGGTATTATCTCAAGAGACTAGAATACTTTCATTAGGAAATGACAATCTTTCTAGCAATTAGCCTCAGAACCTGACAAATTTCACCATGCTTGAACACCTTAATTTCCATGACAACAAAATCACAGTTGAATTTCCAGGATTTCTTTCCGAAATATCCACCCTCCAGGTTTTAAATTTGAGAAACAACTCCTTCTGGGGTTCAATTCCTGATGAAATTTATTACCTGACTAATTTCAGAATCCTTAATGTCTCGAGCAAGTCTCACCGGAAAAATCGCTGCTGAGCTTTGGAAATCTGGTTGGAATGATTGAAACACCAAACAGTTTTGAATCATTCTCAGAAGTATTCACTTTTGATATTGCACATGACTATATTATTATGCAAACAACAGTGGGTTGTGCGCTACGTAGATTCGCGTGTCATCTCCTCCAGAGTAGGGACTGGATACTCTGCTGGGTTTCTCTTGACATTTTTAATAATGTTTTTCACTGGATATTTTCACCCGGCAATACCTTTGCAAACACAGAGGGCAAAATGGTTCAAGTTCATTCCTGTAGGTTATGCAGACTATGTGACATAACTTCAGCCTAGTTCTTCTGTTTATTTTGGTGCTTGCTTTCTCAAAGTTTATGTTGCTTTTCCACCATGATAAGTTCGATAAATTTTGTTCATGGTCCAAGTGTTTTTAGGTCACGAAAAATTGTGGTAGTAGTATAAAATGACATTCTCTGGAACCCAGATATTGAAATAGCAGCAAGAAAGTGCTGATGAAACAATATATATATATATATATATATATCATCAGAACATGATTTGAAACTTGTGTGAATTTATCTTATGATAAGAATCAGATGAAGAAGTATAGAATGCTATTCTGTAAAGGGAAAAAAAAAAAACAGTAGTTTCGACATTCTTACAAAAGAAAATTAACCTCTCAGCTGTAAGCAGTTGATGAGGCATTATCATCAAATAACTTGAAGCCACGTACCAACATACTACTTCATAATTCCAGGTCTGGGATAAGATGGATTGAAGCTGGGATTTGAAATCATTTTTCCAAATCCATGTGCGCGATGCTATCATAGAATGTTGCAAACACAGCCTTTACTGAATTCACTATCGTTGTCAGAATCTTCTATTTCACTGTAGAAAACCAGAAAAAATGAAACATTAGCTCTAATGAATCGATACTGAGCAAAACAATAAGCAAGCGGAAAACTTCAGTCAGTTAAGTCGATTTATATTTCATGACAGAAATTATTTCCTTAACTTCATTCTCTATCAACTAAAAGATTAAACATTTCAATAGAGAATCCCATTGTTTCCATTTGTATTAGCAAATTTCTTCTCCCAGCCTTTGCTCCTTGAATTCGTGCCAACCTAGGGATCAACTTATGACCCGGGCATCTTCATATAGATTTTTTTGTGTTCGCTTCTCATTTCACTAGTTTGAACTACCATAATTTTCCCCAAATTTGACCATACTAAGATCCAAATTTAATTTATTTGTCAGATATGCGTTTGCAAAGGGAAAGTCAATCTATCCAAAGTAAAGCAAACAAATCTAGCCATAAACTTATTTCTAAGCAAAAAATCCGTTTTTGCATATTCAGCTCATTACGACTCAATGTTATGCATCTGAGAGACCGATTAAAATAGTTTCGGTGATTACCTCTTTTGTTGTTTCAGCTATTACAATAGCTTGGCCTATAATTTACCAAGAAGTTAAATTGGTATTTCTGTCGCGCTTCCAATGAGCAAATTTTCCTATTCCCATTTCCCCTCAATTCCTTCTACTAAATAAAATACTGTTGAAAACCACTTTATACTGTCAAGATCTCACTGCAATTCAAATGCATAAATTTCGAAGTCTGGAAAAAGAAAGTGTTCTTCAAGAATTCAGAATGTATTTAAGTCACCGACAGAAATCATCTAAACTATCCATCAAATAAATTTATGTTTTCCTTTCAGTTTCCAATCTACAATGACAACAAAATCAACATCAAACATGAGAACTCTCGAAAAAATGGATAAAGAAGAAAGAGAATACCCACCTGGCTTCAAATTCTCTTATCTCAACCAATTCCTGTCCCAAGAAATCCATCCATTGAACTTTCTTCCTCTGATGAACTTCTTTTGAATCCTCCCTCTTGAGACTGCTTTTGACAGAATTCTCAACTGCTTCTTCTTCTTCTGCCTGTTCCTCTTCTTCTTCTCCTTGTTTTTGCTGTTTTTTGCCATCTATAAAACTCTCTTCCTCAACTTCACTGTTTTCGTGATCAACATCACTAACTGAAACAACTGTTGTTGAAGATAAATGTTGACTGTTCTCCAATTTCAATGGCCCAGGTGTGTAAATGTGAGAAGTGGATTTGCAGAAGCAAATGAACGAAGGGCAATGAATCTTGCAAAACAAAACCCTCATGAAAAAAATCTTTTTTCTGCTATTAAACAAACTGGTTTTATTCACAATTGGCCCGTTGCATGACTTCTGTAAAGTTAAAACATTGATCTTGATTTAAAATAAAACTCTTCAACTCGTTGATTTTATGAACCCCAGAAGTGAATTCTGGATGCAGATGAAGACAAAACTGTTTTCCGGTTAAGACAAATAAAGACAAGAAATATAAAACACAAACAGAAATCTATTTAAAGAAACAAAGTTTCAGTTTTTGAAGCAAATGGAGATGAATTGAAAAGAAATTCAAAGGGAAGACAAAGCAGAGACCTCTGGTTTTCATTTGTTTCCTGTCTCTATGAAAGAGATTAATAAGAGAAACAATTGAAAAGACTGTGATACCCTCTATCGAGTATTGTCAATGTCAGTCATGAAAATAGGAGAATGAAACAGCAGAAGAAGAAGGCAGCAAAATATAATCAGAGAGAATATCAGTGAAGACAAAGAACAAAAAGAAAAAAAAGGAAAGTCATTAGCTGGAAAAAGCTTGAGAGAAAGATATGGTAGTAGAATGGAAGAAGACCAATTTAGAAATTTTGGAAGAAAAAAAAAAAACGACTGTCAGACATTCTATCATGTAACTGTTAGAGGTTCCATTTGGAGACTTAATATTAACCGCCATAAATATTTTATTTATACCCTATTATCATGTCTATGTTATATGTTGGGTAAAGATGCTTTTGGAATTTAAAGTGCCTTTCTTCACCAACCAACAAAACCTTGTAATCTCTCTCTTTCTTTTTCATTATTTCACAAATTTGTAAATTTGATGTATTATGTAAGTAATAAGATGTATGGGATTAGTTCTTCTCTTGGGCATACGTTTGTACTTTTAAAATTAGTGCAAATTGATCCAAAACAACATTAATTTCCATTAAATTTGTAGTTTCTTAAATGCAAACGTTTGCATTTTAAAGCCATTGAGTCTTGTAAACTTTTTTTTTTAATTGCATATGTTAGATTTATATGATAAATGTGTTAAATTCTACTGTACTGAGTTGATATTGACATTTCTTTTAGGAATCATTTGTGATTATGGTGGCTTTGATATTTTAGCTTGTTAAGACAAAAATAAAATGAAGAAAAATTAAAGGGTGGAATGAAATGTTTTAATAAAAGTTTAGGTCAATGAAATACTTAAAGAATGAGTCATGTAGGTATCATATTCTAAATAGAATGCACTGAATAAATTAAACTCAAAATCTTTCTTCAAATGACTTCAATTTGAAAACAAGCTAGCTAGCTAAAACCATACCAAAGTTTGCTAAAATGATTCTATTTTCTAAGTTGTCATTTAGGAACAAAATGTTTGGCATCATATGCATTAGGTCATCCACCAAACCACAATTAATTTTGATTGGGACACCCACAATTATGAAACACATTAAGTTATGAAAATGATATTATATATACATTAATTATAAAGGTTCGGTAGTTTTAACTCTTTTGTCTTCTTGTTTCAATTTTCTTTTACTCAGTATAAAGATCTATGAATCCATTAAAGCTTCCAAGCTATTGTCTCTCTAATTGGGTTTGTGTTTTTTTCAAGGAATTTTTGAGGATTGAAGCCTAAGGAAGCCAAAAAACAATTGATTGAAGAAAACGAGATGTTATGCTATCCCAATTTTTGTTTCCTTGTTATTCCTTCTTGGCTATGAAATTTGGTAACTTTCCATTGATAGAAGGTAAATAGATATCTTGGAAGCTTTGATTGGCCTATACTTTCTTTTTCTTTGCCTTCTTATATTTTATTTTTTCACTTTTGGGTGAAAGAATTTTGAAGGCAGTATGATCCAATCAATACAAGTTTTTTCTTTTCTTCTTTATATTGAAAATCCCTTTTAGATAGATGATATGATATGATTAGATATAACTTTTGAAAGGTTCTCTTTTTTGTTTTTCTTAGTAATAACAACTTTGATGCTTTCTATTTATATTAATTAACTAAATACATTTACCACTATTCGTAGGTAATCCCTTGCTTCAATCATAATTTTCATGACAATCACGTTTGTAAAAAGCTTTAGACTCAAAATATCCTACTTTTATCAATTATTTTTTGTCGAAGATTTTATTGCAATAAAAGAGAATATATATGTAAGAGTATAAAATAATTAGATTACATTTATCTCTTCACATCACGGTTTATTCGTTCCCTTAACGCTATTTATGAGATATTTGCATAACGAAGACATAATTTTATATTAGGAGATCTCTAGTCTTTTTCATTTCACATAAATTCCATGAACTGAATGAATCATATCCTCACCCAATAATCTTATATAAAAATAGACAATACACATTTAATCACTACAAATCAAAACGTGTCACATGTTAACGTGGGCAGGGGGTAGGAGAAGGAGGAGCTACAATTTCAATAAAACAACAATTGGAAATTATTATCATTGAAGTTACCAAGGAAAAGTTGCCAAAAATTAAAATCAAAATATAACCAAAACACGAAAATGGGTATACAAAATTTTCAACATTTTTTTCTGTAAATGTTAGAGACAAACGCATGCCCTAATGTATTTGTTTGAGGGAGCATTGGTCCCTATTCTCTAGGTACTTTGTCTTGCATGATAACTACATGCAATCCTGTACAAGTCTCATGCAGAAGAGAAGAGAAAATGTGTTGGGCAACGTATAATATACCAAATCGATATCACATTTCCCAATCCAAATGCTTAATCACTTGGGCAAACAGATAACAACGTCGGAACATGCAAAATTACATTCCCAATTCAATATAGTTGACTTGTTAGAAAATGCGTCAAATGATTTGCTGGTACAAGTTTTATATGGAACATTAAAGTTTAGTATCTATTCCACTGGTAAAATTCTCTCAATATAGTACAAGAAATCTTAAGATCATATCTCGTGCAAGTTAAGCTCTTCGTCTTCGTCTTCAAATTGGTGAATGACGCAAAAGTACAATTCATGGGTTGAGGGATAATCTAAAATGAATGAATAAACCATTTTGTGTCCATGGAACATGTTTAGACATGTCGGATTTTTCAAAGAAACTATTGTAAAAATAACCAAGCATCATGCTAACATCGTATGCATACATTCCATCTAAGACCAAAAAAAATTTCACCTAACCTTGCCCCTTCTGCACCCAAGACATATAAAAACATAAAAATCTCAATTTTGAATCTCGCTCGTACCGAAATTGGAGATGATAGTAAAACTGATAAAACTCCTCAAAAGTAATACAAGAGATCTTAAGTTTAAATCTCACTCTCACTAATAATGTCACAGTAGAATTAGGAAGAAATTTGATCTACATGCAGTCCACGGTAGAAAATGATGTGTTTGTGTACTTGTATAGGTGCATGTACGTACATATATATCTGTGTGTGTGTGTGTGTGTGTGTGTTGAAAGATTCAACTCAAGAAATTATGTGTCTTAAGTGGAGGTCCAATCATATTATCAAATATATCACAATCAATCTTAACCAATTTGTGAAGAATAAAATATAAATAACAAAGACTTGCTGTCGACTTAGGATCCCTAACAAACCTATGCCACAAAACTAATTTCAATTGCCATCTGCTCCTAAATGCACGCTAAGAACTTCCAAAGAAAGTCCTGTATAAGGTGAACATATCATATCATCAGCGCATCCATCCAATGAATAAGAACAAAAGTGTCATCCAACAATTAGAAATTTCAAATGGTATAATTAAAAAGAATACGTGTGTGCTGTGGCTTAATTTAATGGAAGAATATCATCTAATCCAAATATGTCATGCGTATAGCAAAGGCTATGACATCACTAGCAAAACTAATAAGAGCAATTTTTGCCATCCTCCTTTCAATAATTATTTTTGCCTCTTTGCTAATCCATAAAACAAGAAACAGCATTTCAAAATAGAGCCAAAATTTTCCTAAAGATGAGGTATTATACAGAAAGAAAGTTGCACCTGCCGAACTTCAAAATAATTGCTGATCCAAAAGAAACCTACCCTGTAGAACCAACTGTTGTAGCAGTACTACTGCTGAATCTTTAGGACAGGAAAAGCAATAACATCCCGAATAATGGCAGAGTTCGTCAAAAGCATCACTAACCTGTCAATCCCCGGTCCCTGGAAGATGAACTATTTTCATTACAGGGTCAATAAGGTAAAAACACTCAACATTTGATTTTGCATGTGGCAAACATATGTTCTTGCTCTATTAACATGTCAAGCACTAAACTTGGCCCCACCACATCTTTTTAATTAGATGTTATTCAGAATTCTCCCAAAAGATCTACGAAATCAATATGAAATTGGAAAATGAACTATCATACCATCCCTGAAGCCGGTGGCATTCCATATTCCAAAGCAGTCACAAAGTCATTGTCTAGAGTCACTTCATAAGAGTAATCATCATTTTCCTTCAATTTTTCTTCTGCACCTAATGTGTCTGTTAGAGCTGCTGCTCTCTTCTCATTATGCTGCCTCACTTGCTCTTCCAAGCGTACTCTCTGTTATCATTTACAATCAATGACTATAAATGTAAACTGCATAATAAATTCTTACTTTGAACTTGGGCACTAGTAACCGTGCTTATCTTATTAACCACCTAGATTCTATATCTAAGCTTTAGTTGTAGGATTTTACTAGCTAAATTTAGCAAAGCCATAGGCTGTATCAGCTTACCTGGTCCAAAGGATCAGTCAATTCAGAGAATGCATTAGCCATTTCACGTCCACAGATGAAGAGCTCAAATCTCTCGGTCAAGCCTGCACATCTATTGCAAAAATGAAAAATTAAGAATAGTTCAAGTTTTGGAAAGCAAACTCCAACCAGGAGTAAAATGTTTACCACAAGAGAATGTACATTCTGTCCCCGTCAACGTATATTTCAACGTACTCCAAGAAAATGAATATGACAGAAAGAACTAATGAATCGACGAAATTTTTAACATCTTTGTACATTCAGAAGATGATATTATGATCCTAAAGAGCAATTATTCTCCTTAGAGAGAATGACAACCAGTGGTAGATTTTATCATCATTTCTTTGTATCTCTACTCTCCACATCTAGCACATGGATGGGAATACCGTAGAACAAAATATTGATATGCTAAAAAATATACTTAGAAGACACTAGTACCGAGTGACAACCATGGGAAATATGCACATGCGAACTAGATCAGCAAGTTATCCGGTAGTCAATTCACTTGCAAGGGACAAATTCAAAGCATAACAAGAAATATGTATATTTATAAAACTTTTGCACCTTCGATGTGGTTTTGCTAGAGGAGATATTTCGATGGGATAGTCCAAAACAAACGTAGGTTGAAGGAGCTTTGGTTCTACAACAATTTCAAAAACCTGAGCGAATGAAATAAAATCAAAAGCTGTCAGGGACTCTGTAGAAAGATTATCATACTACAAAGGACTCAAAACAGGTCAGAAAAAGAAAGAAGGTAATCCATCAAATTTAGCAATTATAGTATGGTAAACCCAACATTAGCCAAAATATAGAACTATAAACAGCAGCAAGGATTCACCTCATTAAGTAGGCTGCCAACAGATGGGCTTGCTTCAATGACAAATTTGTCCTTATTTTCAAGCCCAGATCCAAGTGTTGTCAGAGTAACCTCTTTGGCAACCTTAAGATCATTCCCCAACCCATTAAAATCAATCCCGGTGGCTTCTTTCACAAGATTGTGCATGGTTTCCCTCCTCCATGGCCGCTCCAAACATATCTCCACACCCTGAATTGAAGCATTACATCAGCCTTTCAAACTCATAAGCATGTGCTACTAATATCTCAAGTGATCTGAATTTCCGCAAACCTTTAATTTTTAGTCATCCAACATGAATATGGAGAAGTACTAATTACATTTCATCAGGTGACTGACACTACTAGAGCATATTTACCTGATATTCAATGGTAAGCTTCCCATGAATTGCAAGTGCACAGCGAGTTACAATTTCCTCCGCCATGTTCATCATGCTTTGGTAGTCTGAATATGCTTCATACATCTAAAATCAAGCTAAAACAAGTAGTAATCAGAGCGTCATGTAATAGAGAGATATTTAATCCAATTATGATACAGCAAATAATCCATTCCTATTCCATGAAATACCTCTATGGTAGTA
>JAWDEX010000007.1:3713754-3736691 GCA_035221805.1 Trichilia hirta | reverse complement strand
TAATAGAGAGATATTTAATCCAATTATGATACAGCAAATAATCCATTCCTATTCCATGAAATACCTCTATGGTAGTAAATCCAGGATTATGGCAAGTCGAAATGCCTTCATTTCTGAATATTTGACCAATCTTATATAGTTTTTCGAATCCTCCAACCTGTAGTTACATAAATCAAGACTCTTGCTAAGGAAATGAATGTAATTTCCATGAGAACATTACAAAGCAAAAGATAATAGAGACAGTATGTATCACAGTAATAATTGAAGAATTATAATCATCAAAAACAGGAAATATAACTATAAAACCATAGTCTTTTCTTTTGCCATACGAAAAATAGTCAACGAATCAAAGGGCAAAAGAGGTATTGACAAACATAAATTTAACACAGAGAACGAAAGTCAAATGAGTAGAAACTCACCAACATTCGTTTCAAGTGGAGCTCAGTTGCAATTCTCAGATAATGATCCCTTCCAAGTGAATTATGACATGTCACAAATGGCCTTGCTTCAGCTCCACCAGCTGCTTCCTAGTTGCTCAAACCAATTAAAAACCAAGTTCCAGCTACAAATGATGTCTGACACCTTTGCATCTAAACAACAGATCAGAAATAAAAGAAATCTAAACCTGTCCAAGTGAATTATTACCCTTCACGTTTTTTGGATAAAAATTGATGAAAAGACAAAGTATTTCAATTCCCTGTTCCAGCTATTAGAAACAAGTGAAGAATTTTACAAATTACAACACGGCATTTTTGTGGATTCTACACTTATCTTAGCAATTAAATGTCGAAACCAATTTTGAAATTATAAGAATTAACAAATTTTCTGTGACTATGATAAGAAAATAAAATAATTGACAAATTATTTAATTGAATATTAGGAAAGAAATATGAAAATCCAAAAGAAACCTGAAGAATTGGAGTTTCAACTTCAACAAAACCCAAAGTCTCCACTGTCTTGCGTATCTCTGATATAATCTACTTAAAGAAAGGTAAAGAAAGGAAGAATGTAATCTCCAAGCATTACAGCTTCAATAGTCTAGGTACAATACAAAAACAGGATAGATCTATCTGAACCAAAATATGTAACTAAACATTACTAATCAAATCAATTATGTTCTACAATATTTAAAACCTAGGGAATGTCAGTCAATATGCAATTCCTACCACAAAGATGTCAAAAGAAATATTCAGATACTATTTTTATTCAATAAGAATATTACTCATGCCAATATCAAAGTCAAAACCAGCATTACGAAAAACAACAGAATAAAAAAAATTGGAGAGATTCATATGTTCAATTTAGCATCCATATAACACACCTTTTTTTTTTATTTTGACGGGAAACTAAAATCAATTTCATTAATGGTGAAAAATATGTATACAACCAGGTCATTTAAGTGAATCAGCAGGCCATAAAAATTCACCTCACTTAAATCTGAATAATAAATCAAAATAAACCTAAAAATGAGAAGTAGTAGACGAGTAAATTTTATAAACTACCCATTATTTTTTCCCTGGAAGTAAATGTAACTTTCACCTTTTAATCGGGCATGGGGAAAACATGTCTCACTTAAGTGATAAGTTAACAGGATGAAGAAAGATATATGTAAAGGTATGCATGAATTGCATGTACAAAAAGATTGTGAAAATGGAAACTTCAAACTTCAAAAATCAAGAAAACGAAAATACAACAAAAATACACAGGCATAAAGAAAACAACTCACTTTTGCTCTTTTGCAGAATCCATCAGCTAATTCAGGGTTTGCAATCATATCCACATACCTAAGCATGACAAATATCAACCAGTAGAAAAAATTTGAAAATATAACTTGAAAATGTTTAAGGCTGAGAAAGACTTTTGGCAAATTGACAAGTCTTTCGCAAGAAAAAGTAGAAGAGGTACAAAAGGATAAAGATTTAGGCCTTTTAAGCAGTAGATTCGTCTCAGCGTCAAACCATGGACTGATTGCACCATAAATATAATAGAATCATTCCAGAAAATTGGTCTTTAATAATCTATACTCTCTACATAAGGTGTATACAAACTTCTGATATTTTACTCCTAGAAGAACTTGGGTTCTTAGTCAAGAATATAGTTGCTGAAAGGCTCAGGTTGAAAAAGCAAGCTAATAAGAGGGCCAATTTGGTTAAAACCAAGGAAAATTACTGAAAATTTCAAATACTTTCTCCAGTGTTAACTACATAATGCAAAATCTACAGAATAATCATTTCATTTCTTCATTACTTCATCATAAAATTTAGATGCCAAATTTCCAGGAACCAATAATTCAAAGCATATAAATGAAAATGAACTTACCTTTGGCGGTATCGGTTATCCACATCGGTTAGACCATGATATTTGTCAGGTGACGGACGTAGATATTTTCTATGAATTCAAAAGAACAGAAAGCTCGCCTGAAGAAAAGACCAAAAGAAGGAGTTAGAGGAAGTAAATGAACCATTATAATCCGTAATCACGCAAGCAAATAGCAATACTAACTCCAGAGGCATATTTCATCCCAAAACCCATCAGGCCCAAACCAAAACACAAATAAGTTAAACTTTCTCAGTTCATTTCATTGAGCCATTGACACCCAGCACATCACCAATATCAACAACTGCCTTTAATTGCTCAAACTAATCATTTACAAGCGTTTCCCTTTTGCAGTAAAGCTATAACCATAAAAGACAATAATTTCAGTACATATTTTAAAATTAGTTGATCATAAGAGTACATATTTAAAAATTTCACAGATCTTGTGTCCATGAATTGTTGAGCTCCCAAAATTTAAGAAAAGCAATTATAATAGTGTAAGTACAGATATTAATGAAAAAAAACACCTCATTGCATCAATCTTAAAGCCAAAAACAAGAAAATGCACAAACCTGGATTGTACCCGAGTCATCTCTTATTATCAAAAACCTTCCCAAATGCTCTGCGAGCCATGATTCTCCCAGCGACGGAAACATTATCATTCTCACAATTTGATTCTTCACCATTTGCTAAATGCCTGTATATCTCCTGTAGCTGACCAGCAGAATGCGTCCTATCCCAGTTATAAGCATGTGGCTCCAACCCTTTACTCCTCAATTCTTCCACCTATGAAAAAAAAAATAAAAAACATCAATTTTGCTAAAAAAAAGAAAATATATTCTAGTACAACTACTTGCCAACCTCAATTCAAAAATCACAAATAATGGTAAAAAGATAAAGATTATGAATTTCTAGCTTCATTCCCTTTCACGCCATTTTCTCAGGAAGCCCACAATCATGAAAACTGAGGTTAACAACAATTGACTTCCAATGAGGAATCTGTTTGAAATGCTTTCACTGTATTACTAGAAATCAAAAGGTTTTCTGTCAAAGAAGTGGAATTCAAAATTTTATCTTTTCTAATATCATTCAATCTGTTATCTTTTCTAATGTCATTCAATCTCCAAGGAACCAATAATTGAAAAAATCACACCGCTGAACTTTGTTAAAGCAACTCAATCTCATTATATATACCTTGAAATCCAATAAAAAATGAAACTTTCTTTTTTGCCATTTCTTCCTTTTGCATATTTTCATGTTTTACGGAGCAATTCACTAAAATATTGTGACCGTTTTATCATAGTCTAAACTGTAAACAGAATTCTCAAAAGCCAAACAAAGTCATAAAGAACTCTAAATCCTCTCCCTCACTTTCTCCTCCAATCTCAAACCACATCAAACAAACAAACAATCACAAAATTTGAGCAACAACTAAAACGCAGCTGTTTCACAAAACTTTTTAATTCTAATGGCGCGAATGGCCTCGCGGTCGGAGGTGAAAGTGGAAGAAGACGAAGAACGGCGGTTTCTGTTGGCGGCTTTGGTGGTGGATGTGGTGGAGGAACTACGTCGGATTAGTGTGAAAGATGTACGTCTCTTGATGATGTGGGGTAAGCTGATTGGAAAAGAAGAAAGACTGTTGCATAGCTTGAACGCCTCCATGGTTTCAATCGACTCGACTCCCTTGCTGTTGCTGCTGCCGTCGTGTTTCCTTCCTTTATCATCTGCTTTCGTTCTCCCTTTTTTTCAAATTTTATATTTCATTAAATAAATAATTATCATATTTTTTTATTTAATAAATTCTAAGTGTTATTATTATTTAATTATTAATATTGGGAGGTAAAAATTAAAATATTCCTACATTACTGATTAAGAAAAAATTACTATTAAAATTTAATTAAATAAATAATTGCTTTTTGATTTCATGAATCATAAATGTTTGATAACTCCAATAAAACACTACTATATACAAATTAATAAATTAACATATGTTATATAATATATATATACATACATAATACTCTCTTCATCCACTTCGTCTTCCTGTCAATCGAAGACACCCAACCCCATATGGCAACTCTGTTTACAGAAAGGCAAAGAAAGATGCAGCTTCGACTTTCAAGCACATTGGAAAATGCAGGATCTATGGAATGCATCAACAAAAAACACACATTACCAAACATAATTAATACAATAATTAACATCATCATCAAACAAAATTTTGTTGCCCATTTTTACCTCTCTCTCTTTCACTCTTTTTTCTTTTCTTTTTATATCACTCTTATTATTGAGAGTGGAGTTAATGCAATAACTATTGTATATGGGTTTGTTTAGTTATATATTGGTAGAAACTTGAAGTCGGTGAATTGGAACATCTTGTTTGGTAGGATGTGGAGTAATTTGAGGGAATATGACAGTAGTTATTGGTGAAAATAAGTTTTAAAATAGGAATATTCAATAAAAATATTTATATTATTTTATTTTATTTGTAAATTTTTGTATCAACATTGAAATATTTGTGTATTTTATAAAATATTATTTTTTTATGTAATATATTTAACATAATTATAAAATTTTACCTTTATTTTTTATTTTTTAAATAATTAAAATCAAATTATATATTTAAAGTATTAATTATTAATATAATATTTAATAAATTCAATTATTAATATTAAATTTTTAAAAAACAATACGGAAACCATTTTATATTTCTCATTTTTAAGATACGATTTATAAAAAAAATTACCAAATACATTCAAATTCGAAAAAATATTGACTCAAAAATATCCGTTTTATTTTTATTTTTGTTCTACAAAAGTACTTGTTACAAAACAATACCGAAAAGGCTAAGATTTTGAATTTATTCCATATTAGAATTTTAAAACAAAAATTAATATATTTTTTATTAAAAAAATAACAATCAAAGATATTTAAAATAGAAAAAAAAATATTTAATAAATACCCAAAATCAAAATTCCAAGAGAATCCAAATACAATCTTAACCCACCTAAACAGAAATTTGCACGTACGCCCGCACCGAGACAAAACATCAAACTCGTAGGAGACAACTTCACGGAGAAATCCGGTCAAACAGTGCCACAGAAAACGAGAATTCTGCAGAAGAAAGAAAAAAGTTTAGAGATGGTATTCAACAGCGTGATAGTATTAACCGTAGCACACGTATCAGCAGATGCATGGCAACATATCTCTTGCATACCGACGGCAGAACGGATAAACACTGAACAGCTGTTGGATCTCGTATGCTGCTTTCCTTTGCAGCAGCTGGGTCGTTTTGCTCTTTGTATTTGGACCTTTCTTTGTCTCCCTCCGCCTGATTCGTTTTATTCTTACTCCTACTACGATTCTTCTTCGGAAGAAGAGGAGTCTGATTATCGTGATCATGATCGTCGAGTTCAACTAGATGGTTCCTCTTCATCTTCCGGCGGCATTGATATCGGGCATGATTATTACTACGACTCTCATTCTGATTGAAGTGAGTTCTTCTGACAAGTTTTTGTTTTTCTAATGCTTGTTTGACGGGATTGCGTTTTGATTGATCTTGTTTGGTGTAAATTTGACGCTGATAAGCTAATGGGTTATTTTTCCTAGTAATCGGATATGGTTGACTTTGGACTCTGAGTTAATTGGTTGTAATTGCTATCATTTTGAATGTTGCTGAGAGAAAGTTGAATTCGTGCATTCTAATCAGAATTAAATTTCATTAGTGTTAGCAGATTATAAGAATAATGATAGTCCAACTGAAAAAGAGTGCTGGAACAACTTTTGAGGGATGTTATGGTAGTAACATTCTGTAATTGTAACCTGCACATTCATGTTAGTTGGTGTTCGACGAATCTTCTTCCTATTAGTATTGGGAGACATGCATAAATGTATACCATTCATACATTGTCGGCCGTGTTTAGAGAGAAAGAGCACCATGTAAATCAACAGTCTAGCTTCATAAAATTAATGCCAATCCCACAAACATTCCGTGATTGTTGGAGCTTAAGACAATAACGATTTGCTTGCTAAACAGATCACTAGAATTGCTCTTTGTAACAAAGCTTAGCCACATCCTCTGCCCAATGAAAGAATAGGACAGTGAATTGTCTATGTATCATCTTTGATATTGTTAGCATGTTTCTCCTGTTGCTACTAAAAATTCATTAAACAATTGTGGTATTGCCTCGGTTGCTGCTTCTTTTGGAAGACTTGGTTTTCTTCCTACCGAGTTTGGTTGGGAGATGTTTTTTCTTCTTAGAAGGATTTATGTTCTCTTTTTCTCTGATTGTTAAGTTGATCCGCTGAAACTGCATCAATCATTAGTCCATTTGTGAACATTTGCATTATTCAGGCCTAGTTGATAGTATCCAATTTTCCTTTTGTTGGAACTTGCAGGAAAAGGAAGTACATTTCTTCAAAAGCTTTTTGCCTGTGTAACATAGTGTAGATCTTTACTGGATTGCTAAGCAAGTTACAGTTTCTTGGCCGGTCATTTTAATGGTCAACAGGTGGGGGGCAGAAAGTTTCTTTCAGAAGTAAGATAACTTGGAGAACTATGTTCTGTTTTAGCTTCCCTTCTAAGATTCGCATTGTCTTTAGAGAGTCTCAGGTACCTACAGCCGAGCATCTGACAGCTAGAAGTTTGATTTTTCTTAGTAAAAGTTTAATCTTGGAGTTATGAAAAGTTTGTAAAGTTTACTAGAAAAAGTATGTGTGAATATTGCATTTGAGGGTTGCTTGACTTATTCTGTTTTAACTATTATACCAAAAGTATGTAATATTCCTTCCCTTACTTTACCCTTGTACAGAATATCTTTCCTGTTTGGAATGGAATCGAAAGTTATTTGTAGTTTCCTTCTTTGAAACCACTCTCTTGTTCATGGCTGTGCTCTATTGGGGAGATATTAGTTAATTGCAGTTGTTTCAGTTACTAATGAAGTGGATACATTGGTGATCCTCAAGTTTCTTTGTGCTTTCATGGTATTATAATATTTCTGGATAATATGAATTTCTGGTAGATAACCTTTCACAATAGAAGAAATGGACATAGATTTGTTATGTTGCAGAAAAATAACTTGTTAGAGTCCTCTTGAAAGAAAGAATGCTTTAAACAAAGTTTTATATATGCATGTGTTTTAGCATGCATTAATGATGATGGTGTGTGAGCATTGGATGGATCAGTTCATCGCATCTGTATATTTTGATGGTATATAATGATCTAGGATATTCTTACTTAAAGTAATCAAGTTTTCATCATCATTATTTTTGTTCAATATCTGAATAACTGGAAGCAGCAATTGAGGTATCTAGGTTTGTTGCTACAATCCTCTTGCATGACCAAAGTAAAGTATTCAACTGATGTTTTTTGTGTGTTTATGATTAACTAGTTGCATCTGGGACTACTTTCCTGTCTATGTCACAAAATGAATGAGAAACTGATACTTGTAAAGCTAATTATTTGCTTAGATGCAAGCTCTGTTCTATGAATTTCAGTTACTGCGTTCAATATGCTGGTGTACGATATTCAGCTGTGTTCAGTCTTGCAGCTTCTAGTCTTCTGAGTTGTTTTTTTAATCTGGTTGGCTATAATCGAAGCCAACTTATATCCGTGCCAATGTTTCCATTTTTTGTGCTTTTTTGCTGTCTTTTGTGTTTCTACAACTGATTTCATACAGTGGTGTTTACTTCCTTCTGCAAGAAATGGATATGTGAACTTTTGCTAGTTTGGTTTCATACTCACCCTATAGACCTGCAGTTGATGTTGCAAGGATGACAACACCTTATGCTATGATATGCAAATTCAGTTGTTTCCTTTTGGTTTTAACAACTGTCAAAGTTTTTGGTTGATGATGTAAGGTTGCCATAGCAGTGCTTATATAGCAATGTTTCTTTGAAAACCATTTGAGTTGGCTGCAAGCTTGCTGAAATGCCTGACCCCATACTTCCAAAAGGTTGAATAAATGTTTGTATATTAGATTGATCAAGAAGAAGCTTTATATTTTACCAGCTATTGATTATTGGTCTTCCAAATCAGAGAAGAAAAAAGACAAGATGCCAAACTAGAGGTACATTATTCTGCATATTTGGAGTTAAGGTGCTGTAATATCAAATAATTTCCAAGTAGTTTTCGTGATTGTCACGCTGCATTGATGGTAAAAAATTATGTGACAGCAGTCAGGTTTGACTTTTGTATTTTGATAAATTACTCAATATATTTTAAGATTTAATTAAATTCTTAGGTTTTGTGGACCTTGTATCTGGAGTCACAACTATTATAAAGATTGATTTAGCCAATACAATAGTTTCCTACATAAGTGATGGGATTGATTTTGTGATTCTGTGTCAGCATCTCTTTTGGAGTTTTGTACGCATGGTTCTTGCTACTCTATTTACACTTGTATGATGTTCTGTTTTCTCATCCTACAGAAACGAAGTAGTTCAATTCATTATGAAGCCAATATAAATGTAAATTTATATATGAATAATTGCTATTATCTACATTATTTACAACATCTTTGTTCCCTTTAATGGGTGTTTTCTGCAAATAAAATGGATTTTGATGCTAGATATTTCAAACAAGGATTATAGACTTTGAATTGCTTGCCTGAGCACTTACCTTTCCTGCTGAATGCAATGATTTACAAATTGCTGGAAAAAATGGAGCATCTTTTCCATGATCAAATAAAAATGGCGTTGCATTTTTTTTAATTTAGATTTCTATGGTCAGAAGTTTAACAAGTTTTTCTTTATTCTTGATGGAATACTCCATGTAAACTAGATTGAGATTGTGGCATGTTGTAGGTTATTCATGACGTTTTAAAACCAAAAATTCAATACTCAAAAAAAAATTTATTATCTTTCATTTAATATTCTTTGGCACTTGAAGATGCCTACTAGAGCTTCATGAAATCTCAACTGTGTTCTTTATTATTATTTCCTTTTTATGTTGTGGATTGGTTAAATTTATCATTGCCATAGTGAAGAATCCGTCACCTCGTACAAGTGATTCAATAGCAATATTTGTTTGCCTGTAATTTGTTTTCGCACCAAAAAATGCATTGACTTTAGTATTTCTCATCAAACATTAAGTCAAAGGCCGATTGACAGCAAGGAAGTTGCATATTTTTGGGTGTTGTCGTGTCGCCTTTCGTTGCTGTACAGAAAACTGAGAAATCTCTTAATATTCTGTAGTTCTTAACAAGCTGCTTTCACGATGCAAGCATTATTCTAACTAACTGAAAACATTAAGCTCATTTGATCCAATATTTCGTTTATGACTATACGGAAAACGGCATTTGCCAACCTGAATAGTGAAATATGTGGATTTTGCGTGTAATATACATCTATTCTGGCTTCAATGACTGCCTGTTCTTTGCTTCTCCAAATGCTACAGTTGTGATTGAAATGTTGCAAAGATTTTGCATGGTTAAAAGCACAAATGGATGACAGCCATTTTAGAGCCATGCTCTAAACTAGAAGTTCCAAAATGTCAAATCTCTTGCACATTGTTCTATGATTACTTCTTGAATACATAAGTGCAAAATTTGTTAAGACAACGAAATCTCTAGTCAAATTTGTATGCAAAATAGAATGATGCAATACAGGCTGTTCTGGCTATTAAGTCAACTGCTTGCCTGTGATTCTACACTGAATATGAAATAGGAATTGAGAATATCAAATAACGACACTGCAATTTTCCGCCCATTTTCATATACATAACCTTGAAATCCAATGAAATCTCTTAATTATGCGAAGCTAATGGCTAGTTTTATAATACTTTTATAGAAGTGCTTTCTTCAGAATATTCTCAAAGTGCTTTTACGATCCCCAATTTTTTACTTTTTATTTTATCATTTTGTCCTCACTTGCGCTGCTAGAGATAGTGGATGTATTGTTGAGGATATTTTTACCTTATAAATCTAAAGGTTGTCTAGGGCTTTAGAGTAATCCAAAGATGCCCATTAACTATAAAAGATAGACATGATTAGACGTTGATTAGAACATCACTTTTGGAAATAGTAATAAGCTAAACCCCACAAACACCAATCACGGCACGTGTCTCCACACGGGTAGGGCTTCAATTTTCCTTTCCTTTTTTATTCTGGGTTTAACAAATATAAATTATTCCACATCCCATATGGCTTAGCCAGCGTTTCCAGACAATAGATAACACAATGATGGTTCAATGAAAAAGGCAGATGAAAAGAAAAGCTCCAGCCCATCTTGCGTAATAAATTTATATATCTCTATATATGCCTAACCTTTTGGAAGAGCACTTTGAGACTACATTAAAACCATGTATATATAATAATCTGTTTGGAAAAGCACTTTTGAGACGGCCTTTTCTTCTTTGATGGGCATGGGCTTCTGGCCTTTTTTCTTCCCCAACTTTTAACTTTCCCCTTGGTGGGGTGTATATTTTTTTCAGACTTCTCTTTCAAAATGCGTTACCAAGAAAAGTGAAGCCTTAAATTAAGGTCTGTCTGGTCGAAGACTCCATTTTAGGATCATTACTTGGACCTCTAGAAGCACTTTTGTATTTCTACATTTTGACTATTTTTATTCCTTAGTAGACTTGATTTTCTAAAGAAAGAAAAAGTATTTATTTTAATTATTTTTCAGGAATCATAAAAATTATAAACAAATGACATCACTTTGAGCTAATTATGATGTCATATTATCCAATTATATCAAACAGTTAAATCTATCAATTCAACTCAATAATTTTTAAAATAGAAATTAATGTGACGTGATATTATTATAAATAAATATTTTTACACGTTCCATTATTTTTGTACACAAACTATGAGTTATGTCCCTATGCAACTCATATCCAACCCCACTACATTTCTTCTCCATTAAAAAAAATAATAATAAATTAAATATTATTAAAAAAAAAATTTGAGCCCACCATCTCTTCTCTCCATGTCTCTCATAAAAGCTACATTTTTTGTTCAAATGTGTCTCAAACCAACTGCCGTAATGCATTCAAGAAATTCTTTTTTATTTTTTATTTTTTTATTTTTAATGTTTGGTATTAATTGACTTTGTATGGACATGAAGATGGAGTTTTAAAATTGGTAAACCATTCCATGTCTTGCCGACAAAAATAATTTACAATTTACATATAAAAATATTATTAATTAATTAAAATATTCGAATCAAATATTCATTTATAAATCTTTTCAATAATAGAATGTATGATATTTATATATAAATGAATGATATTGTGGTCTTAAAATAAAATTTTTTTTCTTAAATTAATAATACTTTTTTATGATTCACCCCACAGGCTTTAATGAAACGAAAAGATATTTAAAGTGAGATATGACTCAAGATAAATTATCTTCTTTTTTTTTTATTTATAAAAAATTGATATAAATAGACTTTTTTATTTTCAAAGGTGATGATTTAAAGAACCTAAATAAGAGGTTGGATAGATGGTGATTGATTCCTAACTTTAGGCACGGGTCGTATCTTCAATTCATACATAATTGGAGCTTAGTAAGGAAGAAAATAAGAATTATTATTTTTATATAAAATATAAATTAATTGTTTGAATATATATATATATATCACATTTGTTAAAAGATGTTAAATGATGATTGGCCCATGATCATTATAAATAAGACTAAATTATTAATAAAATGTATTCATTTTTCTTCTGCTTCTGCTTCTGCTACGTACTGTCTCATTTTCTTTCAATCACTTTACCTTTCTTTTAAATTTTTCCATTACACAACTTAGTTATTTTCATAATATGTTATTAACACAATTTTATAATGTAAAATATTTTTACTTATATTTTCACATTATATTGTTACCATATCTTTTATATCGAATCTTGTGAATATACCGTGTGAATACTAATGAATTATAGTTTTCACATTAGAAAAATAAGGATAGTATATTATTGTTTTTATTGATATTACTTGATTATATATAAAAGAAGTAATTAGAATCCCAAAGTTGTAAATTTAACTTTATTTATCAAAATTTACAGTTTTGATGTGAAATTTTATTTTAACCAAGCCTGAAATTTTGAATAATAATTATTAAAATATAAAGTTTTATTTTGTATATATGTTTTAAATTTTAATAATATTATATTGTATTGTGTTTTTATTTATTTTTTGTATTTATATTATTATTCTGTTATTTATATAAAACTTAAAGTTTTAATATGATTAGTATATAAAATTCTATACAATAATTATTAGATTAAAATTTAAAATTTCTCTCTCTCTCTCTCTCTCTCTCTCTCTCTATATATATATATAAACTTGAAATTTCAAATATATGCACAAATATTTTAATATTTTAATTTGTATGTGATATATATTTTATCATTATAATATTAATTGAAATGTTTATTTCTGTATGTTTAATTGAAATGTTGAGCCTTAAACATTTAAAATTTTTGCTCTTTGCATCAATGAAAACAATTATCTTTCTTAGATTAAAATTTAAAATTTCTCTCTCTCTTTCTATATATAAACTTGAAATTTCAAATATATGCACAAATATTTTAATATTTTAATTTGTATGTAATATATATTTTATCATTATAATATTAATTGAAATGTTTATTTCTGTCCGTTTAATTGAAATGTTGAGCCTTAAACATTTAAAATTTTTGCTCTTTGCATCAATGAAAACAATTATCCTTCTTAGATTTTGGATGCTAAAACCATCTCTAGGCTCTAAATTTAAAAGATATCATTAAAATTAAAAAATAATCATTCTTATAAAATATATCAAAAACGATAATTTTTTTATATCGTCACTTGCATGAAAGTTTAAAAGCTCAATATTTAACTATTGAAAATTTGTGAGAATACTTAAAGGGATGATTTGATTATGAAATGATATATTTCTTTCAAAAATAAAAAATGATTGGCTGAATCTCAATTTGTAAAATTATAAAATTATTATTATATAATACAATTTCTTTTATTCAAAATTATCCTACAGTTTTAAATTATGTGTTAGAAGATATTTTTGAACAAAACTTGTTAAAAAAAATATATTATTTATATTTTATGTAAGTAATGTAGTTTCACAAAAACAATATCGAAAGTACAAATTTCAAAAATATTCTAAATTTATTTTTTACTGCTTGTTGAACAAAATAATAATTTTTTTGTTGAAAAATCACAATCATGCCCGTCTAGCACTCTCTAAAGTGAATATAAGCACTCGTAATAACTATAGACGTGATAAAGAAACAAATAAAAAGGCATAATTATTGCTCTTGTGATATTTACAAGCCTTTAGGATGGTAGAATAATAAAAATAAAAACACAAACAAACATCAAAATTGAAATATGTATAAAAACATGATCTTAAAAATAAACTTAAATAATCTCCTAATTAAACTTATATGTGATGTAGAAGAAAGGGACATAAGTCTAAAGAAGATAAAGGAAATAAAGTGAAAATATATTTTATTAATATTATTTTATGTATCTAATTTTTTTAAGAAACAGAAGTAAAGTAAGAATATAAAATACTCAATCAGTGATGGAGTTTTCCGTTCTAATTAAAAAATATAAAATACTAAATCTTTTATTATTATTATTATTATTATTATTTTCTTTTTAGTATCTTTTATAAATTTAGTAGATAATATCTTTAAAAAATCTAATGTTACCTTTTTATTTAATAAAAAGATGGTAATGTTTAATTATTTTTGTTAAAAAAAAGTCAGAAATAGATGGCTAGTCAAATGGGGAACCAAGCACACTATCCTTCAAGAAAACAAATATTTTTCAAACTGCAATGTCAATGCTAAATCATGTCCACCGTATTTAATTGAAGTTATCAAAAGGGCCATAGTTATCTTGGTAAATAAAATCAAATTATATATTCATAATACCTTATTCTCGCGTAGGTTTAGAAAAATTTACTTAATTTTAAATATATTCGTCAAAATAAATATTACACTAAAATTTTAAATAAAAATAATTTTAAATATCTATGTATTACTATTAATATCTCATACAAAAAGTTATTTTGAAAAAAACTTTCTTAACTTTTTTGTTTGAATTTTATTATTAGTCTTTTGAGTATTATTGATGCCTAAATTCTTCTCGGATAAAGAATTCAGCGCACTATACAAATTTTTTTTATTGCGGTTGATCTAGAGATCGTACAAAACAGTTGACCTGCTCCGGACAAAAATTTCTGAGTGACTATCTAAAATCAGAGAAAATGAGCTAGAAGTAAAGTCGGATTACCTGCAAATAAACTTCGACGCTCAAGTTAGTGAATCATATAAGGTCAAGTTAAAGAGAGAAACGAATTAGGAGTATTTGAGTAATTTACCGACGTAGAATGCTAGGTTCAAAAAATATTTATAGGGGAAGACTGGTCTTTGCTAGTTGAACTTGCTCTCTCTCACCCAGTTGAAAACGATCTAAAAAATCCCCTTTTTATCTAGCAATTCCACCATTTATAAAGCCTTCGGAGAATAGGAGCCTAATTAAATAAGGTAAAATATCGTTATCTAGCAGGTTCTTTTACCACTCCTCTATCTTAGGTTAGGGGGGTGCAATAAATGCATGCAGCTAATAGGGCATGACGCTCCTTAACATGTGGGACGCTCAAACTGTTTCTTGAAAAATATGTCTATTTGTCCCATTCGAATCTCATATTTTTAAAATGAAGAAATTAGGTAGCCTTGATAATTAAAGCAGCAGTCGAAATACCAAGGCGACCAGATTTTCGGATCAGGTCACCTGCTTAATAATAGCTGGGATTGAAAAATGCAGAATCGATAAAATCATCGACATAAGCCTCCCAAGTTTTTGCTGTTGTAAACCAAGAGAAAAAATTTGAATAACTTGGATTTGCTAAGGCGATTCAGTTTTTTGTCGTGGACAGTTTGATGCTTCGAGCAGCTAATAGTTTTTATTAAATACAGATATTTCGATTCCTACCCGTTGTTCTCTGAAAGGATTTTATTAAAGTCTCCTAGTAACTTATGGTACAGCCACATGTAAATAGATTAGTGGCTGCTTTTGAATTGGTATGATGCTTTAAAGTGCCCTCTTGAGACCCATGCGATGTGGCTCATTCTTGACCGCTCGTAGAGCGATCTTCCCCATGCATTACGTCGCTTAGTTTTTACCTGGGTAAATATAAATAACCCTAGTTGCCTTTTGTTTTCCATTTTCATATTCTTGATGGACCCAAGTCATTCTCGCAGTTTCTCAGAGCCTGATACTCTTACACCGTCGGTGTCTACTAGTAACAAAGCCTCTTACGCTACTATCTCACTGTCTGTTTAGTCAATAAGATATTACTCCCTTGTTCTTTTTATTACACATTTCTCCGTAACAATATCGTGGCAGGTTTCTCATTTGCATAGGGGGAGATTGCAGCACCAGCCTCGGCTGAGAAGCCTTCAGGATTGGGGTCCTCACTAATTGGCACATAGTTAGGGCGGTGAAAATAGGCAAGGTGAAGAAAATTGTAAGGCCTATATTAACCATAGGCCTCAGGAAACATTATTTCTTTGTGTTGTACATGTCATGACGTCATGTTATGTGCCTGTGAGAGATGAGTGCTACTAGTGAGTGTTGTCGAGTTGGGTCCCCGGATCAATCACTTGGAGAAATTATCGAGGTTGACCCTGCTCCAGATTCGCCTATGAGCTCGAATAAGAAGGGGTTTACCATTGATTTAGTACCTGTTCTCAAAATAAGGGTCAAGTTTAAGGCTGACTGTTTCTCTTCTATAGTCTTCACACAGGACCTTTACGTGTATCAGAGATTTTTAAGGCGGAAAATCTGGTAACCATACGAGCTCCACGTAAGAGTAAAGTATCGAGTCGGCCTTTTTCTAGTAAAATTACTTTTAACAAGAAACTGTTCTTATTAGAAGTAAGGTTATCGCTCTAGCTATTCTTCGTGAGCATGCTCATATATTTTTAGATTCTCTTATATCAACTCGTCCCTAACAGTTAGAGAATTTTGGCTGGCCTATCCTACTGTGGCAAGAACATTTTGCCGAAACCCCAAGCATTTTCAAGGTAGCCTATATATACACAATAAGGAAGAATTCAGAGTCTAGTTCTGGCTGGTACTATTTATAAATCAGGTCAAAAACTCCTAATCTAGTGAGGAAAAATTCTTCCAATAACAATTACTAAAAGGAGAAATAGTTTTTTGCTGGGGGCGAATGCGACCTTACTGCAGGAAGGGAGATTCCAAATAAGTTCGGGTCAGCTATATTATAGTCAGGTTACCTCGCCTTGAGTTAAGACTCAAAAGAAAGAATGACTTCGCTCAGGGACATTGCTGCTGATCAGAAAGAGATCTTATCAAAGGCTTTTTTAATAGAATCGAGCCTAGTCTTCTCCCATATCTCACATGTCACCCTCAATCGAATGAAAACGAAGGATAAAACATTGCAAATATGCTAACATCCTTATAAGAGGAACTAAGTCTTTTTAGTTTTATTTTATAAATATGTTTAGGAGAATTAACGTCCTTCCATCTCAGAGCACTTGGCGGTCACAATGAGAGCTGGTAAGGAGGCTAGGCAAAGCCAGATGCCGCCACCCCTTCCCCTTCCCTTACAAAAAGTTTCAAAGGCTTCTGTAAAAGACAAAGGCAAAGCCTTGTCTTAGTTTTAGGAGACATCTGATAGCAGTAACAGCTTTCCCTAACTAACTAGAAAGAGACCCAAATTTAGAAAGGAACAGGATAATCTAGTGAACAGCGTTATCGCAGCTGCTCGCACCACCAGGTTTAGCTCTATCGATGCATCAGGGTCCAGCTAGTATGCCCTAGTTTCTTTGCCTAGGGTACCGATGTCTGCAATTCCTCGTTATTTTGCTCTTTCCCGTGCCCCTATGCTAGAACTAGAGCTCTCAAATTTTTGTGAAGACAAAAGATCAGCGGCAGTCCGCCTACTCCTACTCATTAATACAACTGTCTCTTTGATAGCCAAAGTTATTGATGAAAAAATGGATGGTCTCTCTCCTGAAGTGGCAATCAACTATGTGCAAGATTCTTTAATAAATGATAAGCCTTACTCTTGTCTTATTCTCTCTCTTTAAAATTCTACATACGCTAACTATTTCTTCTGCAGGTCACCCACGTGCTCGCCTGATAATAGGAACAAATAAAATTGCATATTCAGGGTGCGACTACCCAAAACTAGGAGAATAAATGATTGAAGAAGAAGATCTTTAGTTTGAATAAGAAACTGAAGAAGGATTACTAGGACTGGGCAAAGATCAAGGAGGATTTAAAGAAGAGGGTTGTGATTGTAGAATTCAGGAAAAATTCTAATCGAGAGATTGTAGAGCTGAAGAGTGGTCTGGAATCGTTGCAGAGGATAAATAGCACCTCTGTCGACCTTCTTCGTAGTAGAAATAACACCATCAGGAGCCTTTGAGATAAAATAAAAAGGTTAAAAGCAGAAGTGCACTCCCAAGGTTAGGAGTTGTTGAAATTAAAGGCCATTGTCCGAAAGCTGCAAGCAGATCTTCGCTTTGTCGACGACCAAGCCTAAAATCAATATGAGAAGGGCGTACTATTTGGGATCAGGAATGTTAGTGCGTTGATAGAGGAATGTCTGTCCGAGGTGAACTTTAACTGACTTTTACAAAGCTGAGTGTCAAAAGGCCTTCTGAAACTCTCCCCGTCCTACTTTCTACCCCGAGTACTGTCCCTTTCAATCTTAAGCAATAAACTCCTTTGTTAGATCCCTAATATTCTGATGTCAGCGCCAAGATGAAGGGCAGGCCATCCGGCGCAAGCAAAAGGCCTGGCGACCATTTATAAGAAAACCCTCAGTGGTAGTAGCATAAATTTTTCCTTTTTTCTTTGTGTATAAATGTCTTTATATTTTTTACTACTGGTAGAACTTTATGTATATATTGTGCATGTGAATATAATTGTTATTTTGTTCAATATAAAGAGAAGATTCCCCACCATACCTTGCTTTGATTTACTTTACGAATAATGTCTACAGCTTATAATGGTGACAAATTAATAAGCATCGTATTGAGTAACCATGTTGTTCCGTGTCGGTAAAATGAAGGATTTAGGGTGAACTTTTATCATTGTCGAAGTAACAATGGCCATAGTAAAAATCATTTGAAGTATAATTCTATCGAAGTGATATAGTAGGGATCGATCTAATTTAAGTTAGAGCAATGTCGAATAAGTAGATAATAAGTTCTGATCCCGATTTGATCGAAGTAGAGTCGTAAGTAGATAAAAATTGTCGATTCTGAATCGACCACGATAGAGTTATAAGTAGATAATAACTATCAATTCCGAGCCGATCATAATAAATAATAATTACTGATTCTGAGTCAATCAAAGCAGTGTAGATAATAATTACCGATTCTAAGTCGATCACAGTAGAGTTTTGAGTAAATAATAATTATCGATTCTGAGTAATCAAAGTAGATAATAATTATCGATTTCGAGTCGATCAAAATAGATAATAATTATCGATTCTGAGTCAATCAAAGTAGTTAATAATTATCGATTCCAAGTTGATCAAAGTAGATAATAATTACCAATTTTGAGTAGATCACGATAGAGTTATATGTAGATAATAACTACCAATTCTGAATAGATCAAAGTAGATAATAATTATTGATTCTGAGTCGATCAAAGTAGATAATAATTATCAATTTTGAGTCGATCAAAGTAGATAATAATTACCGATTCTAAGTTGATCGAAGTTGTTCCAAACAATTGATTATTTGTTGGCATAAATTATCAGTCTCAATTTTACAATCATGGCATATACGTATACTAAAACAATCAATGTAGATGTAAATCTAAATAAGTGCTCAAACAGTAATCATGGAGTTACTGATTTCATTTGAATAGAACACAATTGTCAAAGATAATATAGTTTTAATAGCTCGACATTCCATGACTTTTTGACATTTTGTCTATCTAGGTATTACAGCTTGTAGACCCTAGGTCGTCTTATCTCTATAATTCGGTATGATCCTTTTCAGTTCAACCTTAATGCGCCATTTTTGAGAAAAGTATTATTAGCATTAATTTGTTTAACAACCAAATCATCGACACAAAATTTTTAAGGCCAGACTTTATCATCATAGTACCGAGTTATCCTTCTTTGATAGGCAACTATTTTTATTATGACAAGATCCTACTGTTCTTCCAATAAATTTAACTCGAGTAGTATCAATTATTTATTGTAATTCTCATCAAAATATCTAATCCGAAAGCTTAGAGTCCCTATTTTTTACTAGGGTAACAGTCTCAGTACCATAAGCGAGATTAAATACAATTTTCTCAATCGCTATTTTTGAGGTTGTTCTTGTTAGTGTTGTATGCCCTAAAATTATTCGTATTATCGATTTTGGGCATATTGTATTAAGTGACTATAGAATATGTATTGTACATATTTATTAATAATGAAAGTGTTCCAATTCATATGTATATGCTTTTTCTTCTATCTAATCATACTAGTGCTAGAGTATACATGTGAATTGTCTAAGATAATAAGTTATCTAAATTATTTTCTACAGACGTAATATCAACTGGGCATTGATATTGCATAGTAGACATACTGAATATCTTCGGTAAATATCATGAGATGATATTAGTGCGAGTGATATAATAGTTATATTATTAGGATATTAGTATGGAATAATAGTTAAAGAACTATTATTTGAATATGATTAAAGTATGGTGAATTACACGAATGTATGATGTTAATGATTCATCATTAAATTATAAGAGAGTGTTAACTACTCCTCAGACCTTAGACATTATGGTTGTCACTAGTATAGATGTATATAATTCATATGGTATATAAATACGACTAATCATGTCTTGTACACAAAAGCCAATTTGATCATGTGTTGTTTATATCGAGTAACAAATGACTGTCAGAAAGAATCTGTTGACTCGATATAGTGGATTTTGAGGTACCGTTGACTCGATCTAGATTTGAGTTTCCAGTCGAATATTAGTAAATAACTGAAAATAAAGTCTTTGATCAAAGCATAAATATTATACGAAGAGTTCGTAGTGATAAGTTTAGTTCATACCGACTAATTATCCGAATAAAATTGAATTGAGAGTTTTGACATTCGTGAGCCTTGATTTAGTTGGGATTAGACGAACAGAAGGAGATTATTCACATAAAACCTATAATTGAAAATAATGTTCGATAAAGTTTTTCTTTATTATAAGTTAGGAGCTATGGTACATTACTAGATATCAACCATAGTCGCTGAACATTTGAATAGTTCGAAATGAGGTCAATGAGATTGATTTTAGCTCACAGCTAACATCATAGTGAACGAGAGAGGTCACAACATAAACTTTGAGATTATTCTTCCTATGAGAGAAAGTAAATAATATCCGTAAGAGAGTTAGCACTCTCAAAGATATTATTTGGCCAAAAGTTATAAATAGTTTACGTGTTAAATTATTTAACAAGATGAGAGTTTGAAAATTGACCTTATTGTAATTTAGAGTAAATCATAGTATACTATAAATATGTAGATATTTAAATAAAATTTGAGGTTAATTTATAATTTTTAAAAGTCGAGGGACCTAAATGATATTTTATAGTTAGAGTATGAATAATATTATTCAAATAGGGACCTGAATGATAGTTTATAGTTTAAGGAGCCCTAATGATATTTGTCATAAAATTAGAAAATCATAAGCAGAATCGTTTCTGCTTTCCAGAGGCTGAATCGTTCAGTTTTCTTTCTCCCTCTTCTGCTCTCCCGTTTTCTCTCTCAAATTAGTCAATTAGAAAGAAATCAAAGGCGTTTGATTTCTCAGAGGCATCACATTATTGGTGTTGTACTTTATCAGAGAATCGCTAAAGATTAGTGATTGTAAATTAAATGTATTTAATTTGCAAAAAATTAGAATACCCGATAAAATTATTATTTTCTCTGCATTTTGTGGTATGCATGTAATCACAGAACAACAAATTCTCTCAATAAATGATACTTTTGCTAAATATGTTTAGATTTTTGGTGTGCTATCGGTTCTTTAACTTGTGTAATAGCACCTGTATTATCACATAATACACTTATCAGATAAGTCATACTAGAAACTATACCCAGTTTAGATACGAACTTTCGCATCCAATTTGGTTCTTTAGTTACTTCTGAAGCTGCTAGATATTCAATTTCTGTGGTAGAGTTGATTGTTATCGTCTGTTTAGAACTCTTTCAACTCATAGTCCCTATATTACACAGAAATATAAAACTACATGTATATTTTTGATCGTCTATATTCGATTGAAAATCAGAATTTGAGTACCCATGAATACTCAATTCTTGAGATTCATAACTCAATATCAAATTTTTAGTCCTTTTTAAGTACTTAAGGATAGTTTTTACTGCAGATCAGTGTTTTTTCCCTGAATCTACCTGATATTTGCTAGTAACACTTACTGTATAAGCTGTATCAGGTCATGTACATAGCATAGTATATATCAAACTACCTATAGCTGATGCATATAGAATACTATGCATCCGTTGCAGCTTTTTATTGGTCTTTGGACCCATATCTCTTAAGAGATAAAGACTTTGATTGAAAGACAGGAGACCTCTCTTAGAGTTCTTCATGTTGAACCTTTTCAACATCTTTTTAATGTACAACTTTTGGGATAATTCAATTATTATTTTTGAACTATCTCTATAGATACGAATCCCGAGAATATAATTTGCATCTCTTAAATCTTTCATAGAGAAAGTTTTGGATAGCCACATTTTAATTTTTTTATCATACACACGTTATTACCTATCAATAATATGTTATCTATATATAACATCAAGAACGTGATCACATGATCTTTAATCTATTTGTAAATACAAAGCTCATTTGGATTTTTGACAAAATCAAACACTTTTACTGTTTCATCAAACTGAATATTCTAACTTTTAAAGACTTGCTTTGATTCATAAATAGATCGATGCAACTTGCATACTTTATGTGGCTCAGCAGTAAACACAAAACGAACTGGCTGTTTCATAAACAGGTTTTTCTCAATATAATCATTAAAGAATGCTGTTTTGATATTCATCTACCAAATTTCATAATTATAGTATGCAGCTATGGCTAGCATAATTCGAATGAATTTTATCATAGCAACGGATGAAAAGGTCTCCTCATAATCCACTCTTAGTTTCTGAGTATAACCCTTCGCAACTAGCCATATTTTATAGGTCTCTACCTGTCTATCTTTACCAATATTTTTCTTGAAGATCCATTTATTATCAATAGGAACTATTCCTTCTAGAGGATCAATAAGTATCCAGACTTGATTTACATGCATAGAATCCATTTTAGATTTCATCGCCTCTAGCAATTTTTCTGAATCTTTATCCAGGATTGCCTCTTTATAAGTTTTAGGATCATCTCCATGATCTGTAGCTCATACTAAGTAAGATTTAAAATCTTGCTCATCGAGAAATCTATATCTCTCTGGAACTACAGGATTTCTAGAAGATTTTCAAGTTGGAACTGGATTAATAGGAATTAAAGTTTGCTGACTAGATGTTCCAGTTTCAGTTTGATCGGATTGATATTTAAAAGACTCTTCTTTTAATTCAATCTCTCTACCTATACCTCCTTCTTCTA
>JAWDEX010000007.1:3689251-3713654 GCA_035221805.1 Trichilia hirta | reverse complement strand
GTAATTTGATGTAAGCCACCTATTATAATAATTGAAGAATTATAATCATCAAAAACAGGAAATATAACTATAAAACCATAGTCTTTTCTTTTTCCACATGAACAATTGCCAATGAATCGAAGGGCAAAAGAGGTATTGACAAACATAAATGTTTATCATAGATAACGAAAGTCAAATAAGTAGAACCTCACCAACATTCGTTTCAAGTGGAGCTCAGTTGCAATTCTCAGATAAAGATCCCTTCCAAGAGAATTATGATATGTCACAAATGGCCTTGCTTCAGCTCCACCAGCTGCTCCCTAGGTGATCAAACCAATTAAAAACCAAGTTGCAGATACAAATGATGTCTAACAACATTGCATCTAAACACCATCAAAGATTAGAAATAAAATAAATAAAAACACGTCCAATTGAATTATTATCCTTCACATTTTTGAGTAAAAAGTAATGTAAAGACAAAGTATTTCAATTCCCTGCTCCAGCCATTACGAACAAGTGAAGATTTTTGTGAATTACAACAGTGCATTTTTGTGGACTCTAAACTATCTTAGCAATTAAATGTCAATACATATATTAAAAATCAATTTTGAAATGATAAGAATGAACAAATTTAGCATGACTACCATGAGAATTTATTTAATTTAATTTTCAGAACGAAATGCGAAAATCCTAAAGAACCCTGAAGATATCAACAAACCTGAAGAACTGGAGTCTCAACTTCAAGAAAACCCAAAATCTCCATTGTCCTGCGTATCTCTGATACAATCTACATAAAGAAAAGTAAAGAAAGAAAGAACATAATCTCCAAGCATTAGAGCTTAAATAATCAAGGTATAAGAGAAAAACAAGGACAGACCTATCTGAACCAAGATACATTACTAAACATTACTAATCAAACCAATTATGTTCTATAATATTTAAAACATAGGGTATTTCAATTAATACACAATTCCTATCACAAAGACTTCAAAAGAATGTAATCAATATTCAGATACTCTTTTTATTCGACAAAAATATTACTCATGGCAATATCAAAGTCAAAACCTGCATTCGAGAAAACAAAAGAAGAAAAAAAGTGGAGAGTCACAGATGTTACAACTTAACAACCATATAACATACTTTTGATTTTGATTTTGAGGGGAAACTAAAATAAATTTCATTAATGGGAAAAGTATCTATACGACCATGTCATCTAAGTGAATCAGCAGGCAACGAAAATTCACCTCACTTAAATATGAATTTCAGTATCAAAATAAAACTAAAAATGTGTAGTAGATGACGGGATTTTATAAACTACCCATTACTTTTTCCCCGGAAGTAAATGTAACTTTCTCTTTTCTAATTGAGCATGGGGATAACAAGTCTCACTTAAGTGATAAGTTAATAGGGTGAAGAAAAATATATGTAACAGTTTGCATGAATTGCATGTAGAAAAAGACTGAGGAAACGGAAATTTCAAACTTCAAAATCAAGAAAACCAAAACACAGTGACAATACACAGGCATAAAGAAAACAACTCACCTTTGCCCTTTTGCGAAATAAATCAGCCACTTCAGGGTTTGCAATCATATCCACATACCTAAACATGATGAATATCAACTACTTACAAAAAGTTTGAAAAATGTATATAGACTTGAAAACATTTAAGGCATAAGAAAGACTTTTGGCAAATTGCCAAGTCTGTCACAAGAAAAAGTAGAAGAAACAAAAAGATAAAGATTTAGGCCTTTACAGCAGTAGGTTCGTTTCAGCATCAAACCATGGACTGATTGCACCATAGATACAATAAAATCATTCCTGAAAATTTGTCATAAGTAATCTATACCCTCTCCATAAGGTGCACACAAACTTTCGATATTTTAATCCTATAAGAACTTGGGTTCTTAGTCAAGAATAAAGTTGCTAAAAGGCTCAGCTTGTACAAGCTTATAAGACAGACAATTTGGTTAAAAACAAGGAAAATTGCTGAAAGAATCCAATACTTCATCCAGAGTTAAATACATAATGGAAAATCTGCAGAATAATCATTTCATTTCTTTGTTACTTCATCATAAAATTTAGACAATGTATTTCCAGAAACCAAAAACTAGTTAAAAGGATATAAATGAAATGAACTTACCTTTGCCGGTATCGTTTATCCACGTCAGTTAGACCATGATACTTGTCAGGTAATGGAAGTAGAGATTTTGTAAGAATAACAAAAGAATTCACAAGAACAGAAAGCTCTCCTGAAGAAAGGACCAAAAAGAGGAGTTAGATGAAGCAAATGAACCATCACAATGCATCCTGATGAAAGCCAATAGCAATACTAACTCCAGAGGCATATTTGATCCCAAAACCCATGAGGCCCAAACCAAAAGGCAAATAAGTTAACCTTTATCTGTTCGTTTCATTGAGCCATTGACACCCATTATATCACCAATATCAACAACTGCCTTTAATTGCTCAAACTGACCATGTAAAAGCCTTTCCTTCTCGCAGTAAAGCTATAACCATACAAGGCAATAATTTCAGTACATATATTAAAATTTCTTGATCACAAGGATGCATATTTAAAAATTTCAAAGATCTTGTGTACATGAGTTGTTGATTTCCCAAAATTAAGAAAACCAATTATACGAGTATAACTTCCAATATTAACCGAAAAAACACATAGCTCATTACATCAATCTTAAAGCAAGAACAAGAAAATGCACAAACCTGGATTGTACCAGAGTCATCTCTTATTGTCAAAAATGCAAGCTTCCCAAAAGCTCTCCGAGCCACAATTCTCCCAGCGACCGAAACATTATCATTCTCGCCATTTGACTCTTCACCATTCGCTAAATGCCTGTATATCTCCTGTAGCTGACTAGCAGAATGCGTCCTATCCCACTTATACGCATATGGCTCCAACCCTTTACTCCTCAATTCTTCCACCTATGGAAAAAATATAAAAACTATCAATTTTGCTAAAAAAATATATATATATATTTCTATTACACTGCTTGCGTACCTCAATTTCAAAATCACAAATAATAACACAAAGATAAAGATTATGAATTTCTAACTTCATTCCCTTTCCCGCCATTTTCTCAGCAAGCCGACAATCATGAAAACTTAGGTTAACAACAATTAACTTCCTATGAGAACCTGTTTTGAAATACATTCATTGTATTACTAGAAATCAAAAGCTCTCTTATCAAATAAGTGGAATTCAAAGTTTTATTTTTTCTAATATTATTCAATCTCCAAGAAAACAATTTATACCCCATTTGAAAAACCACACTGCTGAACTTTGTTAAAGCAACTCAATTTCATTATATATACTTGAACTCCATGAAAAAATGAAGCTTTCTTTTTTCCCATTTCTTGCTTTTGCATATTTTAGTGTTTTACGGAGTAATTCACTAAAATATATTAACATGTATCACAAACCAAACTGCAAACAGAATTCTCAAAAGCCAAACAGTCATTACTAACTCTAAATCCTCTCCCTCGGTTTCTCCTCCAATCTCAAACCAAATTCAAGCAAACAAACTTAACACAAAATTTGAGCAACAACTAAAACACGGCCGTTTCACAAACTTTTTTAATTCGAATGGCACGAATGGTCTCGCGGTCCGAAGTGGAGATAGAAGAAGACGAAAAACGGCGGTTTCTGTTGGCGGCTTTGGCGGTGGATGTGTTGGACGAGCAACATTGGATTAGTGCGAAAGATGTACGTCCGTTGATGATGCGCCGAAAGCTGATTGGAAAGGAAGAGAGACTGCTCCATAGCTTCAACGCCTCCATGTTTTCACTCGACTCCCTTGCTGATGCTGATCCTTCGTGTTTGCTTTCTTTATCATATGCTTTTCGTTCTCTCTCTCTTTTTAATTTTATCTAATTAAATAAATAATTATCATATCTTTTATTTAATAAATTCGAAATGTTATTATTATATTATTACTATTATTTGGTTAATTATTAATGTTGAGAGGTAAAATTAAAATATCCCTACATTAATGATTAACAATTATATTTGTAAATAAATTAATATTAAAAATTAATTAATTAAATATAATAAATTATTTTTTAATTGAATAAAGCATAAAATTTTAGGAACTCCAATTACAATTGCAAGTGAAAAATAATAAAACAAGGTATATATAAAAGCAAAGATACAAAACCAATAATATATATTTCCATCATATATTATTTATATGAAATAATACATTAAATTCCCCAATAATATAATCCATTAATTTACATCTAAATACAAAATAATTAAATAATTATCTCTCTACAACCACTTGCTTTTCCAATCAATTGAAGACATCCCATAAGGCAACTATGCTCACCTTCGACTTTCATGCACATTGGTAAGCATTCAGAAACGCAAGATCTTTGGAATGCATCAACAACAAACACATTACAAAACATAATTGATCCAATAATTAATCATCATTAACAACAAATTATTGTTGCCCATTTTCTTTCTTTCTCCCGCTCCATCCCTACTGTTGACAATTGAGAGTAATTAAATGATTAATGAATTAGTTATTGTATATGGGTTTATTCATATATTTATAGAAGAAGTTTGGTGAATTGGAGCCTCTTGTTTGGTAGGGTGTGGAGTAATTTGAATATAAATAATGAATAAAAATATTTATACCATTTTATTTATTTGTCAATTTTTTTATCAATATTAAAATATTTTGTCAACTAAAATTAATAAATTGATGTCATAGAAAAAAGAATAATTATTCAATCAATCAATAATTACCATTAGCCCATTATTAAATATTTTATTAAAAAGATTTTATATATAAATATACGTAATAATATCCAAAAAAAAATAATCCCAGGAAATAAATAAAATACCAAGAATCAAAATTCGAAAGAAGACCAAACAGAATCTCAACCCACTAAAGCAGAAGCTTACACGTGCGCGCGCACCGAGACAAAAACATCATGCGGAAGACTTAGAAGACGACGACTTCACTGAGAAATTCAGTCAAACAGTACCACAGAAACCTAGAATTCTGCAGAAAGAAAAAATTTAGAGATGGTATTCAACAGCGTGATAGTATTAAAAGTAGCCCACGTATCAGCAGATGCATGGCAACAAATCTCTTGCATACCGACGGCAGAACAGATAAACAGTGAACAGCTGTTGGATCTTGTATGCTGCTTTCCTTTACAGCAACTGGGTCGTTTTGCTCTTTGTATTTGGACCTTTCTGTGTCTCCCTCCGCCTGATCCGTTTTACTCTTACTCTTATTACGATTCTTCCTCGGAAGAACAGGAGTCTGATTATCGTGATCGTGATCGTCGTGTTCAACATGATGGTTCTTCTTCATCGTCGGGCGATATTGATATTGAGCATGATTATTACTACCACTCTCATTCTGATTCATGTGATTTCTTGTACATTTTTTTCTGCCAACTTTTGTTTTTCCAATGTTTGTTAGATGGGTTTGTGTTTTGATTTATCTTGTTTGGTGAAAATTTGATGTTGATAAGCTAATGGTTTATTTTTCCTAGTAATGGGATATGGTTGACTTAGGAATCTGAGTTAATTGGTTGTAATTGCTATCATGTTGGATGTTGCTGAAAGAAAGTTGAATTTGTGCATTCTAATTAGAATCGAATTTAGTTAATGTTAGTGGATTATAAGAATAACGATAGTCCAACTGAAAAAGAGTGTCGGAAAAACTTTTGAGGGATGTTATGGTAGTAAAATTCTAGAATTGTAACATGCACATTCATATTAGTCTGTGGTCTATGAATCTTCTTTCTATTAGTTATGTGAGATATGCATAATTGTATATCGTGTATATATTTTGGTCTGTCTTTAGAGAGAAATAGCACCATGTAAATCAACAGTCTAGTTTCATGAATTTAGCACCAAATCCCCCAAACATTGCATGATTGTAGGAGCTTAAGACAATAATGATTTGCTTGCTAAACAGATCACTAGAACTGCTCTTCGTAACAAAGCTTAGCCACATTCTCTGCCTAAGGACAGAATAGGGATAGTGAATTGTTTATGTGTCATCTTTGATATTGTTAGCGTTTTACTTCTGTTGCTGCTAAAATTCATTAACAATTGTGTATCTCCTCAGTTGCTGCTTCTGTTGGAAGACTTAATTATCTTCCTACTGAGCTTGGTAGGGAGATGTTTTTTCTTCTTGGAAAGATTTATGTTTTCTTTTTCTCTGATTGTTAAGTTGATCCCCTGAAACTACTTCGATCGTTAGTCCATTTGTGAACATTTGCATTATTCAGGCCTAATCGATGGAATTCATTTTCTTTTTGTTGGAACATGCAGGAAAAGGAGATACATTTCTTCTGTTTGCCTGTGTAACATAGTGTAGATCTTTGCTGGATTGTATGGTTTCTTGGCTGGTCACTTTAAATGTCAACAGGTGGGAGTCGGAAAGTTTCTTTCAGAAGTAAGATAACTTGGAGAACTCTGTTCTGTTTTAGTTTCCTTTCTACAACTTGCATTGTCTTTAGAGTCTTACGTGCCTACAGCTGAGCATCTGGTTGCTAGAAGTTTGATTTTTGTTAGTAAAGGTTTAATCTTGAAGTCATGAATAGTTTGCAAAGTTTACTAGAAAAAGTATATGTGAATATTGCATTTGAGGGTTTTTGCTTGATTTGTTCTGTTTTAAGTATTATAAAGTATGTAAGATTCCTTTTCCTTACTTTACCCTTGTACAGAACATCGTTTCTCTTTGTAATGGAATCAAAAGTTCTTCGAAGTTTCCTTCTTCGAAACCACTCTTTTGTTCATGGATGTGCTCTATTGAGGAGAGACTAGTTAAATTGCAGTTTTTTAAGTTATTAATGAAAGTGGAGACATTATTGATCCTCAAGTTTCTAGGTGCTTTCGTGATAGGATATTTGTTCTGCATAATATGAATTTCTAGTAGATAATTTTTCACAATCGAGGCTATGGACATAGATTTGTTGTGTCATAGAAAAATAACTTGTTAGTGTTCTACTGAAAGAAACCATGCTGCTATGCATTCCTTTATACTAGATTTTTGTAATGCTTTAAACCAAGATTTATAAATGTAATTAATTTTCTAGATGTTTGCATAAATGATGTTGGTATGTAAGCATTGGATGAATCAGTTCATTGGATCTTTATAATGCGTGATGGTACATAATGATCTGGGATACTTTTACTTGAAGTAATCAAGTTTTCATTATCATCACTTTTGTTCGGTCTCTGATTAACTGGAAATGGCAATTGAGTCGTCGAGGTTTATTGCTACAATCCTCTTGCATGACCAAAGTAAAGTATTCGGCTCATGCTTTTTGTGTGTTTATTATTAACTAATTGCATCTGGGTCTACTTTCTTGTCCACATCACATAATGAATGAGAAACTGATATGTGCATAGCTAATTATTTCTTAGATGCAAGCTCTGCTCTGTGAATTTCTGTTACTGTGCTTGATACGCTGGTTTATGATATTCACCTGTGTGCAGTCTTGCAGCTTCTCATCTTTTGATTTTTTTTTTTTTTTTTTTTTTTTTTTTTTTTTTTTTTGGGTTGGTTTTGTTTTGTTTTGTTTTATCTGGTTGGCTATAGTCCAAGTCAACTTATATCCTTGTCAATATTTCCATTTTTTGTGTGCTTTTTCTTTCTCTGTGTTTCTAAAACTCATTTCATACAATATGGCATTCGCTTCCTTCTACCGGAAATTGATATGTGAACTCTTGCTAGTTTGGTTTAGTTCTCACCCTATAGACATGCAGTTGATTTTGCAAGGATGCCAACACCTTATGCCATGATATGCTCGTTTGGTTGTTTTCTTTTGGTTTAAACAACTCTCAAGGTTGCCATAGCAGTGCTTATATATCAATGTTTCTTTGAAAACCATTTTTTGTTGGCGGCAAACTTGCTGGAATGCCTGTCTGAATACTTCAAAAGGTTGAATAAAAGGTTTGCATATTAATTGATCAAGAAGAAGCTTTATATTTTACCAGCTATTGATTATTGGTTTTCCAAATTAAAGAAGAGAAAAGACGACAATGGATACCAAACTAGAGGTGTGATATTCTGCATATCTGGAGTGAAGATGCTGTACTACCAAATCACTTCCAAATAGTTTTTGGTGTTTGTCTGACTGCATTGATGATCAAGAATCATGTGGAAGCAGTCAAACTCACATCACCCTGACTTTTGTATTTTGGTAAATTACTCTATATATTTAGATTTAAGTGAACTAACAGGTTTTGTGGACCTCATAACTGGAGTCATGACTATTATAAAGACTGATTTAGCCAATGCAATAGTTTCCTTCGTAAGTGATGGGATTGATTTTGTGATTCTGTGTCAGCTTCTTTTTTGGAGTTTTGCATGCATTGTTTTGCTATTTTATTTATGCATATATGATGTTCAGTTTTCTCATCCTACAGAAATGAAGTAGTTCAATTAATTATCAAGCTGATAAAAATGTAAATTTATATGTGAATAATTGCGATTAACAACATTATTTACAAAATCTATATTCCCACATAGGATAAGATTCAAGTGTGTTTTCTGAAATAAATGGTTTTTGATGGTAGATATTTCAAACAAGGTTTATGGACTTTGAATCGCTTACCTAACCACTTGCCTTTCCTGTCTGAATGGAATGATTCACAAATTGCTGTAAAAAATGGAGCATCTTTTTCATGATGAAATACAAATGGCATTACATCTTTTTCACTTATTCTGTCTTCGGAAGTTTAACTAGTTTTTCTTTATTCTTGATTGAATACTCACTCCATGTTAACTAGATTGACATTGCGGCATGTTGAAGATTATTATGATATTTTAAAACCAAAAATTTATTAGCTTTCATGTAATATTCTTTGTTACTTGAAGATGTCCTACTAGAGCTCCGTGAAATCATATCTGTCTCTTTTATGTTGTGGATCGTTGAAATTTACCAATGGTAGGCGAAGAATCCATCGCCTTGTACAAGTGATCCGATAACAATATTTGTTTGCTGTGTAACTTGTTTTGGCAACAGAAGCTGCGTTGATTTTAGTATGTCTCATCAAAGGCATATTGATAGCACGGAAGCTACATATTTCTGGGTGTTATTGGGTTGCCTTTCGTTGCTGTACAGAAAACTGGCGGTATGACTCTTCACGAGAAGTCTCTTGATATTCTGTAGTTATAACCATCTGCTTTCATGACGCAATCATTATTCTAATTAACTAAAAACATTAAGTTAATTCGATCCAATATTTCGACTATGGTTGTATTGAAAACAGCATGTGCCAACTTGAAGAATGAAATATGTTAATTTTGTGTATAATATACTTTCTATTCTGGTTTCAATGACTACATATTCTTTCCTTCTAGAGGTGCTACTGTTGTGATTGAAATGTTGCCAAGATTTTGCATGATTGGAAACATGAATGGGTGACAGCCATTTTAGAGCCATGCTTTCTAAACTAAAAGTTACAAAATGTCAAATCACTTGCACATTGTTGATGATTACTTCTCTGGACTACATGAATTGCAAAATTGTCAAGATAAGAAAATCTCTGGTCAAATTTGGATGCAAAATAGACAGGTGGAATACAGGCTGTTTTGTTTTTAAAGTCAACTGCTTGCCTGTGATTCTACACTGAATATGAAATAGGAATTGAGAATATCACGTACTCCCCTGCAATTTACCATCCATTTTCACACCCGTTACCTTGAAATCCAATGAAAGTCGTGGGAAGGAAATCTCTAGCTTTATAATATTTTTATACAAGTACTTTCTTTAGAATATTCTTAAAGTGCTTTTATGATCCCCAATTTTCTACTGTTTGATTTTTTTATTTTCACTCTTTTATCGTCGCACTACCAGCCACTACAAGTCCTATTCCTAGAGATAGTGGATGTTTCACCTAATAGTCTAAAGGAGGTCCAGGGCTCCAGAGTGGGTGAAATGGTGAAATTCCAGAAGTACCCATTAAGATAAAAGATTGTATGACTAAACATTCATTAGAAAATCACTTTTGGAAATGCTTAAAAGCAAAACCCCACAAACACCAATCACGGTGTAGGATCTTCAATTTCTTTTCTTTTTCTTATTTTCATTGTGGGTCCAATAAATAGAAATTATTCCATATCTTGTATGGCTAGATAGCATTTCTAGCCAATAGATAACACAATCATGATTCAATGAAAAAGGCAGATGAAAAGAAAAGCTCCAGGTCATCTTGTGAAATAAATATATGTATACATAACCTTTTGTAAAAGCACATTGAGACTACGTTAAAATCATGTATATATAATAATCCGTTTTGGAAAGGACTTTTGAGACTACTTTTTCTTCTTTGATAGACATGGGCTTCTGGCCTTTCTTCTTTCCCCAAACTTTTACCTTTCCCCTTGGGGAGGTGTATAGTTTGTTAAGACTTCTCTTTCAATATGATTTGCCAGGAAAGGTGAATCCTTAAATTATGGTCTGTCTGGTCCCAAACTCCATTTTAGGACCTCTAGAAGCCCTTTTGTATTTCTATATTTTCACTATTTTTGCTCCCTAATAGAATTAAAAAATTATTTCTTTAATTATTTTTTTCATAAAATTATAAACCAAATTTTTATCTCAATCTCAAATAATATGACAGATACCATGGTATTATCACTATATTTAGTACATAACAATAAAACGATAGTTCGTAAATAATTGATATTTTGTTTTTTATTTGCAGTAAAACGAAATGAAAATGACTAACAACTATTCTGAAGTATTAGCTTTCAAAATGAATTTCAATAATTAGTTATCACATATATGATAAATATTGTGGGACAAATTATTATTCATAGGATGACCATGTGAAAACATGACGTCATTTTGAGTTAATTATGATGTCAAATTATTCTATAACATTAATTTTTATACCAATTTTTGAGAAAAAATTAATGCGAAAACTAAAATAATAATGTTATAAATAAATATTTTTTATATCTTCCATTATTTTTGTGCGCAAACCATGTTGTGCATGTCTATATATGCAACTCGTATCCAACACCATCACATTTATAATCAATTCATAAAAAACATAAATTAATTAAATAATTATTATTTAAAAAAAAAAAAATTGGTCCCACTCTGTCCCCCCTCTAAAAGTCTCATAAAGATTTTTTGTCCAAATGTGTCTCAAACCAACTGCCATAATACATTCAAGAAATACTTTGATTTATTTTTACTTTTATTTGGAATTTTTGCAATTAATTTATTTTGTATGGACGTGAAGACGGAGTTTAAAAATTGGTTACACCGCTCCATGTCTTGCAGACAATTTTCATATAAAAATATTACTAATTAAATTTTTCAATATAAAATTTAAATTAATTGCAATATTCCAATCGAATATCTATTTATAATTTAATGTATGATACTATAAATGAATGATATCATGTTCTTAAAAATAAAGTCTATTTGACCATGTAGTTAAGTGGAATCGCACGAATTTAAAATTTAAATATCAAAACAATTATAAAAACATTTTATAAATAGTCATCCACGTCGTTATTCTAGTCAAATTATAAAAACATTTGCATGTTTAGAGTTGTGTCTCCTCGAAATATTTTTAAGGCTGGAACTTTAACGATATCACTAATTGACCACATGGTTAAGGATGTTTCTTGAATTTCTTAAGGCAATTCTGTTTACAATGACCATAAACAAATTTAAGATATGTCAGATAATTTCTCTTATTAGGCAGAAAATCAATGTTTTACCTCTTATTATCAACAATTGTATATTAATATTATTGAAAATAGGATATAATAAAGGAGGCCACATATTAAGCTTTATTTATATTGTCTTTACCTTAATTTACCTAATGCATTAAGGATACGAAGGATCATCCTTCACATATGTGTAAGAAAGATAAGATAGTCAATGACAAATAATTATACTAGAATTAAATTAGACGAAGGCTTACACTCAACTTCTTTGCAAATTACTGTCGCACCCATTTTCTAATAATTGTATTAATATAATTTTGATGCACGGCAATAGCTCTTACAAAAGAAAGAAAAGGCCATTAGAGAGGAGCTTTTTCATTCTTTAGCTTTTTTTATCTCTTTATCAATTAAAATCACTAATATCCATAGTCTTTTTCATTTTTATGATAAATTTAAACCTATAATTCAAATTCTCTCAAAATTTTAAAATTTTTTTCTCTTATTTTTTTTTACTTTATTGTGACATGTTATTACTCATTGTTAACTTAAATATTAGAATTTTTTTTACCAAAAAATTAACGTTACTCTGATAATTGCTATATTAGTAAGAAAACTAAAAATTCGCTTTACTGTACAATACTTGAATTTAACTCTATTATTTTTAGATCATCATCAATATTAGATGATTTTTATATATCAATAAATATTTTTTTATCGTTATTTAAAGTGGGATATAATTGAAGATAAATTATTTTTTTTTAACTTTTTTATTTATAAATTTTTATTTAAATACATTTTTATTTGCAAAGATGATCATCTAAAGAACCCAAACAAGAGTTTTGATGGATATAGATGGTGATTGATTCCTAACGTTAGTCACGGATTGTATCTTCAATTTATAAAAATCAAAATATATTAAATTTATATATAACACAAATCTCTCAAAATTTTAGAATTTTCTTCCTTTTTCTTTATTTTATCATGACATGTCATTACTTTATGTTAACTTAAATATTAGAGTCTTTTTGATAAAAAAATTAGTATTGCTTTGATAATTGTTATATTAGCAAGAACACTAACAACTTGCTTTATTGTGTGATACTTGAAATCAACTCTATTATTTTTAGGTCGTATTAATATTAGATAATTTTTGTATATCAATAAATATATTTTTTTTTTATGATTATTTAAAGTGAAATATGATTAAAGATAAATTATTTTTTTAAACTTTTTATATTTATAAATATTTTATTAAAATACATTTTTATTTGCAAAAAATCCAAAACAAGAGTTTCAGATGGAAATAGATGGTGATTGATTCCTAACGTTAGTCACGGATTGTATCTTCAATTCATAAAAATCAAAATATATTTGTCGCCTAATAATTCACAATTCAAGCCTAGTAAGAAAGTAAATAAGAATTATTATTTATTATTATTTTACAATTCTCTTATTATTGATGCAGTTATAGATATATTTTATGTGTGTGTGTATGTATATAATATAAAAAAATATTTTAAAATATATTAATTAAAATAAAAATATAATAAATTTTTTTAAAAATACATGGTACATCGATTCATATTCCATATCCACCTTCTTCCGAAGGTAGAATCTTATACAAAATACGTTTGTCTTGTAAATAATAAAACACTGACATCAGAGAAGTCATCCCTTACGTAGGCCCACTCTATTACTCTTCTATCAATCAAACTCATTAAATTTCACAACTTACAGCTTATTTGGACCCACAAACGCATGCTCTTGAAAAGATTCTTTTTTTTTTTTTTTTTCATTCACACCCTCACTGTTACCTTGTTGGGAACAAATGTCATGAATTATAATTTTTATTTTTTTTAATATAATATATAGCTAAAATTTATTAAATAAATATATAAATAATATAGTACGCTCGTCTTATTTAAAAATTTTTTATTAATAATTTTTATCAAAAAAATTCACTCTAAAAGCTAAAAATCGTTAGGCTGCTAATTAGTGGTCATTTAATTTATAATTACAATATAGATTTGATATTTGCAATTTGAATTGAATTAAATTAAAATTTTAATTTAATTTATATATATTATAATTAAGATAATCTAATTTAATTTACAAATATATTATAATTTAATTTAATTCAAATTGTACGAAATAAACTAAATTAAATTAAACTCGTTAATTGAATATTATGTTTAAATTTAAAAATATAATTTTAAATTTAGGTCAAAATACATGTACTATTTAAATTGAATAAAATTTATACTCAAAAAGAATAAAAAAATAATTTATCACACAATAAATTTATTAATTTATAATATATTTAATATTTTTTAAGTTAAAATAATTATATTAATTTTTATTATTAAACTTTTCTTATTGTAATTACTATTTAGCCATTTTATCTTTTTTTTATAGATTTGGGCAAAAAAAGAGAAAAATTAATTGAAAATAAAATAAAAAAGTAGTTTGAATAAATAATATTCTTTATATTTATCAAAAATAATTTACAATATTAAAGTTAATTATCTTTTATGTAAATTGACGAATTGATAGATTAAATTTAATTCAATTTGTAATCTAATTTATAAATAATGAATTTTAATTTGCAAATTAATTTATAAATTTTTTAAAATTAATTTATATTGTGTAAATTAAAAAATTAAATCAATTTAAATTAGATTAAATGAAATTTGTCCAACCTAAAATTCAGAGAACTCTAAGAAAAGAGTTGAAGCCTGCTCCCAAGCTTGAAATGTATAACAAGAAATTCGAAATACGAGGATTTTAATATAATTAATGAAAACAGTGAAGCCCTTGACAAAATATCAGAACAATTTTAAATCCAATTGATGACCGTTGTCTTTTTTATTAACCCATCCACATTGGATTCCCTTGTCTTTATAACCGTTGGTAATTATTTGTTTTCCCTTTTTACCCTTTCCTAGATATCCGTGCTTACTAGGACTGCTGCTGGCGACTGTAAGTGCTGCTCGCTCACGGGTGAGCCTACCGCCTTTTGGCCCGTCATACAACGCACACGTGTACGGATATAATGCATCCGCACATGTTGTTTCCATACTATAGGGTTGCATCCTCAACTTTCTTTTGTTTGTCTTGTGAATTATTGTGATTGTTGCCGTCATGAAGTCAAGGTGACAGACCAGTGAGGATAGTGTTTTTGACGGCGTTGGACGATTTAACGACGCTCGATTAATTTTGACGGCTGCTGGCCTGTTTTGTTTTGTACTCGACCTTGATGTCGTCGATGGGAAAACAGGCAGAACCTTCGGATGGGAGAACGAATTTCTGTTTTCGTAATCCACTATGAAATGACGAAAATAACCTTTCCTTTTATTTAATATAAAATTTGAATTTTTTATTTTTTGCCTTTATTTGAATAAAAAGATTCATACAACATTTCATTCTGTCACGTCATTCACACATATTTACTTTTAAAACAAATAAATTAATAGTAATGGATAATAATTGCATGATTGTACAATTACTACAGTGAAAATATGTACTTTTTTAATATTATTAACAAACACGTGTTTAAGATACAAATTAATACAATAAAATATTTTATTATTTCACAATAGTACGATTAAATAAAATTTTATTATACATACATGTATATATTTTAAAAATTATAAAATAAATTATTAATAAAAAAATATGTATACATTTATATATATATAAAGACGATTCCTTAACTTAAATTTAAATATAAATTTTAAATAATAGAATTAAAAAAATAAAATTTTTACACAAATTAATGTGCGATATTATAATATTAATTAATATAATTAATAATAATAAATTAAGTGTATTAAACGAAAATTAATATTATCATATTATATCAATTTGTACACATAAATTTGTGTTATTAGTATCATTTAATTTTAAATTGTTGAATTCATACAAAGGTATCCTATCTGGTAAAAGACTCTTTTACCTTAAAATTGTTACTTAATTTAAAAATAAATTTTTAATTATTAAATTTGCACAATTTAATAATTGAGATTTAAAGTTAAGCAGTAGTATTTATTTAATACTGCCAACTCCACAATTTTATTAACTTTTAAATTGTATAAAATTAATAAATAAAAATAAATTTTGCTAACAAGTACAATTGTTATGATTTTTATATTTATTATTTATAATAATTTTTGATGTTTAATTTAGTAATCAATTATAAATTTAATATATTAAAAAATATAATTTACTAAATATAAAAATCTTAATCAGTGATATTTTAAGCTAAAATTTTAAAAATTTTTACTAGAATGCGCTTAAGACATTTGTTAAGATTTTTATATTCGATAAGTTATGTTTTTTAATGTATTTAAATATATTATTAATTATTATATTAAATATTAAAAATTATTATAAATAATAAATATAAGAAGAACACTCGTTAATTAAAATTTAATTTTATATTAAGGATGTCCGCTCACCCTTTCGTACCTCTATATTCCTCACAATTTATATACAATCCCATTAATATATTCACAGGAACATATTCCTCTCTTTCCCACCTAGCTTTATTCTTTGCAAATTGTTTTTTTATTCACTTTACCAACAAATAATTACGCAATTAAAAATCTTTATTTATTTTTTGTATAAATGGAGCAATAAATGAAAGGTCTACTATACACATGCAATAAAAAGTTGTTGCAATATAAGCTTTTAATTTCAATGAAGAAATAAAAACGGAAGATGAAAGTGCGGGTGAAATGAAGAGTTGAAATTGAGTTTCCACCCGCAGTGACCTTTATTGGCAAATAGCAATTATGGGCATTATTGACCATATAATACAATATATAGATATATAGATATATATATGTACACACACAAATTTGTTGGTTTCAAATCATTTACATATATAATCAATAAAAAAATAAAAAATATGATAAGGTTTTGGAAAGTGCACATGGAAAGTTGTGCACTTTCCCATCAGTTGAACTCGTAAGCATGTAAAATATATATGAATTTGCCCTTTGAGTAGTAACTGTGAAAAGCCAATAAAGAAGGGATTTTTCAGAGAGGGAAAGTGAGAGGTGAGCATTGAGATTGAGCAATGCACTCTCTCAACGAGTGGAAAAGTCGTGACAAAATGACAAAGAGAGAGCAGTGAAAGCGGGGTTTTAGGCCAGTTAATTGGACTTTTGTGAATACAAAACCAGACCCACTTCAAAGTTTTAAGTCTTTAAGCATCTTCCTTGCTCGGTCATTGCTTCTGTGCGGCGTTTAATGGTGCACTCACTAAATCTCTGAAATTTACGCCTAACTCACTAAATCTCTAAAATTTTCACCTCAGCGTGTGTGTGTCTCCCGTGTGCTGTGTTCTGGAGAAAAAATGGGTGGTGGTGTGCATTTTAATAGAGGAAAAGCGAGGAGAGGAGTGGTTTTAATGGTGGCTTGGCTATGGTGCTTTCTGATCTCGGCAGTTTGTGCTGCTAGGTTGAACACAGAATCAAGGCAAAAACTTGAAGTGAAAAAGCACTTGAACCGCTTGAACAAAACCCCGGTTAAAAGCATCAAGGTTTGTTTTTTTCTTCTTAGTCTTTACTTTGTTTCTTTCTCTCTCTTCATGCTTTATCTGTTTGGTTGGTGGGAAAGTGAGGGAAAGTTTAGGGAAAGTAATGGCAATTGCCTTTTTTTTTTTTTTTCTTCAGTTTTTTTGCTTCTTTCGGTATTTGCTTATATGAATAAGTAGACAACTTTACTTTCCTTATCTAAAAATTAGTAAAAAGTTGTCCGTTCTCTTGACACGAGTGCAATTTTTTTTTTTTTCTTGTGGAGTTAATTTTTTTTTCTCTATTTTAATACATTTTGATACCATGTAATTGATTTTTTCTCTCAGATTTAAGTATAACAATTATCTTTTTCGTGGAAATTTATGTTTTTGGAGAAACAATTATTTTTTCTGATTATTTTTCGCGTCTCTCTGTGTACAATGATTTCCTTTTTATGGAGTTATTAAAGCTAAACAGAAAATGAAGTCAAATGATAATTTCAATTTCTTTCTGTTGTATAACATGTGTTGTCAGAACATGAATGCCCTGAGTACTTTGATTTTATAACTTTGAAAATGCATTTTCTTGAATTGTTTTGACTAAGATCTCACATTTCAATCTCGCATTTCTGATGATTCAATAGAGCTCAGATGGAGATATCATAGATTGTGTTCACATCTCTCAACAGCCTGCTTTTGATCATCCTTACCTGAAAGACCACAAAATTCAGGTAAATCTTCATTTTTCCAAGTACTTTTACGATTTTCCCGGACTTTTTTCTGATATAATGTTTGTTTTAAATTATCAGATGAGGCCCAATTTCCACCCAGAAGGCCTTTTTGATGACAACAAAGTTTCTGCAAAACCAACAGAAAGAACAAATCCAATCAAACAATTGTGGCATGCGAATGGAAAGTGCCCAGAAGGAACCATACCCATAAGAAGAACCAAAGAGGATGATGTTTTAAGGGCAAGCTCAGTAAAAAGATTTGGTAGAAAGGGCAATGGTCATGGAAGCATTCCTCAGCCAAGGTCTGTAGATCCTGACCTCATCAATCAAAGTGGTCATCAGGTAGAGAAATGAGAAAGTTAAGAATAAAAGCTTTTTTATTTTCTCGTTTTTGTGTTATCCATTTTTCTTAATGTTGTGTTATGTTTTGTTTTGTGTTTTTATTGGTGATTTAGCATGCAATAGCTTATGTTGAAGGGGATAAATACTATGGAGCAAAAGCTACCATAAATGTATGGGAACCAAAAATACAACAGCCAAATGAATTCAGTTTGTCTCAGCTTTGGATTTTGGGTGGTTCTTTTGGTCAAGATCTTAACAGCATTGAAGCTGGATGGCAGGTATAATTACTGAATATTGACCAGTAATTGAGCTGAGAATTTATTTTAATACTCAAAATTTTTATTTTAATACTACTATGGATGTGTATGAAAATAAAATAGGTCAGTCCAGATCTGTATGGTGATAACAACACAAGACTTTTCACCTACTGGACTGTAAGCTATCAATCTCCCATAATCTTGCCATTCTTTTTTCTGGTTTCTTGTATTTTATTAACACATTTTCAACTACCAATTTAATTGTTTTGATGGGATTTTCTTGTAATTTTAGAGTGATGCATATCAAGCTACAGGTTGCTACAATCTTCTCTGTTCAGGATTTATTCAAATCAACAATGCAATAGCAATGGGAGCAAGCATTTCTCCAGTTTCTGCCTACAGAAATTCTCAATATGATATCAGCATACTTATCTGGAAGGTAAAAAAATCCAAGGCATACATTCATTCATTCAAACTCAGCCCTATTTTCTTAATGATTTCAATATCACATTATTGAGATTTTATAAAGGCCCTTAATAAAAAATAATTGAGTTGGTACGGGGCTGCATGTGAGTATCTGTGAAACATTGTCCTTTTCTTACTGAGTTTTCAAGTGTGTAGCACATATAAAATTGGATAAGGCTAAGGTGCATAGAACTTCACTGGACGCATCCCCTCAATATTTCCGTTGAACCCCTAACTTTATGGGCATATTTGAAAAACTTGAGCACAGTCTTTTGTTATAATTATCAACTTATTGATAGCCCAAAAAATTGAAAAATTGCAATATAAGAGTTGGGGGTGCAATGAATAAGTCGGGGAGATGTACACTACACCTGCATGCACAATAGCACAACCTTATAAAATTTAGTGTAGAGGACCAGAAAAATCATTATAGTTCAGTTGTTAGGGAATATCTGACATTATCTTTTGGTCACTGATTTAGCATGTCCGGTAATACTGGTGATAATTCCAGCTTTACATTTTTTACATTGTTGTGTAATAATGTGACATATTTTAATCTCAATCAACCTGCAAAAATGGGTTTCTTGTAGGATCCGACCCAGGGGCATTGGTGGATGCAATTTGGAAACGATTATGTGCTGGGATATTGGCCTTCTTTCTTGTTCTCCTACCTGGCAGATTCAGCTTCCATGATTGAATGGGGAGGCGAAGTTGTGAATTCAGAACCAGATGGTCAACACACTTCAACTCAAATGGGCAGTGGTCATTTTCCTGGAGAAGGGTTTGGCAAATCAAGTTATTTCAGGAACATACAAGTTGTTGATGGATCAAATAACCTCAAAGCTCCTAAAGGGCTTGGTACATTTACTGAACAATCCAATTGCTATGATGTTCAAACGGGCAGCAATGGAGATTGGGGTCATTACATTTACTATGGGGGCCCTGGTAAAAACTCAAATTGCCCTTAAACTGAAAACCCCTTTTACCTCCATATTCCCTTTGCCCCCCCCAGTGTATTATTCAACCTAGTGTAATCCTAATTCCCCTTCTATCTTCTGTATACCTCCTTTTTACTGTTAGGTTGGGTTAGTAGTAACATGTGACCTTATTCTCTAGTGAGAAGTTTTGACTATTTGGCCTTTTTACTTGAAAGATTCTCCGTGTAAGTATTTGGGGGATCAGGTGGCCTAAGTTTCTCGAAATCTTAAAGAAACTGGCCTTTGTTTTCTCTTCCTTTCTTTTCTGTCTATGTATTCTATTTGTTTCGCTGCTCCTTTCCTTGGAGTGATCTGTTAATGAATGAATGAAATTACTTGTTCATATTTGGTCTTTTTGTTCAAGCAAATTGGGATGTTTTCCCAATTCTCAAATTCTTTATTGTAGAATGAGAATATGATTTGTCTGAAAAAGTGCTTCTGGTTTATCAGGACTGACATGCGAGGGGGATGACGACAACTTTTTATCAGCTTATGTAAGGATTATCCTCCCACTTCTCCAATTCTAATCAATTATTTCCCTTTTTGCAACTCTCAGTTTTTCCCACTAGGATATCCCTTGGCTAAGAGGGTCTACAAGAAAGTTCAATGTATTTTCATCAACTTGGATGAATTCCAGTCATTTTCAGCCACCTACCCAGAATATATTAATGGAAGACGAACAAAATGTGGCTTATCAAAATTAGAAGAAGATGATTCATTTACAGCTGTGATCCACAATCACTTCTATCGATCGGAAGCACTTTAGAAAGGATTTCATCAAACTAATGTTTGGTAAAATTTAATTTTATCAAAAACTAAAACAAGCCCTAGTTCATGAAATACATAACTTGTGACTTGCAAAATTACAAGCAAATGGGATTATGTAAATAGTGTCCGTGCATAACAAAAAAATTTCAATACCTTGGCGCGTTTGGTTTGGAAAAATCTACTAATTGGCATCTAATTTTCCTCTGTTCTACTTGAAGTTTAGGCTTCATGATTTTGGGTACTTTCTGTAAAAGTTGACTTATAAGGCCCATAACAATGCATATTTGGACCATAAAAATATTTGGATACCAAAAGACCCTTTTATATTTTTAATCATGATCCTCCTTCCTTTTTAAAACATTTTTTTATTCTTTGCAAAAATTTTATCATTTAAATTAACTAATTTATATAAAATATTTTTTAGTTAAATTCTAATAGAAATTTGATAATTATATTATAATATATTATGAGTAATGCTAGAAATATATATTCTTTTTACAATTTTTTATTTATAAATTAACATGACATATTATTATTAGTTAATAAAAATTCAAAATTAACTTAATTATAAATAATATGAATTAAGAGACAACTAATATTATCATGTTATATCAGTTTGTACACAATTATTTGTACAAAAAAATTATATTTCTAATATTATTTAATCTGTTATATTACAATCTAAAATATTTAAACTTAAAAATTATAATTTCTTCCCTATGAAAACAGAAAAAACTTGTTCCACTTTGAAGCTTGGTTCAATTCTAACTATTAGACGAATTTATAACTTGAAATAACTTAAAATATTACATTTATAAGTATATTTAATTAAATTAACATTCATATTAATGATTATTACATGATAATAAACATTAGTTTTAAAGTATTATTTGAGATTTCAAGCTATATATCAAAATTTGGATCGCGAGTGATATTTCTGTTGACTTGACAACACTAATTTATTGTAATTATTAAAAATTTCTAAGAGATAAAGAATTTTAAATATTATAAAAGTCTGTGAATTTTTAATAATTATAATAAAATAATATTGCCAACTCTCATGTCATTTCGTATTTAAAATTAGGATATAATTTAAAATTTTGAACATTACTCATTAATTTTAATATAAATTTTGCTAATTATTGATTTTAGAGTATTTATTAAAATTTTTATATTTACTATTTATAATATAATATTTAATAATTAATATATAATTAATGATAAATTTTAATATATTGACAATTATAATCTATCAAATATATAAACTTTAATAAATACAATCGTTAGTAAAACCCTTCTAATATAAATGTGATTTCAAACTTAAAATCTTTCATACTTACTTTTTATTTATTAATTAAACTTTAATTCCAATATGAATTTGTCTAGGTTGAAGAAATAACTCTTCGTCAATGTTTGTGAATGCCAAAATTAGTTCATATTCTTAAATGAATGAGAAAATAGCGATTGAAAAGAGGGTGGATTGAATTTAAATGCTATTTATTGTGTTTACATAAATGCAAATCATTTTAGAGTTAATGTCATGTGGGTTTTATGTTAATTATTACTTGATGAAGACCATGCAAATCAATTTTATTTTTTACTTATTAATTAATCATAAATGGAGTATTAATTAATTTTCCATTAATACATGTTGCTAAAGAACAAAAAACAAAAACACGAAAAAATGTTTCCATTTTTTGACTTTCGATATTTAATAGGAAACAAACAAATTGAAATGTGATATTCATTTAAAATTATTTTTGGGTGATTAAAAGTTTAATTCATTATTTTTTTAAATAAAAAAATTTATGATAATAATTTAGATTTGTTTTCATAAAATATTATTGAATTTAAGTGAATACAAATATAAAAATATATAATTTTACTATTTATTTAAAATATAATATTAGTATAACACAAATTTCTTTTTTTGTTTCCTCGGATTAAATCAAAAAACACAACTATGTTTAAAAATTAAAAAAAAAATCAATTCTTCATCTGACTAATCACATGGTTTTGTTTTTAGTGATCAAATTAAGTTTGCAAGTCAAGATTTTTCTCAATTGAAATAAAATAAAATACTCATCTTTATAATTCTTGATCTAATTAAATAAAGAAAAGTATGGAGACAAAAATTCTTCACCTACTAAATCAAGAAATTTAATCCTATGTCAACAAATTGACCTCTTTAATTATTTAATTAACCTTTAATTAATCGATCAAGAATCAAAATTTTCAAATTTCAGGTGATAATATCCTTAGAAAAATTCTTACGCTGCGTATTCCTTAGCATCTCACTCAAAACACTTTAAACCAACCAACACTAATACCCAATAGGAAGCTGACAAGTTTAATATTTTCTTGCATCTCATTAGTAAGTGTAGTACAAGTGCTGATAACTGAGAGTGGGTTTAACTCTTTAAGACACAAGATAACTTTTTGTTCATTATTTTATTGTCCACTGTTTTAGTTTTTCTTCACTCTCTCTCTCTCTAAAGAGTAAAGCTAAGACCCAACCTTCACTCTGTTGATACAGAAAGTTTTTCCATTTTTTTTTTTTTTTTTTTTTTTAACTTCACAGTTCACACTAACCAGTAGGGTTTTAATCTTTACTCTTTCTCTCAGAAATTATGAAAGTACATAAAGACAAACCCTAAAAATCGGAATACCCAGCACAAACCCTAGCAAAGTTCACTACTTTTTATATCTGCTTTTTTTTCAATCAGAGCCTATATAGTTGGTTTCAAAACTGAATTATCTTTCTCCAAACACTAAAACCCATGACGGAATTATCCCATTTGCTTTAGTTTAGGAACTCAATTTTGCACAAACAAGATGACCCATTCATGCTGAATTCATCATAATGCTGTTGCCCATCAAGCCCACTTCAGTCAAGTAGGTAAATTTTCCCATTTGCCTGCTTCACATTACTTTTCTCTATCTGGGTTTTAGTCGTTTGGTTAATTATACTTGTTACGTATTGTTTTTTGGATTATATTTCATATCATTGCCTTCACATTACTCTTCTTCATCTTGATTTCCATCAATTGGGTTGTTCTGTTTAATTACTTTTGTCTGAAATTTGAAGTTTTTTGTGTACTGTCATAAATTTTGTCCTTAAATTACGTTTCTTAATTTAATTTTTTATTTCGTTTCTTTGATTTTTTGTTTGATGATGTGGGTTGCATAGTTGAGAGAAGGAGGCCATGGAAGGGGATGGGAAAGGGATAGTATTAGCATGTGCGATTTTGGGGTCCCTCTTCGGGGTTTTAGGTTTGGCTTCGTTTTGGATTCTCTGGGCCGTGAATTGGCGGCCGTGGCGGCTTTATAGGTACTCTTTTGGATTCCAGTGCTTTTGAATTCTTATTGCCATTTTTGTTCATTGTGATCAGATTATATATGAATGCTGTGTTTGGTTTTTTGGTATGTATGTTAACGTAAAGCATTAAATTCCTTGATTGGACGTGTCATGATCATGAGTTACTGGGTTATCTATTGGCTCTGTCTTTAATTTCATCTCCTTTTCAGTTGGATTTGTGCTCGAAAATGGCCAAATGTATTACAAGGACCGCAGTTAGGGATAGTTTGTCGTTTTCTGTCTCTATCTGCATGGATTGTTGTTATATCTCCAGTTGCGGTGCTTATCACGTGGGGAAGCTGGTTGATTGTATTACTTGGTCGG
>JAWDEX010000007.1:3667972-3689151 GCA_035221805.1 Trichilia hirta | reverse complement strand
AACATATGATAATTTTAAGGAGTTATTACCTCTTCAAATTATCCACATCACATGTGATAATTCTTTCTCTCTCATTAAAGCTATTTTCACAAAATATTGTGTTTATAGTTAAGTTATTAATACCCCTTCTTATTATACAAGAACCTTATACTTGATTAATTTTATTCACTTATCATATAAACAAGTAATTTTCAAAATCAAACTTAGGTTACTGTTCATATAAATAGTCATACTATTCACATGCTCGACAAAATTTATTTGTCAAATAAATAATTTACTTGATCTGTGGTTTAGATTATTCATCACATAAACGATCACTTTGATGATTGAAATTAAAATTGTTAGAAATAATTTCGACAATTTATTGAATCAATTCACCTAATTGTTCAAGTATTTGGGTTTAAAAAAAGTATTAAATAATTTAATAATTATATTTAATATATAATATAAAGAATATGAAATAGGCCAATCAAATTAGTTATTAGTGTTGAAGAGGGTATTTTGGTCTAATTAAGAAAAATTATAAAAATGCCCCTCGTCGGGGCCCACCAATCATTAGTGATTTTTTTAAAGAAAATATTTTTCTAAAATTTAAATTTTACAAATTAAGATAAAAAAAAACGAAAAGTTAAATTAAAAATTCTGAGAAAAATTGAGTGAGAATAAAAATTAAAAAAAATTTCGAGACTGTACCTAGCAGGTGTATGTAGGTGCACTTAGCACATGCACACACCCCGCGCGCCATCTGCCTACCCCTCGTGCGCGCGCCCTGCGCACTGTTGCAGGTTCATTGCGTGCGGCGCTACGTGCGTCTAACAGGTGCAGACTGGCGTGTGCGGACTAACACGACGCACCTATTCGCAAGCGGGCACCCCGCCGCACGTGTCTTACATGCGCCAGACGTTCATTACGAGCAGCATCACCGGCTCGTCGTTTTCAACTCAAATTTCACCCAAAACACAGTTGTTTCAACAATTTTTCAACACATATGATATAGAAACATATCCTAATGTATTTCTACAGCCTTAAAACATCAAAATCGGTACAAATTAGGTCAGAGCAGATCAAAATCCAAATTTATCAATTTTAACCCAAATACAATTTTAATCTAATTTTTACATGTAATTTACACACAATCATGCTCTGATACCACTGTCGTGTATGTGTGATCACATGCAGAAGACAGTCCTAAAAGTCTATAGCACTTGCAGTAGTTCGTCTATTCAGCCTCTTTTATGGCCCCTTAATTTTTTCTTTAGTAGCTATTTGATTAACTTGATTATAGCTTCAACTTATCTATTGGCCTTAGGATGAGCAGTAGAGGCGAACCGTAAATCGATGTTTAGCTCTTCGTAAAAACTTTAAAAATTAGCATTGTCAAATTGCTTTCTTTTATCTATTATTATGATCTGGAGAATGCCAAAATGATAAATCAGACAATTTTTTACAAATACAATAGTCTTTCTTTCGGTTATTATAGCCAAAAGTTTAGCCTTTATCTACTTGATGAAGTAGTCTACGGCGACTATGACGAATTTTATCTAGGCTCGTCCGATAGCCAATGGACCAATTAAATCAAGCCCCTACTGCACAAATGATCAAGGGCTCGTTAAAGTAGTAAACCTTTTCAGCAGCTGGCTAATGATAGCATTATACAGTTAACAGTCTCGATATTTTTTTGTCGTTTTAACTGTGTCTCTAAGGAGGGTAGGCTAATAGTACCCTTATCTCAAGATTTTATGGGTTAAAGCTCATCTGTCCTTATGGTTGTCACAAGAACCTTTATGAACTTATTGTATGACCAAATCTGTCTCGTTCTTACCCAAACATCTCAAATAGGGCGAATTATAGCCGCATCGATAAAGTATGCCTTCAATAATGGCATATCGAGTCGCCTAATTCTTAATCTTACGAGTCTGTTTTTCATCTTCTGGCATCTTTTCTTCTTGCAGGTATAATTTTATGGGAGTCATCCAAGAAAGAATGTTTTGCACAGGGAGTAGCTACCTCGAGCAGGTATCTCCCTCATTGCTTTTCTTGGCTAAGACGATTATCGACATGGGCCTGAGAGCCTTCTCATGAAATATGGATACCAATTGAGAAAAAACATTGGCTCAGATATTATCGACTCTGGAAATTTGCTCAACTTTTACTTGGTGAAATTTTTTCATTTTTTCATGAGTTAATGTAAGATAAAGTTGCATATTCGCCTCAGTTGCACGAAATTGACTGTTTACTTATTACATTACAAGCTGTGAACTTTTTTTTATTTCAACATCATCAGTATCAAGTAGGAGAGCCATTTGTAGTCATGTAAAAAAAGCTTTACACTCAGTTTTATTGTTAGTATCCAGAAACTCAAATCGTAGTGCACTCATGACTTTGTCGCTCTCAGGGCTTTCAAGTATAATTTTCGCTCTACAACCCTGAGCATTCGAGGCCCTGTCGATAAAAACTTTCTAAGGCTTGGACGAGTAGGACAATTGCTCTTTTTCCTCCAGTGTTATGGGATTGTCTAACTAGCAAGGATTTTGAGATAGTGTGTTAGGCAATAAAGTTAGCCAAAACTTGTCTTTTAATAGCTTTTCGTGGCTTGAATCCTATATCGAATTCACTTAGTTCAATCTTTCTTTGACCAACTTTCCTAAAAGGTCGGGTCAATGTAATATTTGCCTAAAGGGCTGGTTGGTGAGGATGATAATGGGGTGTATTTAGAAGTACAGGTGAAGTTTTTGTCTACGGTAATCAAGGCCAATGCTAGCTTTTTCTACTCTGAGTACCTAGTTTTTATATCAAAAAATAATTTACTTATGTAATAGATCGATTTATGTACCTTATTTGCATCTTTTTTTATTAAGTAAACGTTGACTACATGGTCGCTCGCAATTAGATACAAGAATAATATTTCTTTCAGCCTCAAACTCATTAGCACAGGAATCAGGACAAGATATTATTTTAACTCTCAAAAGTTAGCCTCACATTCTAGCATTCATTCTGCCATTTTTTCCTTCTTGATGAATTGGAAAAATTTAAGGTACTTGTCGATTGCTTTTGAGATGAATCGGTGGAGGACAATAACCTTTCTAGCTAGATTTTGCATCTCTTTTTACTATGGAAAGGGACTTTAACTTCAGGATCACTCCTACTTTTTGAGGATTAGCCTCTATGCCATGCTCACTTATAATAAATCCCAAGAATTTTTTCAAGCAAACTCTAAAAGCACATTTTTCTGAGTTTAGCTTCATGTTGTATTTTTTTAGGACTGCGAAAGTTTCTTCAAGATGTCCGATGTAATCGTGTGTTTTTTCTGACTTAGTGATCATATCGTTAACATAAACTTTCATGGACAAACCTATCAACAGCTTGAATACCTGATTGACTAACTGTTGAAAAGTTGCTCTAGCATTCTTTAACCCAAATGGCATCACTTGATAATAATATAATCCCTGATCGGTAATAAAGGAAGTTTTTTTTTTCATCAAGAGAATGCATGGTTATTTAGTTATATTTGCAGAAAGAATCTATGAAACTTAGAAGCTGGTGTCTAGCCGTAGCATCCACCAGCTGGTCGATCCTTGGCAGAGGAAAGTAATCCTTTGAACACGCTCTGTTCAGGTCGATAAAGTCAACACACATCCTCTATTTTTCATTCGCCTTCCTTACTATGACTATATTAACTATCCAGTTAGGATAATAAACTTCCCTAATGAATCCTATCTTTAGAAGTTTTTATACTTCATCACGATGGTCTCTCTTTTTTCTGGTTAAACATTCTCCTTTTTTACTTTACGGGTTTTACCGAGGGTCGTGCTCCCAACTTATGTGTGATAATTTTTAAGCTTATTCCGAGTATGTCATCGTGGCTCTATGTGAAGATATTTTTATTTTAGCTGAGATGGGTGCCGATTCGGACCATTCTCTGGGGGTCGAACTTGTCCATGGCTATCTTTCTCAATTCCTTTGCAGACTCAATAATTAGATCATTATAAGACTAGGCCTTATTTTTCTCTTCTAATTAGCAGTTTCATGTCTTAAACTATTTTTTCTAACTTGGTCCTTCTTCTAATCTCGTTGTCACTTGAGAAGGCAATAGATAGGCCTAGAAGAGATTGCAAAACACGATAGCGCTTCCTTCTGACTTTCATACTATGTCAATTTCATTGTCGACCCAAAATTTAAGTTTCAAATAATAGATACTTTCTAATACTTTAGTGGCTCGGTGAAACGGTCGACTCAAGATAATAAAATACAGCATCTATAGATCTACCACTTAGAATTTGATTATAGTGGTCTTTTGATGGGGCTTGTCCTTCATGGTCACTAGCAAAGATATCAGACTGAGTGGCGTGACACAAGATTCTCTAAAATCATGTAAAGCAGATTTCGAATTTTCTAGCCTCATGTCTTTGATGCTTAATGCATCCAAGGTGTCCTTAAACACGATGTTGACTGAGCTTTCTGTGTCAATAAGAATCTTACTAACTTTCTTTCCTCTAACCCCATCATTACTACTAGAGCATCATTATGAAAATAATGCACGCCTGTCTCATCTGCGTCGATAAATATTATTAGCACTGATACGACTCTCAATTTTTTCGATTCTCAAACATTAAGGATATGAAAGTTATTATTTGGATTTGATATCTAGAATAATTCTTCCTAGATTAATTTAAATTTTTTGTCAGAATAGGCCTACTCGCTATTATTAGGGTCTAGTATTTCTTGGCTGGATCAGACTCCTTGGCATCGGGGTCGGCCACCAGATGGTCGAGGTAATAATTTTTTACTAAAAGATCAATCTATTTTTTTAAGTAGAAATAATCGTCGATGCTATGCTCATAACATTCATGATAATCAAAAAATCATCCACCATGAATATCGACTTTTCTTGATTTAATTAGGTAAAGCTTATTAGAGAAGAACACTCAACTGAATTTTGCCCACATGACTCACCCAATAGAATTTCTTGTCTAAGGCGAGCCTCTTGACTAAGTCTCTTTGCTTAAAGTGTAAAGGATACCTATCGCCTCTATCCTTCTAATTGGTATGCTTGTGCTCCCTCGTCTTACCTCTCGAGAGAAGTGTCCTTTCGTTTCGTTCATTATGGCTCACCCTTTCCTTTTGCTTTCTAAGGAGTACTTGGTCTTTTATATCCATCTTATGAAATAGCTTCCTTCAGGTAGCCTCGTAATTGGTAATCAATCGCTTGCTAATTGTATACCATCCCCTTTGAACCCGAAGCTTTCTTCTTAACTCCTCTAATGCGAGCGGGTGATGAAAAGACCCTAATTAAATTATCTCCTCATGATATCTCGATACAGAATCCCATAGGCTCTCAGTAAGGCCCTGCTACAGTAGTAGGGGAGTACTAGCACTGAGAATGGTTTCGAAGATACCTCAAAATTCTTTCACAAAATTTTAACTTAACTGTTGAAAACTCTCAATGGTATTTTTAGAGAGACTTCTAAACCACATCTTGGATTTTTTCTTTGATATCAGTGGAAACAATTGATACATCTGAATCTCATTCAGCCCTTAAATATACATCATTTCTTTAAATATATCTAGATATAAGATGGGGTTTATCTTTTCTGTGTAGAGTGCGATTTGCGGCATCTTAAACTTCCTGGGGATGGTTAACTCTAAAATATTCCTGATGAAAGGAGAATCGTCGTACCTCTTTACGACGAGATATTCCCCTGCATTATTAATCAAATTTATCTTTACTTCTTTGATCTTGATTTTCTCCAGTATCTTTCTCACACAAGTCTTTATAATCTGCGGATCAATAGAGTAGGCACTATAATCCATGAATCTGATCTCGTTTAGCTATAATCGTAGGTTAACTGCAGTGTGTCTTGGCTTAATACCTATTCTTAGGTCTCTTTTAGGACTGCACAGAATGGCGGACACCATTGGCTTATAGTAACCACTCATTTTCTTGCCAACACAGATGTCAGCCTTGCTTTTCTTTTTTTTATAGGCTGGCAAATCCAGTATTCTTTGCAACAGTTTCATCAGTTAGGTATTAGGCTTTTCTAACCTTCTACTGCTGTGGACAGTCAGCCCTCATCTTCGAGGCTTTTAGTATGAGTTGGTATTTTTCTTCACCTTTTTATCGCTGCAGTAATGTTCTTAATCTGACAACCTCCTTTTTCAGCTATTGATTCTTTTGTTCCAAGGGAAGTATCTTTTAGTTATCTACTTTTCTTGCATTCCTATACTCCGTTGGCCCTCCTTTTATCTGCTATGAGCCATATCTTTCTGTTCTAACAGTCGCTCGACTGATCGAACCTACAACAGGGTGATTTTATATCTCGTTTTTATCGGACGATTATGTAATAGTCCTCTTCTCACTAATACTGGCAGGGCCTCCGACCTTTTTTGTTTGCACTTTTTTAGAAAAATGATGACGATTATGCCCTGTTATTTTTACACATAACACTTTTTAAGTTCCTTATTCAGGCTTTTAGTTCAATTGTCACAGATGACACTAAGTGTTGATGCCTAAATTCTCCACGAACGGAGAATCCAGTGCATCACACAGATTTTATTATTGCGGGTGATGTAAACATCGTATAGAACAGTCGACCTGCTTTGGACAAAGACTTTTGGAGAACTATCTAAAATCAGAGAAAATGAGTTAGGAGTGAAGCTAAATTATCGACAAATAAATTCCGACGTTCAAGTCAGTGAATCATATAAGACCAAGTTAAAAAGATAAATGAATTATGAGTATTTAAGTAATTTATCGACTCGGAATGCTGGGTTTGGGAAATATTTACGGGGAAGGGCTAGTCTTTGCTAGTTGAACTTTCTCTCTTTCACTCCAGTTGAAAACGACCAATTTGCATTTATAAAGCCTTTACACGTGCGAGATCAGAGAACGAGAGCCTAATTAAACAGGGTAAGATATGGTTATTTGGCAGATTCTTTTACCACTCTTTTATGTCAGGTTGGAGCGTGCAATAAATGCCTACAGCTAGTAGGGTATGACGCCCTTTAACGTAATAAAATGCTCAAACTGCTCCTTAAAAAATGTGCCTATTTGTCCCATCTAAATCTCTCGTTTTTGAAATAAAGAAATTGAGTTGCCTTAGTAATTAAGGCGGCGGTCGAAATATCGAAGTGACTAGAGTCGAGTCGAGTCGTCTGTTTAACAATAACTGAGATCGAAATATATAGAATCGATAAAATCATCGACAAATATAAACATATTTTATATTTGAGTGATATATATATATATATTATCATGTACAATGCACTGTTTAATTTTTTTATTATATTAATATCTTTTAAAGTTTTTATTATAATTTATAATTAAAAAATGCATAATATATCGGATTACAAAATAGTATGACCTGTATATATATATATATGTTTATATATATATACAGGTCATACTATTTTGTAATCCGATGTATTATGCATTTTTTAATTATAGATTATAATAAAAACTTTGAAAGATATTAATATAATAAAAAAAAATTAAACAGTGCGTTGTACATCGATAATTCTATAGCCGTCCACCCTAGCCTTGCTCATTTTATATTATTATCCGTCTCAGGGGACAGAATCTTTTACAAAATCTGTTTGTCTTTAAAATAATAAAACACTGCCGGTATTGCATTCCGCCCGTCCATATGTCAGCACAAAACCAAACCGTCATCAAATTTCACAACTCATTTGGACCCTCAAAAGTCTTTGGGATTCGGATGGAAAACGAAACACTACAAAAATTTGCACACACTCTTCTTCCAAAAGAAAAAAAAAAAAAAATTATATACAAACACTCGTATTCTATATACATACGCTAACGCAAAGTTTTAAGTAAAATCAATATATCATTTTATTTTTATATTTATTCAATAAATTTTGAATATTAGTGCATTAAATTTGAAATTCATCATTTAAAAAATAATAATTATAATACATAATATATTTTTATCAAATAATTTTATTGAAATTACGTTATCTAAAACTTCTTCAATAAAAACATATCATGTTTTATAAATTTTATCTTTTTGTAGTAATTATCATTCCCATAATTAATGAATTTTAAAATAATTGTATAGTGATTAAAATTTATTGAATAACATGTAAATAGTATGATACGCTAATCCCATCTAAAATTTTTTCATAATTAATTTTTATAAAAAAAAATGTACTCTTAAAATTAAGAATCATTATACTAATAGTAATTGATTATAATTAAAATGTAAAATTAAAATAATTTATATAAAAATAAATAATTCAGAGTTAGAATTCTAACAAAAGACTTAAGGCTTACTGCAAAACAGGAAATAAATAACAATAAATTTGAAATACGAGGATTTTACATAATAAATCAAAACACTGACGGCCTTAACGAAAATATCTAACCGAATTGAAATCCACTTTATTATGACGGTCGCCTTTTTCTTAAGCTGAACCATCCACATCGGATTCTCTTCTCTTCATCACCGTTAGAAATTATTTATTTTCCCTTTTTACCCTTTTCTAGTTATCCGTGCTCACTGGGACTCTGCTGCAGCTGACTGTACGTGCTGCTAATTCACGGGTGCGCCTACTGCTTTTTTGGTCCATCACACAACGTACACGTGTACGGACGATGATGCATCACAGGGGTTGCGCGCATAAGACAGAATTGCATCCGTCAACCTTTTGCTGTTTCTCTTTTGAATATAAAGTCAAGGTGACCAACTGGTGAGGGTGGTGGTTTGGACGGCGTTAGATGAATTTAACGACGCAAGATTAATTTCGACGGCGACGGGCCTGTTTCGTACTCGACCACGATTGTGTCGCGGGGGGGGAACAGAGTCTGTCACAGCCTTTCATTGGGCAAACGAATTTCTGTTTTCGCAATTGACAATGAAATGACGAAAATGACCTCTTATTTATTTAATATAAAATTTAAATTTCTTTCCTTTTTTTTTTTTTTAAAAATAAACACAAAACATTTCCTTCTGTCACGTTATTCACACATATTTATTTTTAATACAAATAAATTAATAATAATAGATAATAATTCTATGACTGTACTATTACTACAATGAAAATATATACTTTTTTAATATTATTAATCATCGGTTTATTTATAATTGGGATAATTGTGCTCTATTTCAAAAAATAAAATAAAAAAATATTTAAAACACTTAATTATAGTGTAATTCACGTAATTTAATATTATTTTTTTTTACGATAGCTGTAATTTTTTAAGTTACAATATAACAGTATTAGACGGACCTAACACATGTTTTAGAGTATAAATTAATATATTAAAATATTTTTAAAATGAAATTATTTTATTGTTGCACATTACATATACATGTATATATTTTAAAAATTATAAAGAAATTAATAGTCATATATATACTACATAGGATGTGCCCCTTCAATCTTTAATTTAAATTTAAATACAAATTATAGAGAGTAATATTAAATAAAATGTTTTATGTGTATAAACTAATATGGTATGATAAATTATATACATAAAGTAAAACCAATATTATTACGTCAAATTAATTTGTACGTATGATTTTGCATAAAAAAAAAATGTATTTTCAGAATTATTTAATTTTAAATTATTGCATTCACGAAGAAACGCTATTTAATGGATATTTCTTAACTTAAATTTTTATTCATTAAATTTATATAACCTAATTATTAAAATCTAAAGTTAAGAAATAATATTTAATATTATAAACTTAATAATTTTATCCACATTTAAATTATACAAATTTAATAAATAAAAATTTATATTATTATTTTAAGAATTTTGCTAACATGTTTAAGATTTTTATATTTATTATTTATAATAATTTTTTATATTTTAATATATTAAAAAATATAACTTATTAAATATATAAATTTTAAGTGCCCTTGCAAAACTCTTATTTTAAATCAAAAATTTAAATTAAGGATATCTCCCACTCACTCGCCCACACGCTAAACAAGATTTGAGAAACTTCGTATCACTTCACAATTACCACAGATCCCATTAATATCTTCCTCGAATCCAATTCCTCACTTTCCCACCTCACTTTATTCTTTACAAGTTGTCTTTAAATTAAATTTACCAAAAAATAATTATTTATTTATTTGCATAAATGAAACAATAAATGAAAAATCTACACATGCAATAAAAGCTTTTAATTTCAATTAAGAAAAAAAAATGGAAGAGAAAGGAAGGGTGAAATGAATAGTTCAAATTGAGTTTCTATTCTAATTCCTTTTGTTAGCAAATAGCAATTATGGGCATTGATGACCATATAATAGACAAATTTGTTGATGTCGTACCATGTACATATTCTAAATAAAAAATAAAAGTATATATAATAATGTTTTTGAACTTTGTGCACTTTTCAATAGTTGAATATATAAAGTATGTAAAATATTAATTTGACCATCGAGTAGTGCATCTTTAATATATATATATATATATATATATATTTAATAATTTTGAGTCTACAATTGTGACCCATTAGTCTTATAAAAAAATTATAAAAATATATCATGCGATGTATAATATATGACAATAAAAAATGTATAGCAGGGATAATAGCAGAAGAATCTTTGTCTAGAATAACATAAAAACCATGTTCATGTATGAGACACCACGTTGGAAATGATTCGTTACATGACATATTTCTTTTGAGGGCATTGGATTCCTTTAATTGATGCTCAAAATTATGGAATATAATGTTATTATTAGACAAATTAAATCATTAACATAAATCACCAACTCAATGATTAATATTTTTAATCACTCTCTCAAATTCAAGCAATTCATATCAATAATCACCACAAATTCTCTTTGGGATAAATTTGAGGAAGGGAATATAATGAGGACGTCAAGCGGGCAAATAAAGGCAAAATGGGGTCATGGTATAGGGTTTAAAACACACGCGCACGCGCTCCCAAAAAAAATTCAATTCGGGCAATTTTGTCAATGTAAAATGGAATCAATTTTTTAATAAAAGGAGCAAATAATGGGAAATTCAAGAGACGTATGTCATGCGGGCACTTTCCCCAAATATACAGCCTTTCCAAAGCGACAAATGAAGCTCGTGTGAACTGCATACATCACTTACGTTATTATAAATAATATTATTTTATATTTATATATTTGTAAATAGGACAATGACATCCAAGTCCCTATATTTTTATATGTTAACGAATAGGACATAATTTGTCTATTAATGTCCACTAGATTCCTAACGCTCCTGATGAAACGGCAAAACACCCTTCTGTACTTACTTTAAAATCAAATTCAATGAAGGGTAATTTAAGGTGTTTGGTAGAAATAGGGATCTTTTTGATGTAATAAGAAAATTATGTTCTTACTCAGCATTTGAATTAAATGACTTTCTCTTTTTTCCATTGTGCTTTTTCAGTCTCCTTTCTATGTACCCTTCAGGCAGGAAAAAAAAAAATTCCTATAAAAATATTATAAAAGAGAAATAATTGTGAAAAAGACAATAAAGGAGAGATTTTTAGAGAGAGAAAGTGAGATGTTGGCAAAGCACTCCCTCTCTTTGATAAGGTGAAAAGTTGTGACAAAATGACAAAGAGAGAGAAGGGAGATAGTGGGGTTTTAGGCCAGTTAATTGGACTTCTGTGAAAACAAAACCAGCCCCCTGCCTTCACAGTTGAAATCTTTAATTTCTTTCTTCTCTCATTGCTTCTGTGCGGTGTTTAATGGTGCACTCACTAAATCTCTGAAATTTATACCCAAGTGTTTGTTTCCAGTGTGCTGTGTTCTGTATAAGCAAGAAAAAATGGGCGGTGGTGTGCATTTTAATGAAGGAAAAGCGAGGACAGGACGAGTTTTCATGGCGTTTTGGTTATGGTGTTTTATGATCTCAGTAGCTTGTGCTGCTAGGTTGAGCACGGAATCAAGGCAGAAACTTGAAGTGAAAAAGCACCTGAGCCGCTTGAACAAAACCCCGATTAAAAGCATAACGGTTTGTTTTTTCTTCTTGGTATTTACTTTGTTTCTTCTCTCTCTTCATGTTTTGTCCGTTTGGTTGGTGGGAAAGTGAGGGAAAGTAAAGGCAGACGCTTTTTTATAGATTTTTTGCTCTTTTCGTTTTTTGCTTATATGAGTAAGTGGATAACCTTACTTCCGTTACCTAAATATTAATGAAAAGTTGTTTTTTTTCTACATTTTGATACTTATAACTGGTTTTTCTCTCTTTGATTTCGGCATAATATTTATCTTTTTTGTGGAAATTTATGGTTTTGAAGAAACAATTATTTTTTCTGATTATTTTTCACGTTTCTCTGTACAATGATTTCCTTTTTATGGAGTTATTAAAGCTACAGAGAAAATGAAGTCATAATGATAAGTTCAATTTCTTTCTCTTGTATAATATGTTTTGTCAGAATGTAAATGCACTGATTACTTTGATTTATTAACTTTGAAAATGCATTTTCTTGAATTGTTTTGATTAAGATCTCACTTTTTTAATCTTGAATTTCTGATGATTCAACAGAGCCCAGATGGAGATATCATAGATTGTGTTCACATCTCTCAACAGGCAGCTTTTGATCATCCTTATCTGAAAGACCACAAAATTCAGGTAAATCTTCATTTTTTTTAAGCACGTCTATCACTTTTCTGGGCCTTTTTTGTTTTTTTTTTTTTTTTTTTTTTTTAATATCATGTTTGGTTTCAATTATCAGATGAGGCCCAATTTCCACCCAGAAGGACTTTTTGATGACAACGAAGTTTCTGAAAAACCAAATGAAAGAACAAATCCAATCAAACAATTGTGGCATGCGAATGGAAAATGCCCGGAAGGAACCATACCCGTAAGAAGAACCAAGGAAGATGATGTTATGAGGGCGAGCTCAGTAAAAAGATATGGTAGGAAGGGCAATGGTCGCGGAAGCATTCCTCAGCCAAGGTCTGCAGATCCTGACCTCATTAATCAAAGTGGTCATCAGGTATAAAAATGAGAAAGTTAAAAAAAAGAAGAGTATTCAGTCTCAGTTTTTTATGTTGTACATTTTTCTTAACGTTATGTTATGTATTGTTTTGTTTTTTTGTTGGTGATTTAGCATGCAATAGCTTATATTGAAGGGGATAAATACTACGGAGCAAAAGCTACCATAAATGTTTGGGAACCAAAAATACAACAGCCAAATGAATTCAGCTTGTCTCAGCTTTGGATTTTGGGTGGTTCTTTCGGTCAAGATCTTAACAGTATTGAAGCTGGATGGCAGGTAGAATTTACTGAATATTGACCGATAATTGAACTGAGAATTTATTTTAATACTAAAAAATTTTATTTTACTACTACTTTGGATGTGTATGAAAACAAAACAGGTCAGTCCAGATCTGTATGGTGATAACAACACAAGACTTTTCACCTACTGGACTGTAAGCGATCTAATCTCCCCATCGTTTTGCTCTTCTTTTTTCTGGTTTAACTTTTATTTTATTAAAATATTTTCAACCACCTATTTAATTGTTTTAATGGGATTTTCTTGTAATTTCAGAGTGATGCATATCAAGCTACAGGTTGCTACAATCTTCTCTGTTCAGGATTTATTCAAATCAACAGTGAAATAGCGATGGGAGCAAGCATTTCTCCAGTTTCTTCCTACAGAAATTCTCAATATGATATTAGTATACTTATATGGAAGGTAAATAAAAATGCAAGGCATGCATTCATTCATTCAAAATTGGCCCTATTTTCTTAATGATTTTCATCACATTATTAAGATTTTATATGGACCCTTCATAAAAAATAATTGATCTGGTCCAAGGCTGCATGTGAGCATCTGTGAAACATTGTCCTTTTCTTACCGAGTTTTCAAATGTGTAGTACATATAAAATTGGATAGGGCTTAAGGTGCATACAACTTCACTGGACACATCCCCAACATTACCGTTGTATTCCTAACTCCTCTCCATTGTAATTCTCATCTTATGGGTATATTTGAAAAACTTGAAAAACTTGTTTTGTTATAATTTTCAACTTGTCGATAGCCAAAAGGTTGAAAAATTGGGACAAAAGAGTTGAAGTGCAAAGTAAAAGTTGGGGAGATCTACGGTACGACTGCATGCACAAAAGCATGACCGTATAAATTTTAGTGGAGAGGATCAGAAATATCATTATAGCTCAGATGTTAAGGAATCTCTGACATCTTTTCTTTTCCGGTGACACTGAAGATAATTCAAGCTTTTTACATTTTTTACATTGCTGTGTAGTAATGTAACATATTTTAATCTCTAGGAATTGGCAAAAATGATTTTTATTTTTATTTTTTATATTTTTATTATTATTATTCTTTTTTGTAGGATCCAACCGAGGGACATTGGTGGATGCAATTCGGAAATGATTATGTGTTGGGATATTGGCCTTCTTTCTTGTTCTCCTACCTAGCAGATTCAGCTTCCATGATTGAATGGGGTGGTGAAGTTGTGAATTCAGAACCAGATGGTCAACACACTTCAACTCAAATGGGAAGTGGTCGTTTTCCTGAAGAAGGATTTGGCAAAGCTAGTTATTTCAAGAACATACAAGTTGTTGATGGATCAAATAACCTCAAAGCTCCCAAAGGAATCGGTACATTCACCGAACAATCCAATTGCTATGATGTTCAGACAGGCAGCAGTGGAGATTGGGGTCATTACTTTTACTATGGGGGCCCTGGTAAAAACCCAAATTGCCATTAAAAATATAAAACCCTCTTTTACCCCTATATTCGCTTTCACCAATGTATTATTCAAACCTAGTGCAATCCCAATTTCCTCCTTTCTTATCTTCTGTATACCTTCCTTTTGCTGTTAGGTTCGGTTAGTGGCAACATGTGACCTTAATCACCAGTGAGAAGTTTTGACTTTTTCGCTTTTTCGCTTTTTCGCTTGAAAGATTCTCCATTTAAGTGTCTGGGGATCATATGGCCGAAGTTTCTCCAAAGCTTAAGAAACTGGCCTTTGTTTTCTCTTTCTTTCCTTCTATGTATTCTATTTGTTTTCCCGCTCCGTTCCTTGGAGGGATCTGTTAATGAATGAATGAATTTCTTGTTCCTATTTGGTCATTTTGTTCAAGCAAATTGAGATGTATTCCCAATTCTCAAAATCTTTATTGTAGAATGAGAATATGATTAGTCTGAAAAATTGTTTCTGGTCTGTCAGCATTAGCATGTGAGAGGAGTGACAAAACTTTTTGTCGACTTTTGTAAAGATTTCCTCCCACAACTGGCTTCATTTCTTATCAATTTCTTTGCTTCATTCTAAATACTTTCCTTGGCTATAGGGGTCTACAGTAAATTTCAATGTTTTTTCATCGACAGCTTGGATGGATTTCAGTCATTTTCAGCCAAACTCCCTATAATAGAAATTAAAATTATAATTCAAGACAAACAACATGTGACTTGTCAAAATTAGAAGACGGTTTATTTACAGCCTTGATTCACAATCAATTCTAGCTATTGGAAGCACTTTGGAAAGGATTTCTTCAAAATAGAAAATATAATGTGTGTGTGTGTGTGTGTGTGAGAGAGAGAGAGATGGATTTCTGTAATTTGACATAATAAAATACATAATTTAAGCCTTCTATACTTCAAAAAATATTTAATAATCCTTTTTTATTATGGGTTAGCATTTGATATTTAGCACTTTCATCAAAACTAAAGAAGCCTTAATTCGTGAATACATAACTTGAAACTGGCAAAATCACAAAGCCAATGGGATTATGTAAATAGTGTTTATTCGTAACAAAACTTTTCACTACTTGGTTATTTTCTTTGGAAAAGTCTATTCTTGGCATCAACCTTTCCTCTATTGCACCTGAGGCTTCATGATTCTGGGTACTTTCTGTACAACATGAAATTGACTCGGGAAGCCCATATCAATTCATTTTCGGACCATGACAATACCTTTGCATACAAAAGGCCCTTTTATTTTTGCACCTGGTCTTTCTTTAGAACTTTCATAATTATACTATAATCTGTTAAATGATAGTAGAGAAAACTTACCCCACTTTGAGGCTTGGTACAATTCCAACTATTGCTTGAATTTAGAACGTTGAATAACTTAAAATATTACATTTATAAGTATATTTATTTAAATTATCATTGATATTAATTAATATTATTATTATTTGATAAATAAAAAATATATATATATATATGAATGTAGATTTTTGGATTGCACCGTAGTCCATAAAACAGTGTGTTAACATATAAAATAAAAGAACCGTTTATTCGAGAAATAAGTGTAAAGAAAGAAAAAGTGTGAGGCATAATAATAAATATCAATTTTCATGTGAGCATGATTCCAACTTAAAATTTTTTATACTATTTTTTTTTTATTTACTAACTAAATTAATTAATACTTGGATAAAATAATAATAAATCATAAATAACACGATTACAAAACTCTCTCTTACAACCTAAAATTTATAAATTAAAATATAGAATTTAATATTTTTTATAAATATTATAAATTTAACATCTTAAGTATAAACAGTAATGTATTTTTGAAGTTTATATATAGATAATTTTGATAACAAATGCTTGTAATTAGGGTCTTTATTATTATTATTATTATTTATAATAAATTTTAGTATTTAATCTGATAATTAATAAGTATTTTTTATAAATTTTAATACATTATAATTTATTAAATATATAAATGTTAACCAAATGAGGTCATATTCTAAAATGATTGAGAAAATAGAGATTAAAGAGAGGGGTAAAATTGGGTGGATAAATTTAAATGCTATTTATTGCGTTTACATAAATGCGTGTCATTATTATAGATTTAATGTTTATATAGGTTTTATGTTAATTATTACTTGATGAAGACCGTGCAAATCAATTTTATTTTTTACCCATTAATCAATCATAAAAGTAGTATCAATTAATTTTCTATTGCTTGATGATTAATACATGTTGCTACAAAACAAAACAAAACAAAAAAAAATTGTTTCCATTTTTTGACTTTTTGATAATGAGATTTTGGGATTCAATGTCAAACAAACAAAATTGATTTTTATTTTTCATCAAAATGGAATACATTTCCTTATCAAACACAAATAGAATGTGAACTTCGTTTAAATTTATTTTTGGATTATTAAAAATATAAATCATTATTTTTTTTTCAAAATTAAAAAATATACAATAACAATTTGGATAGTTTTAATTTGAATGATCAAATAGTTTTGTTTTTAGTGATCAAATTAGGTTTTCAAGTCAAGATTTTTCTCAATTGAAATATAATAAAAAAATAAAATAGTCATCTACATAATTCTTGGCCTAATTAAATAAACAAAAGTATGGAGATACAAATTCTTCACCTACTAAATCAAGAAATTGAATCCCATGTCAACAAATTGACCTCTTCAATTATTTAATAAACCTCTAATTAAGAAATTAAGACTCAAAATTTTTTTAAATTGAATTAATAAAAAATTTTTGCTAGACAGTATTCGTATAACTCTAGTTAAGAATTTTATTTTTATTATTTGTAATATTTTTTTTATATTTAATATAATAATTAATAATTATTTTTTATATATTAAAAAGTATAATTTATTAAATATAGTACTTTAATAAGTAGCCTAAGAATATGCCTAGAAAAATTCTCAAACTTGCACATTGCTTAGGATATCACCCACACACTTTAAACCAAACAACAATAATACCCAATACGAAGCTGACAAGTTTCATATTTCCTTCATCATTTAGTGAGGGTATTACACGAGCTAATGAATGAGAGTGGTTTTAACTTTCCTTTAGACACAGAGATAACTTTTTGTTCATTATTTTATTATTGTCCAGTGCTTTAGTCTTTCTCCACTCTCTCTGACGTGTAAAGACTCAAACTTTCTCTCTCTTGACAAAAATGTTTTTTTTTTTTTACTGCACAGTTCTCACACACCAGAGGGTTTTACTCTCTCTCAGAAATTATCAAAGAAGATAAAGACGAACCCTAAAAATCGGAAGACCCTGAACAACCCATAACAAAGTTCACTCCTTTTTCTATCTTTTCTTGAATCAGAGTCTATATAGTTGGTTTCAGAGCTGAATTGTCTTGCTCCGAACCCTAAAAAGTATGATGGAATTTTCACATTTGCTTTAGTTTAGGAACTCAATATTGCACACACAAGATGACCCATTTATGCTGAATTCATCATAATGCCGTTGCCCATCGAGCCAACTTCACTCAAGTAGGTAAATTTTCCCATTTTATTTCTTCACATCACTTTTCTCTATCTGGGTTTTAGTTTGTTTGGTTAATTATACTTGTTTTAGTTTTGTTCAATTTTAATGCCTTGTTACGTATTATGTTTTGGATTATATTTCATTGCATTGCCTCCCCATTACTCTTCTTTATCTTGGTTTCCATTAGTTGTGCTGTTCTGTTTAATTCCTTTTGTCTGAAATTTTAAGCTGTTGTGTGCTGTAATCAATTGTGGCCCTAAATTGTGTTTCTTAATTTGATTTTTTGTTTGATGCATGTGGGTTGCGTAGTTGAGAGAAGGAGGTCATGGAAGGGGATGGGAAGGGGATGGTATTGGTATGTGCGATTTTGGGGTCCCTGTTCGCGGTTTTGGGTTTGGCTTCATTTTGGATTCTCTGGGCAGTGAATTGGCGTCCGTGGCGGCTTTACAGGTACTCTTTTGACAATTTCCAGTGCTTTTAAATTCTTGTCGCGATTTTTGTTCATTGTGATCAGATTATATATAAATGCAGTGTTTGGTTTTATGGCATACATGTTGATGTAAAGCATTAAATTCCTGGAATGGATGTGTCACGATAGTGCATTACTGGGTTATCTATTGGCTCTATCTTTAATTTATCTCCTTTTCAGTTGGATTTATGCTCGAAAATGGCCAAATGTATTACAAGGACCGCAGCTAGGGATAGTTTGTCATTTTCTGTCTCTGTCAGCATGGATTGTTGTTATATCTCCTGTTGCTGTGCTTATCATGTGGGGAAGCTGGTTGATTGTATTACTTGGTCGGGATATAATTGGCCTTGCTATAATAATGGCTGGCACAGCTCTTCTACTGGCCTTCTATTCGATCATGCTTTGGTGGAGGACACAATGGCAAAGTTCAAGTATGTCTTTCCTTGACCTTTGACTTACTGAACAAATTAAATTCTTATTCTTCTGTTGGATAAATTATGAACCATTGTTTTGTGTCCTGTGACTATGATTATTACATGTGGTTAGTTTCTTAGGTTACTGTATCTTATACAATAGATGGACACTGAACTTCTTGTCGAAACTGGATTGCATAGCTTGTGACGCTTTTCAGAGCATCTGCAGTGCCTGGGGGGTCCTTATCTGTAGTTCTCATTAGAGATGAGAAGAGTATGCTCAAAATTTTAGGTCTACCAAAAAGATTGGAAATTAGATTTTACATTTTTTTGACAGTTTAAGAACTGACTATATGTTAAATGAAATACAATAGAATGAAATCTTCCTTCTTGTTTATTGGCCATGGCTTTACCTGTTGGTTGGCCTACTTGGGTTTCCGTTTGGTGTGCTTTTTCCTTTTCTGTTATGTTTTGAGTCCCACCTGAATTGCTCGTGATATAATGTGTATGATGCTAAATAAGATGATTGGATTTTCCTCTGACAAGTTCTTTCATCTTATTAATATGTTGAAGGTCAATATGGTGATGAAGCCTAGTTTAGTTGATTATGTAAGAGTATTATGCTCCATGAGCATCCTTTTTTGCCAATACCATGTTCACAAAGTTAAGTTGGAACTGTTTAACGTTGGTAAGAAGGGGAAATGTGAATATTGACCCAGTGAAGTAGATAGAAATAAGGGGGCGGGTGGGTGGGTGGGTTAAATGATGGTATTCGGTGGAAGAGGAATTAATTGAAAGTTAAAAAAGGAGATGCTAGGTCCAACAGTAATGGCTTTGATTAATAATAATACTGTTTGAGGATGAAACTCTTCATTTTGTTGATTTTTTTTTGTTTATATCTTGTTTGTCTGTTTGTTTTTTCAGTTGTTAAGAAGTTTGCTTTGTGCTGTAGACAGCCAAAAAAAAAAAATGAATAGGAAGCAGTGAGAGCAGATAGTACTATATGCATTTATGTTTGAATGTTTCCCCTCACTTTAATGACATTATTCTTCTTAACTTTTCCTTTTACATTTACTGTTATTCTTATAACTTTTTTCCTCATTTTTGTTCAGGGGCTGTCGCTTTTCTTCTTCTTCTGACTGTTGCACTACTATGTGCATATGAGCTTTCTGCCGTATATGTTACAGCTGGTTCACATGCATCTGAGCGATATTCTCCTTCTGGTTTCTTTTTTGGTGTATCGGCAATTTCCTTAGCAATCAACATGCTCTTTATTTGTCGAATGGTCTTTAATGGTATGTTTATTATTGGTCAAAAGTCATGGTTCAATAGTCCAAGATGCTATGAATTTTAAATGCTGCTGTTCTTATATGTATGCTTGTTTTATTACCTTCTTTCTTGAATTACTTGCAGGGAATGGCTTAGATGTCGATGAGTATGTGCGGAGAGCTTACAAATTTGCCTATCCTGATGGTATAGAGATGGGTCCTCTGGGTTGTTTACCAGAACCACCTGATCCCAATGAGTTATATCCTCGACAATCGAGTAGGTAAGCAGTTCTTTTTTTACTTTCGATATTCAGATAACATGATCAGTTATTTCTAGATCTTCATATTGGATCAAGTACCGATAATTCTAAGGTTTGAGTTTTCTGTTTTGCTTTTGTAGTGAAAGTTGTTACATTTCCTTGTTCGTAGTTTGGTTGATTATGAATAATTTGTATCTGTGTTTCACATAAAATCTCTCATCAAACAGAATATATGTAGAAGAGATTAAATACCTAGGAGTCTAATACTTTAAGTTGTTAAATTTGGAATGGTCTTTCTTGTATTTGAATTTAAAAAAAGCCCTTTCCTGTTTCCTTTGGGAAATGAAGGTGTAAATTGCTCTGGACTTATTTTCCTTTCTGAGCTTAACATATGATTTATTATTAACAAAAGAAAGTTTGAAATGATTTAATACCAAGTTTACTTTCATAAAGGTCATTTATATCTGTTTAGTTACGATACTAAAGAATTTTGTTATGTTCTCATCCGTGGTTCTCTAATTTATTTGATATTCTAGGGCTTCGCATCTTGGACTTCTCTATGGTGGTTCACTTGTAGTTCTTGTTG
>JAWDEX010000007.1:3644064-3656782 GCA_035221805.1 Trichilia hirta | reverse complement strand
AATGATATCTTATATGGTAGGATGAGGTACGGTTGAGACTGTTTCTTGATAGCATCGGGTTCTCAGACCTAAGTGCCAAGAAAATTAAGAAATGGATGCCGGAGGACCGTAGGCAGTTTGAAATTATCCAAGAGAGGTAATGACTTTTGTGATTTTATTTTTTATTTTTGCATTTCTGAGCTATATGAAACTCTTGAATCTTTCTGTGTTTCTAAATCTACCTTTTAAAAATTTTGTAGTTATATAAGGGAAAAGGAGATGGAAGAAGAAATCTTAATGCAAAGACGTGAAGAGGAGGGGAGAGGTAAAGAAAGAAGGAAAGCTCTCTTGCAGAAGGAAGAACGTAAGTGGAAGGAAATTGAAGCTTCTCTAATTTCCTCTATTCCTAATGCTGGAAGCAGAGAAGCAGCAGCCATGGCAGCTGCTGTGCGGGCAGTAGGAGGTGATTCTGTTCTTGAGGATTCTTTTGCGCGCGAGAGGGTCTCAAGCATTGCTCGGAGGATACGGACAGCTCAGTTAGCTCGGCGTGCACTTCAGGTACTTTCATGAAACTGTTGTAGCAAATATGTTAGACTCTTTGACATGCAAAAGTTAGGGAAAAGGACATATACACTAAATGTACACATTAGAACTACACGTTTCAAACCTACCCATGCTGGTTCTGTCAGTTTAATCCATGGATTTGATTAAAAAATAGTAGTAATCTGATACATTTAACTCTTACAAATCATTGGGTATCCAAACTAATAAAATTTTTTGACGAACAATACTACATGATTAGAGGGTACATTTGACATAAACCTTAGGGGTGTATATGTCCTTTACCCGCAAGAAATTATTGATAATAATAGTAGTCATAACAACAAACTCAATTATATTACCAATAGTCGTCTTTTAAGCCGTATTTACTGGGAAATCCTGTTTCAGTAGTAAAGTATAATATGTTGATATGGTTGTTTCTGCATCACTTTTATCTTATTTAAAGATTCATTTTCTGGCTCTTTTATATCTGTTTGGTTCGATACTTTGTTGATTCCTGATATATTAGCGAGGTCGGTGTTTTGACAATAAATTACTCACTCTTGAGTCTTTGGCAGACGGGAATTACTGGTGCTATATGTGTTCTTGATGACGAACCAACTACAATTGGCAGAAGCTGTGGTTCGATTGACCCAAGCATATGTCAAAGTCAAAAGGTTAGCTTTTCTGTTGCAGTGATGATCCAACCTGAGTCTGGTCCAGTTTGTCTGCTTGGCACTGAGTTTCAGAAGAAAGTGTGCTGGGAAATTCTGGTGGCTGGTTCTGAGCAAGGTATTGAGGCTGGACAAGTTGGGCTTAGATTGATTACTAAAGGCGATAGACAGACAACTGTTGCAAAGGACTGGAGTATTAGTGCTACAAGTATTGCCGATGGAAGGTGAGACCCTTTTCTTTCTCTAACAATATTTTAAGCAGTCTTTTAGATCTTAATACACATGTTTGTACTTCTTTATTGCCTTGCATATATCTGTGCACCCTTTTGTTTTGTTGTACCATTCATTTTTAAAAATGTTTTGAACAATGAAAAATTATGCAGTTCCTTGTGTTTCTAATCAACAATCTCTAATTTCCTCCAGTTTTCTGTCTTACCATGGTTTTACAATTTCTTTTAAGGTGGCACATTGTGACGATGACAATCGATGCTGATTTAGGTGAGGCAACATGCTATTTGGATGGTGGTTTCGATGGCTACCAAACTGGATTAGCATTGTGTGTGGGTAATAGCATTTGGGAAGAAGGGACCGAGGTTTGGGTTGGTGTTAGACCGCCTACTGATATGGATGTATTTGGGAGGTCAGATAGTGAAGGAGCTGAGTCTAAGATGCATATAATGGATGTTTTTCTTTGGGGAAAGTGCTTAACTGAGGATGATATCGCTGTTCTTTATTCTGCTATATGCTCAGCTGAGTTCAATATGAATGAATTCTCCGAAGATAATTATCAATGGGAGGATTCCCCCCCAAGGGTATGTTGCCATTAATAATCTGTTGTGATGCATGGAATAATTTCATTTTTTTTCCTTTCCACTGACTTGACTTCATCTTTTTCACTCAGGTTGATGAGTGGGATAGTGATCCTGCAGATGTAGATCTTTATGATCGTGATGATATAGATTGGGATGGTCAATATTCTAGTGGAAGGAAGAGAAGGGCAGATCGTGATGGCATTGTGATCAATGTGAATTCCTTTGCTAGGAGGTTCAGGAAACCTAGGATGGAAACACAAGAAGAAATCTATCAACGTATGCTTTCGGTTGAATTAGCTGTGAAGGAAGCCCTCTCAGCTAGAGGTGAAAGACATTTTACTGATCAGGAGTTCCCTCCAAATGATCAGTCGTTATATTTAGATCCCAATAATCCCCCTCCAAAGCTGCAGGTGGGTTTTCCTGACTGATTAATTCTGTTTGTGTTTGATTTCTTGATTGCCTTAATCTGATCTTGGCCATTTAATCTAGGTTGTTGCTGAGTGGACGAGGCCTTCTGAAATTGTGAAAGAGAGCTGTGTAAATTGCAAACCATGCTTGTTTTCAGGGGCTGTGAACCCGTCAGATGTTTGTCAGGTTTAGTCTCTTTGGTGGAATGACTTACAAAATATCTTATTCTATAGCATTCATCTTTCTTGATTATATAATATTTCTTAAATAAACTTGTCCTTTAAATAGGGTCGATTAGGCGATTGTTGGTTTTTGAGTGCTGTTGCTGTTTTGACGGAGGTTTCACAGATATCAGAAGTGATTATTACTCCAGAATATAACGAGGAAGGAATCTACACTGTTCGATTTTGTATTCAGGTAATGAGCTCATAATTCTTTTATCACTAATGTCAATGCCTGCTGCTTGGTATTCTTAATAGTGTTACAATGCATATCCATAAAGGGGAAATTGCTTATGTTCTATACGTTATCTTAGATATCTGATTTTGGTTTCAATTTCTGGAAGATCTCTTTTTGACTATGAAACAGAAATTTTTGATGGATAAAGTGAAATGTCGTGCGTTGATAAATTTTCTACATAATATAATACAGCCTTGGCAACTTCCTGCATCTAGAAATATGGTTGATAGTAATGGTCAAATCATAGTGGGGATTGTATCAGTGCAGTACTAATGAGAATGATTTAAAGTTCTTAAATCATTTATCTGACTTAGTAATTGATTAATATGGTGTGGCTAGACTTGTAACATAAGTGGTTTGTTGCAACTTAGACTCGGTCTGGTCTGCACCAAATTTGTTATGGTCTGGTCTGGCCAAATTTGTTATGGCTAACTTGTAATCTTGTCATTTTTGCTCACCTGAAAATCTACTAGCTTTCTACTTTGACAAATGATTTAGCTTTTTTTTTCAATCACATGCCCTGGTTTGTAATCTCTTCATAGGGTGAATGGGTCCCTGTTGTTGTTGATGATTGGATTCCATGCGAGTCTCTGGGTAAACCAGCATTTGCAACCAGCAAAAAGGGAAATGAACTCTGGGTCTCTATACTGGAGAAGGCATATGCTAAATTGCATGGTTCATATGAGGCACTCGAAGGAGGGCTTGTTCAGGATGCTCTTGTGGACCTCACTGGAGGTGCTGGCGAGGAGATTGACATGAGAAGTGCACAGGCTCAGATTGATCTTGCAAGTGGTAGATTATGGTCTCAATTATTGCGCTTTAAACAAGAAGGATTCCTACTTGGTGCTGGGAGTCCATCAGGTTCTGATGTGCATATTTCTTCCAGTGGCATTGTGCAAGGGCATGCATACTCAATATTGCAGGTCCGTTGGATTTGTAGTCTTTCTGGCTGTATTTATTATAGCCAGCTGTGGAAATTTTGACGACAATAATCATTTCTTTTGTCTTTTAGGTGAAAGAGGTGGATGGTCACAAGCTTGTTCAAGTTCGAAATCCGTGGGCTAATGAAGTTGAGTGGAATGGTCCTTGGTCTGATTCATCGCCTGAATGGACTGATAGGATGAAGCACAAGCTAAAGCTTGTACCGCAGGTACTTTTCTTTTGTTCTGTCATTCTTGCACTTTGATCCGTGTTTTCTTTTTGGCGTATTATGTTGAGTTGAATGGTGTTTAATTTCTGTTTTGTTAGGCATGAAAGGTTGGGTCTCATATTCTCAGTTGTCTTTAGTTTTAATAATATCTTCTTGTGGGATTGATCTTTAATTTTCCAAACAGTCAAAAGATGGTATTTTCTGGATGTCCTGGCAAGATTTTCAGATTCACTTCAGATCAATATATGTTTGCCGTGTCTATCCCCCTGAAATGCGCTATTCAGTGCATGGCCAATGGCGTGGTTACAGTGCTGGTGGCTGCCAAGATTATGCTTCATGGAATCAAAATCCACAATTCCGATTGAGGGCCACTGGATCAGATGCATCTTTTCCTATTCATGTGTTCATTACCTTAACTCAGGTATATAAAAACATTAGATCTACTGACAAATCGCTATTATAGTTAGCATTCTTCTTTTTTCAAATTTCATGAACTTATGCAGCATTCTATATGTTTAGGGTATGAGTTTTTCGAGATCAGCTGCTGGTTTTAAAAATTATCAGTCTAGTCATGATTCAATGATGTTCTACATCGGGATGAGGATACTCAAAACTCGTGGTTGTCGTGCCGCTCACAACATTTACCTACATGAATCAGTTGGTGGGACAGATTATGTAAATTCTCGGGAAATTTCTTGCGAAATGGTTCTGGATCCTGATCCAAGGGGTTACACAATTGTGCCAACAACAATACACCCTGGGGAAGAGGCACCATTTGTTCTTTCTGTTTTCACCAAGGCATCAATAATCCTGGAAGCTTTATAGTACAGCGGTGATTCCTTCAGATGATTTTTGGTCCTTCAAGCTTTTAGCGGGCCTGCAAAGTCTTGAGGTGCTTTGGTTCTTGGATTTGCATGCAATACTAACCAGGTTTTGTCGAACCACAAATCAGTGCACAGAATGACTAGGTAAAGACTTGGTTTTAACGTTCCTTCATGCCCATGCTATATTCCCTTTCTTGCATATCTAATATTCAAAAGATTTTAGCAAATGCTTTAATTAGTTTTTGCTCTCCCCTTTTTTGCATGTCTAATATTTTTTCTGTGAAGATGGCCTGATTTGAAGTATTCTTCACAACAGCTGTGCATTGTGTGGTTCTTAACTGCGAGGATGGCCTGTGGGTTAAGCAATTCATGTGAATCCAATTGTTGATTCCTTCTACAAGCTCAGGTTGCGGAATATATTGTTCCTTGTGGGTGGCAATGCCATTATCTGGAAATAAGGAGTGATAAACAAGAAGATTAGAGGCTCCATCAAGCATCAAAGAGGGTTTGCGGGGTGAATTGTACATTTGTAGCTATTGTACGGAATATAGGTCTGACCATGTAAATGTCAGAGAAAAAAGAAAAAATCGCAAAGCCATAGGAAAATAAACTACTAATGCCTAATTCAAAGAAAAGCATTGTAGCTGGAACAAAGGAATAATAGTTTTCAGCTGCAGTTTTGAAATGCTTTTTTTCTTCCAAGCTAAACAAATCAGTCATTTGTACAAATGTTCCTTTTTGTTGCAATATAGCCCCCACTTGATGTTTTTGCTATCTTTATTGCTGTGTTCCTATCATACTATGTATGCATTTGATTTTTGCACCCTTTTTCTTATTTATCGAGAAAAATGTGAGGGGTCGACAGATGAAAAAATCCATTTGTTTGCTTATATGCTGATTTTGTGGTAAAATTTGTGCAGACAGGTGCCCAGTGTTGAAATCTCAGAGGCCCCGAAAAGGATGAATTGGACAAACTTCTTGTTAAAGTTACAAATAATTTATTGCTTCAATTAAACCGCAGTTCACCTACTCTAAAATTTATGGCTCAAATTTTTTGTCACCCAATTTATGAGGGGATTCTAAGGAATTTTCAAACAATGTATAATGTCTATTCTATTTGAAAATCACATCCAATCATCTAATGTCATCGTTTTAGGTGAACTGAACATCGGTAAATGTAAAGCTTTATGCTAGTGAAACAGAAGAATTACGCATCAAAATCTTTTTTCCTTTCATCCCCTTTGGTTTGATTATCTATTTCACAGTGGTATGGAAATTCAAATTCAAAAGTTTGGTCATGCAAAAGCACTTTTAGCTGCACCGAACCCGTGACATGAAATAAAAGCAAAAGCCAAAAGCCAGAGTAGACAAAGCATTAATGAGGAAGGAAAGTCGAAGCACCATTTCGAAAGTAATGAGATATAACATTTTTCCTACTACACGTCAAGATGGTAAGGCGATTTCTACAACAAAACAAAGAAGAGGAGAAAACAAATCTCTCTATCTTCAGTTGTCTCTTGACTATCTACCAAGCCAAAAATTGTCACCTCTCTCTTTTCTTTTTACTCAGACTCACTTTCCATACTTCCCATAGCCTTCAATCCTCTAGGTCCCTGCTGCAAATTAGAATTTCAAAATAAATTTTGAATTTTCTTGGAGGCTAATTAAGGAATATGAATGAAACTAAAAGGAAAGAGGAGTGACTAATTAAGTTACCTTCTTAGAAGTTCTCTTCTCTCTGACTTCATACCTCTCTCGGCAAAGGTCTGATAACCAAGCACCTGGACTCACCAACTGAGCACAGACAAAGAACAGTAGGAAGATCCGTCAACAGTCTCAGATCAAAAAGATAATAATCTTTCCTAATTTTGAAAGAATTCATTCATATATGTCCTTGTGGTTATAGATATTCAATAAGAAAAAAATACCAATATGCTCTTTTGGATTAACTTAGCGCGTTTCTTGGGCCTCTGAGAAGGCTTGCAACCTTTCATAGCCAAGAAATCCTCTTCCTTTTCTTTGTTCGACAATGTGATAAAGAGCTTTGGCCAAACAAGATTTCTTTTATCTTCCTTCAAATGATCAATCAACAGTTTTCCATTTTCATCAAATCCCAATGAGCCCCTTGTCGTGTAGTATCTATCTTCCTTCTCTGGTGAAGTCACAGATGGTCTTCTGTTACTCATTGGCAAATCAGAGTTCCTGCAGCAAATACACACTGTAACAATAAGCGGTTTATTTTTCAAAATATTCTTTTCGTTCACGAAATCACAGAAAAACGAAGTACGCAGAACTCGATTACAAGCTTTTATCAACACTTCAATTCAGAAAAGCTATTACAACAAAATTTCCTTTTCTTATTCTTGCACTTCCTCACTATCCAAACAGACCGAAATTCTTGAATCAGCATCTCTATTGTTTCCAAAGCTTGAGAGATTGCAAGCAAATGAAGCAAAGAAAATTTGGGATCTAATAATAAATGGTACCTAGGGTTTTAACTGAAAATTTTATAAGTTACAAGTTTTCTTTTTCCTATATTTTCTCTGTAAACAACCAGGATCTTAAATTTTCTGTCACAAATTCATTGATCAAATAAAGATGAAAATAAGTCAATATTCACGCCAAATCTGAAAAATCTCTACATTTTGAAATATTCTTCTAAATTTTTCTTCTACTTTTTTCCATTCTATTCTAGTAGTAAGCATATCAAAGATTCAGATCAGGTGACGAAAATGCATTCAAAGCAATCTGTCAACTAGAAAACACACTAGAACTCTTTAGGAACAACCAAACGAAATAAAATCAAATAAAAAAAATGACATGAACTTTCGAAATTCGTTCGCACAAACTTAGCACCAATGCAAAAACTTTCCATCTATGTACCACAAAAATCATAATTTCTCCTTTCCAGGTATATAGTTAACTTACTTGTTTAGGTGACTGGGAGATTCTTTCTCGACAGAGACAACACGAGATGAAGTTTTCTTCTTCGACAAACAGTCAATACTTGATTTGTTGACGCTATTATTATGGTCTAAATTTTTGGAATCTTTTTTCACCTTACAACATCTAAGCCTCTTTCTGTTTCCCCATTGTAACACAAAATCTGTTGTCTCTTTTGCCCTTTGGCTTTGATTCCTACCTTCCTTTTCCATAATATTATCCCTCTCTTATCTGCAGCAAACACTATATTCAGAAATTATTTCTTAAAAGCAGAAACATTAAACAAAATATTTTCTAGAACTATAACCGACTATAAGAAACTGAGAGTAAAGGCTAAGTGAGAAAATTTGCTAGAACTCACTCGTATGGCATAATGATTATGAGCTATATATACAACCATACAAAAAGATAAATAATGCCATTAAAAATTAAGACAGTAAATAAAGCATAACATAAAAAAAATTAGAAGAAAATTTGTTCATAGGACATTATGCTGTTATCTTATCTGGGAAATCAGATCAAACTAAATGAAAAAGAAAAATTTACCAATACTGACCTCACAGATCTGTGTAGAATGGAAAGGAAATTACATAAACAGACTCAAAATCAGCCTGCATTTGGAGAACATTCGGGTTACAAATATATGAATTTACAGAGCAAAAACAACTCTATACTCTGGGTGTTTGCAGAGAAACGCAAGGGGAAAAAACATAAATAAATTGATTTCAAATTGTTTCGCTATCTTCCTCAGCAACCTACCAAACATTTAAAGTGAAATAAATAGAAACAGTGAAGCCATTACAAGTTTTGAGACTTCAAAGCAGAATGAAAGAAACAGAGTCCTTTCTCTTCCTCTTCTTCTTTTCGTTCTTTCTTTGCAGTGAAAATACAAAATTTTCTCGGGCGAAAAAGAAAAAGAGAGATCAATGGTTTTAGAATTCTGGGTTTATCTTAGTTTTCAAAATGGAAGCTAAAAGAAACGTAAAAAATCGGCTGCTTTTTGTGTTACCTTCACCAAAACTCACCAAGTTTCTCTCTGTTTTTTTTTTCCATTTCTTTAAATTTGCCGATTAACTTTTTTTTTTTTTTTTTCTTTTAATATATTTTAGTGTGACATCATAAAAAATGACCGTCTGATGAGGACTGGACGGTGTGATTAGTTTCCCTCCAATTGAATATTCCTTCGTAAGGTTCAAGATTTGGAGGCTTTTGCAATTGGCTTTAGGTCTTCTTCTCAGTGGTCTTTGCTTCCGTCTTACGTGAGAAACAGTATTTTAAATCACGTGACAATAGCAATGAGGCACGTGAAAATTTCCTATATTTATCTTTTTTAATATTTTGGAAATAATTTCTTTTTCTGATTTTGGAAATAAAATCTAAGAAGGATCTTCTTGTGTAAGTGAAAGTGTTTTAGAAAATGTCCGAAAAGGACGGTATGCTTAAAAATATTTATTAAAATAACTATGTCAAAAGAATTTTAATCAAATAAACTAAAAATATATTTTTTAAATAATAAAAATAATATATAAATTTAAAATGATATTTTAAAATACAATTTAAAATAATATTTTTAAACATAACTTAAAATTATATTTTCGAATTTAATTTAAAATAACACTTTTAAACATAATATGAAATTATACTTTCTAACAATTTTATAAAAATATTATTATTTAAAAAATGCGTTTTTAGTTCATTTGATCAAAATTTTTTTAACATAATTATTTTAATAATCACACTTAAAAATATGATTATTTTTATATTTTTTTTAAGTTTTTTTTCGTTTTGTATTTTTTTTAATTAAAAATTCTTCGTCAAAGAAATTCTAAGTAATATATTGTTATTGTATAAATTAGAATTTGTGGTAAATTCTAATAAGACAAAATTAAAAAATAATTTTCTAAAATATTGTAATATTTTAATAAATCTATTGGGAGTTTAAATGCATGCAGTTGCAGTTAGAATTTAGACGTTGCATGTAATGTTAACATTGGATGTCGTGTTAGACTTTGTATCAAATAAAAATGTAAGACTATGTGATTTGTTTTATATAATTGGGCCCGTCTTGGGTAATAGTTTATTACATTCAAATATTTTTTTGGGCTAACATAATTGGGCTTGATTGATATTTTAATTAAAAGAAAAAGAAGAAAACTTTAATATGTATCATTGTCATTTGGCAAACTTTCTTATAAAACGAATGCTATAATTAAATATATTATAGAGGACTATTTTTAATAAAATAAATATTCTAAAAATTACTTTTGAATTTTCTCATTTGCATGTTAACCAAGTGACAATTATGAAATACCAATTAATTAGTTATTCATTAGCATTTGATTCCTAAATTAACGTACTAAAGAAAAACTCTATCAACATTTTAATCATTCAAATGGTAATAAGACTTTCATCTCTTTACATAAAATTTTAAAAATATATAAAAAAAACAAATCATATTCGATTGTTCTATTAGTAATTCTAGTTTTTTTCATTTTACATAAAATAATTTATAGATAATTTGTTATAAATAAAATTAAATAGTAATGATCAAATTAATTTACTCCAACACATCATCAAATAAAACTATAAGAGTAGTGATCATTTTGATATATCAAGATCTAATTTTAAGTATAGATATGAATAGTTAGAGTAACCAATAATAATGATGGACAACATTTCATACTTAATAGTAAGGGTGGACAAATTCAATCTAATTTGATCCAATTCAAATTGAAATTGGGTCATTTTGGATTAGTTCTAAAAATTTTAGATTAATTTATAGATTAAACTAAATTTAAACTAATATATTATGATCAATTTAAAATTTAGATCCAAATAGATTTAAACCAATAATAAAAACTCTTTTAAATGAATTTAATCTAAATCAACAATTGGATTAGTCTTAAAATCTTTTGGATTTGATTTCTAGATCGAAATAAATTCAACTCTATTTCTTGGATCAATTTTTAAATTGACAATATTTACCCCTACTTAAATGGTACTGTATTGGTGATTAGAAACATAACATTTTTTGTGCCATACCCTGATCCTTTATTTTGGCATGTGTGGCAATTATCACAAATTCTTAAAATACTTCTTATCAATTTAGGATGCACCCTAAGAATAAGCAAGGTGTGCTCAAATCAAATCTTTAATCTAAACATAATTCATCAAATGTTTAAAACTTACATCAGTTTAACAATCTCACAGTTTAAACTAAATTAAAAATCATCTATCGGTATCAAACTGGCATTTCAATTACATCCCAATTCAATACTAACTCGATTGAGTAAAACAATTACAAATCATTCAATATAAATTTTTCTCAGTGGACCAAAATACTTAAATGAGTCGAGTACCTATTACTTGTATAAGCGAATCCTTCTTAGCCCGACCATGCCTTGTACAAAACCTATACTTTATCCTGAAATGTGAAGGAGTAGGGTGAATATTCAACAATAATCAGTGAGTAAACATATAATGTAATTGTCCATTTGCATACAAGTTGGGACCTATCATATCAAAATCCATCAAGTCAATCATTATTAATCTATATCATATTGATACATCTGTGGCATGTACTACATATATCATATGCATATCAAATAAATTTGAATATTATTTTCTTTGGGATTATTCGATTTCACTTGTCTTTATTTTAGGACTATATGGACAATCTTCACTCTCAAGGTTTTATAGATATTATAACATGTTATTCTCTTTGGTTTATTAGATCACACCCATCTTTATCTTAGGTTGTATGGTCAATCCTTGGATCCCACCCACCTCTATTCCAATTTGTATGGTCAATTCTTACACTTTAGGTTTTATTTACAGTCAATTGGCATGCAAGACTAGATTTATACATATCGGCACATAAGGCCATCATAATTAATATATAAAAACATAACAGTGGTACACAAGGCTATCAAAATTAATATCTAAACATATAACTATTGGTATTGTATACTTTAAAATTATTTGTGCTGTCAATTTTAGGCATATTGTATTGAATTAATAATTTGATATATACTATACATATTTTATTAATAAAAAAATTATTTTAATACATGTGTGTATGTTTCTTCTTTTATTTAATCATACTAGTGATAGAATATGTATATGAATCGTTCAAGATAATTAGATTATCTAAATTATTTTCTATAGACATAATATTAACTGAATATTAATATTATAATATAGGTATATTGAATATCTTCGGTGAATATTGTGAGATAATATTAGTACAAATAATATGATAGTTATATTATCAGGACATTAATATAGGATAATAGTTAAAGAACTATTTTTTAAATGTGATCAAAGTTATAATAAATCACATAAAAATATGTTGTTAATAATTTATTATATAATTATATGGGTGTGTTGACTACTCTTTTAACTCTAGACATCTTGGTTATTAATTGGTGCAGATTCACATGATTTATATGGTGTATAATACAAGGCTAATTATATCTTGTATATAAAAGGTAGTTTGATCACGTATTATTTATATCAAAAAATAAATGATTGTCAGACAAAATCTGTTAACTCGATATAGAAAATTTTGAAGTACCATTGACTTGATTCAAATTTAAGTTCTTAGTCAAATATTAGTATACGGCTGAAAAATAAAATGTTTGGCTAAAGTATAAATTTTATATGAAGAGTTTGTAATGACAAGTTCATCTCATATTGACTAATTATTCAAATGTAATTAAATTTAAAATTTTGATATTTGTGAGCCCTAATTTAGTTAAGATTAAATGAATGGAAGGAGATTATTCACACCAAACCTATAATTAAAAATAAAAGGTTCGATAAAGATTTATTTTATTATGATTTAGAGACTATAAAGCACTGTTATATGTTAATTATGATCATTGAACATTCGAATAGTTCAAAATGATATTGATAAGATCAATTTTT
>JAWDEX010000007.1:3632174-3643964 GCA_035221805.1 Trichilia hirta | reverse complement strand
GGGATGAGGATACTCAAAACTCGTGGTTGTCGTGCCGCTCACAACATTTACCTACATGAATCAGTTGGTGGGACAGACTATGTAAATTCTCGGGAAATCTCTTGCGAAATGGTTCTGGATCCTGATCCAAAGGGTTACACAATTGTGCCAACAACTATACATCCTGGGGAAGAAGCACCATTTGTTCTTTCTGTTTTCACCAAGGCATCAATAATCCTGGAAGCTTTATAGTACTGCGGCAATTCCTTCAGTTGATTTTTGGTCCGTCAAGCTTTGTTAGATGATTGGGTTCTTGGATTTACATGCAACGAGCAGGTTTTGTTGAACCACAAAACAGTGCATGACTAGGTAAGAATTGGTTTTATAGTTCCTTCATACCCATGCTATCTTCCAAATGTATATTTATCAACTTTTATTTGAAGTTTTTTAGCGAATGCTTTATATAGTTTTTACTCCTCTTTCTTGCGCATCTAATATTTGTTTTGTGAAGATGGAATGATTTGAAGTATTCTTTACAACAGGCTGTGCATTGCGTGGTTCTTAGCTGTGAGGATGGCCTGTGGGTTAAGAAATTCACGTGTCCAATCGTTTACTCCTACAAGCTCGGGTTGCAGAATACATCATTCCTTGTGGGCAGAAATGCCATTATCTAGAGGTAAGGGGTGATAAAAAAAGCAGATTAGAGGCTCCAGCCAGCATTAAAGAGGGTTTGCGGGGTGAACTGTACATTTGTAGGTATTGTAAGGAATATAGGTCTGACCATGTAAATGTCGGAGAAAAAGAAAAAATTGCAAAGCTATAGGAAAATAAATTGCCAATGCCTAAATCATTGGGAATACAAGAAAAGCATTGTAGCTGGAAAAAAGGTATAATAGTTTTCAGCTGCAGTTTTGAAATGCTTTTACAAGCTAAACAAATCAGTCATTTGTACAAATGTTCCTTTTTGTTGCAATGTAGTCCCCATTTGGTATTTGTTTTCGTAATCTTTATTGCTGTGCTCCTGTCATATTATGCATTTGATTTTGCACCCTTTCTTTCTCTCTCTCTGTTTTTTTTTTTCTTTTTTGACCATACCCCCTTTCCCTCATTTGTTCAGAAAAATGTGTCGGATGAAAATGAAGCATTTTGCTTGCTTATATGCTTCCAATGTTGAAGGTCTCTAAATATTTTAGCCTCTAAAAATGATGAATTAGTCAAGCCTCTTGGAGTAAATGTTACAAATAACTTATTGTTTCAGTTAAGTCGGACCTCACCCATACCAAAATTTAATGTTCAAATTTTTTTGTCACTCTTAAATCGTGAGGGGATTCTGAGGAATGTTGAAACAACGCATGATGTATATTCTATTTTTTTATTAATTGTCGTTTTAGTTGAACTGAACGTTGGTAAATGTTAGCTTTATGCTAATGAAACAGAATTACATCTCAATTTTTTTTTTTTTTTTCTAGAAATGGACATCTCAATTCAATCCTTTTGATTTGATTATCCCAGTTCACAGTGGTATGAAAATTTAAATTCAGAAGTTTGGTCATTCAAAAGCACTTTTAGCTGCCAGAATCCGTGACATGAAATAGAAGCAAAAGCACAAAGCTAGAGTAGACAAAGCATTAAAGAGGAAAGAGAGCACCAAATAACATTTTTCCTACAACGATGACATGCCAAGGTGGAAAGGCGATTTCTACAACGAAAACAAAGAAGAGGAGGAAAAAAAATCTGCGTGTCTTCAGTTGTCTCGAGTATCTATCAAGCCAAAATTTTTCATCTCGGTCTTTTCGTTTTACTCGGAATCCCCTCCCATACTTCCCATGGTATTTCAATCCCTAGGTCTCTGCTGCATTACATGAATAGACACATCATAAGTAATGTTCGTAAACAAGTCGTCGTTCAATTCACAAAGTCCTGAGAGTTCGAAAATAAATTTTGCATTTTCTTGGTGACTAATAAAGGAATAGGAGCACTTACCGTGTGTAACCGAGTGGTTATATTATTGGAGAATATTTGTGTTGGTCCTAAATTTGAATTTTTTAGAATACATTCAAATGTAAAAGTTCAGTGCAGTTAAGATTTTATCCTATACTTGATACCACTGCAATGTGGTCCCTATACATGATATTAATTGATTCAGGACAGGTGTTGTTGTGTGATCTGTAGACAAGTACCTCAAAAAAGTGAGTGCCTGCTCTGTGTACGGTCGACCGTCACAGTGATAACTTAGTACAGGAATATTCAAAAAAAATAAAAAATAAAGGAATATGAATGAAACACAAAGGAAAGGGAAGACTAATTTACCTTCTTAGACGTTCTCTTCTCTCTGACTTCATACATCTCTTGGCATAGGTCTGATAACCACGCACCAGGAGACACCAACTGTGCATAGTCAAAAGGTCGGAAAATCCATCAACAATATAATACTGTTGCTTAATTTAAAAAAAAAATGCGTTCATATATTTCCTTGTGGGTATAGATATTCAATAAGAAAGACCTACGATCATGCTCCTTTGGATCAACTTGGCACGTTTCTTGGGCATCTGAGAAGGCTTGCAACCTTCAATAGCCAAGAAATCCTCTTGCTTTCCTTTGTGCGACAATGCGGCCAAACAAGATCTTTTCTTCTTTCCTTTTCTTTTCTTTTTTTTTATCTTCCTTCAAATGATAGAATCAACAGTATTCCATTTTCATCGAATCCCAATGAACCCCTTGTCGTATAGTATCTATCTATCTTCCTTCTCCAGTGAAGTCACTGATGGTCCTCGATTACTCCTTGGCAAATCAGATTTCCTGCAGCACTGTAACAGTAGGCAATTTATTCTGCAAAATCTTCTTTGGGCTCATGATAGCACAGAAAAAGGGAAGTACACAGAAGTTGCTTACAAGGTTTGTCCACTCTTAACTGTTCAATTCAGAAAAGCTGTTACATCAAATTTCAATTCAGAAAAGCTGTTACATCAAATTTCCTCTTTTAATTCTCACCAAACAGGCTGAAGTTCATGAATCGTGTTTCCAAAGCTCAAGAGAATGCAAGCAAATGAAGTAAAGAAAATTTGGGATCTAATAATAACTGGTACCTAGGGCTTTATCCGTAAGTGTAATAAGGTTACAAGTTGTCTTCTTCCTCTGTGAACAACGAGGATCTTAAACCTTCTGTTGCAAAATTAATGATCAAATACAGATGAAAATAAATAATTTTTTCATGTCAAACCAGAAAAATCTCTCGATTCTGTAGTACTGTTTCCTTTTTCTTTTTCCACATTCTATTCTAATAGCAACTATATCAGGTTCAGATCAGGTGATGAAAATGAATTCAAAGCAATCTATCAATTAAAAAACACACACTAAAACATCCTCCAATGCCTTTAGCAACAACCAAACCAATAAAAAGACATTCACAAACATTTAGCATCAATGCAAGAACTTACCCATCTATGTACCACAAAAATCATTATTTCTCCTTTCCAGACTATAATAGTTAACTTACTTGTTTAGGCGACTGGGAGACCCTTTCTCAACAGAGACAACATGAGACGAAATTTTCTTCTTTGACAAACAGTCAATACTCGATTTGTTGATGCTGCTATTATGGTCTAAGTTTTTGGAATCTTTTTTCAATTTACAACATCTAAGCCTCTTTCTGTTCCCATTGTAACACAAAGTCTGTCGTCTCTTGTACATTTTGGCTTTGATTCCTATCTTCCTTTTCCATAATATTATCGCTATCTTATCTGCAACAAGCACTATATTTAGAAAATATTTCTTAAAAGCAGAAACATTAAACAAAATATTGTCTGTAACTATAAGAAACTGAGAGGAAATGCAAAGTGAGAAATTAGAAGTCACTTGTATAGCATAATGATTATGAGCTATATTTACAACCATACAATACGATTTATTTATACTAAACAAATTAAACAAAATGCCATGAAACAATGAGAAAATAAATAAAAAATAAAAAATAACATAGAAAAAAATTAGAAGAAAATTTGTTCACAGTTATCTTATCAGGGAAATCAGAGAAAATTAAATGAAGCGGAAAAATTTACCATTGCTGACCTCAAGATCTGTGTAGAATGGAAACGAAATTACATAAATAGTCTCGAAATTAGCCTGAACATTCGGGTTACATATATATTCAGACTGAAATTTACGGTGCAAAAACAAAGCAGTACTCTGGTTGGTTGCAGAGAAACTCTTTTCTCCAGAGAGAACAGCAAGGGAAACAAACACAAATAACGTAACAATGCCTATACCTATCTTTTTTAATATTTTTGAATTTTTTTTTTTTTTTTGAAGTAAAATCTAAGAAGGATCTTCGTGTGTAAGTGGAAGTTATTTTCGTTAAAATTTCTTCAACAGGAAATTCGAAATATATTATTATTGTATAAATTTGAATTTGAGTAAATTTTAAAATAAAATTAAAATAAAAATTTTAAAATATTGTAATATAAATCTATTGGGAGTTTCAATACACGCCATTTTAGTACATGTAATTTGCATAATATAATTGGGCCAGTCTTTGGGCTGACTTAATTGGTCTACGTTTGGTAGATTGATTTGAACTAAAGAAAAGAAAAAAACTTTAATTTGTATTATTGTCATTAGGCAAACTTTCTTATCAAATGAATACTATAATTAAATACAATTTAAAATTATATATTATAGAGGACTAATTTTTAATGAAACAAATATATTCAAAATTACTTTCTAATTTTCCTATTTTCATGTTAATCAAGCGATAATTATTGAAAATCAATTAATTATTTATTAGCATTTAATTTCTAAAACTAAGATGCTAAAGAAAATAACTCTAAATCTTTTTATTAGAATTCTAATAGTAATATGACTTGTATCTTTTTACATAAAATTTTACATATTTATTAAAAAAAATACCTAAATCATATTTTATTATTCTTCTAATAAATCTAGTTTTCAACATTGTACATAAATAATTTATTGTAAATAAAATTAAATAAATGAATTCTAATTTGAATGGATTAATATCGTATATTTTTTGCATTTATAGGAATCTGTCGGTCTATATTTCTGTTGTCTTGAGAATGGTCTGTTATAGGCTATCATAAGAAAAAGTACTGTGAATGATTAAGAGTATCGTTATTTTCTTTTCTCCATTTTTGGTATCTAAAGCTGTAGAAGAAAAAAAAAAAAAAGTAATAAAATATGGAAATAATAAATTTAAGGAAAGTCACATCTTTTAGGCATTGTTTCTGATCGAGGAAACAATGAAAATCTTTTTTGTAATGAACGAAGGTATAACGAAACAATGCCAATGCCGCTCGTGTGTAGGAGTATATGGTTTAATCCAATGCAAAGTAAAGAATTTTACCAAAAAAATTGAGATGCCTCGAATAGAACTGTGCCTTCAAAAGCCTAAAAACACAGGTGGTGCATGGCTGTCGTCTTAATAATCAATTAATTTGCTCCAATTTCTCACGTCATAAAACTACAAGAGTAGTGATCTTTTGATATGTCAAGATCGAATTGTAAATATAGATATAAATAGTTAGAGTAGATAATAAAGTTAATGAACACCATTTCATACTCTCGTATTGGGCTGTTAGTTAGAAACATAAAATTTCAATGATAAAAGAGAATAAATATAACAAAATTTATCTTGAATGAATGAGTAATTTTTTTTTCTTCTTTTTTTGTAATCTTACATGAATTTGAAGCTTCATATTTTTTCAATAATTTTACTTCTTTTGGATCTCTTTGGGCTTGGGTATATGGATTTGAATGAGTTCTTGAAGAATCTCAGTCATCTACTCACTCAAAAAGCCTCTTGTTAACATAGAATCTCGGAAAATTTTTAACTCAGCTACCCTTTTGTATGTACAAATATATTCATCAAAACTTGGAGCATTGCATCAATCAAATTCGATCAATTTTAACTCAAATGAAGGATATTTATAGGATAATCATCCTATAATATATAGACTCTTGGAACATATGGTAAAATATATTTAAAAATTTTGAGCCTTGTGATAGATTTTTAATTGAGATGGCAAAACCCAATTTCAATTAATAACATTTCTAATCAAATACTCTTCTTTTTAAAATTTAACCTAACATTTTCTCAAAGCAAAAGCGTTTGATGTTCTCATCAAACTTTTCTTTTTCTACCTTCATTTTCGGCACAAATGTCATTGGATTCTTCATTCATCAAAATTCCATAAAAAGTCCATTGAATATACCAAAAAAATGGACACCACTAATTCAAATATTTGTACCCACATATAATATATATGTGAGAATATGAGAATCAGACCCACAGGAACATATTTTATAAGGTTTAAATTTCAATGATGCCCATCAATAGATTTTGTAAATCACATTAAAAGTAAAAGTATGTTGCCCATAAATGTTTTTAAAATCAAAAGATTCTGTAAATCAAATATATTTTTTTTTCTGGATTTAGTGAGAACTATTTGCCCTAGTTGCTGAGTTTTAGGGTTCAAATTATCACTTTGTAATTTAATGAGAATACTAAAAAGAAAAAAAAAAAAATGTAGCCTAAAACATGAAACTGATAATAAGGAGGCACCAAATTTCTTTTGAATAATATTTATAATTTCAACTTACAAATTGACTTCTATGGTTTGATAAAATAATGTTTTTCTCTTTAAATTATAAATTATATTGATAATTTGGCCTCTTTAATAATATAATTTTGACATTTTATAATTATTGCAATCCCCCTCATTAATATTATAGAAAAAATCCCGAAGGAAAAAAGAAAATATAAGCAAGTGATACATACCTTCATTTTGATGGGCAAGTAGACACAGCAATTTATGCAAAAACTGGCCAGCCATTTTGTCAAGTCTAACAAGCACTAACAGTTGCAATTTCTTTCATTTGGATTTGAAGAGAAGAAATTAACCAAAAAAAATAAAAATTTTGGGATTAGCTTTTGGATTTCACTTTTTTGATAATGTCATCAAACCAAGTAAGAGTAATATTCTGTTGTCATTATATTAATAAGATTTTAAATATTGTTTTTCAAAAAAATTTTAACACTAATTAATATTTAATTGTGAGATGATGCTTCGAGAAAATTTTAAAGCTTTGGTAGTTTGTCATTTTCATGGTTTGGCATATTAGTAAATAGATCATTAATTAATTAACTAAAAGTTTTAAACGGTTAATTGACTTCCTAATTAATTACTTTTGAGGATTATTGGAAAACCTCACTTGTGATTGATAGAGTTAATTCATGAAACTTGTGTATTTTCTCCAAAAGTTGATGCTAGGAGTATATAGGGATTAGAAATTTGGACAATGGTATAACATATTTGGTACTATTAATTGTAAAATTATATAATATTAATTTTGAACAAATAAATTTCTTAGATTTTTTTTTAATCTTGACATAAATTACTAATAAAAATATTTTTATTTTATTCACCACTTATCAAGTTGATTATTATTATTATTATTATTAAACTGAAAGAAAAGTCACCATGCCAATAATTCAGTTTAAGTTGAACCCATGCGAGTGTATGATCAAAAGGTACATGGAAAGAAAAAAAAAATTAAAAAAAAAATGGAATGACCATAATGATAAATTATGTGTTATAAAGAATCATGTAATCAATCAATCCTCAAAAGTCTAAACCTAAAAGTAATCCAGCCTAAAACAACTCATAATCTCTCTATTCTTTTCCCTTCAAATCTACCGTTGGAAAGCCACAAAACTCACCATCAAGGATATATAATAAACAAATTAATTGAAAAAAAAAAAGGAAATTAATTCTTAAGGAAAAACAGAGAAACAATAACTGGATCCCTAAATTCTTATATATTCACAAATAAAAATATAGTTTGTTCATTCATATCATAACATTTAAGAATATTCAAGTCATTTTATTTAAAAAAAATTATTTAATCCATTTTAATAGAGAGAGAACCTACTTGGTATAAATGAATATTATACATTCTTATCTGCAAGAACATGACAAATTAGGGACTCAAATGGTATTATCCCTTTACTTAATTCTTAATAAATCTCAGAAACATCTTACAAATTCTGGGAAAGCAACCGAAAAAGCTAAAAAGTATGGGAAAAAAAAGGAAGAAGAAGAAGAAAGAAGACAAGAACAGCAGTTAAGAAGACAGCACAACTAAGGACCCCACAAAGACACAAGCTGTATGCCAACCAAAGCAAAGCTGCATCCTAACGTTCACTTTGAAACACTGTATATATAAAGACACTATCAGTCAACCATTTTCTTGCCATTTCCAAGATCCCAAACTTTGTAGCAAAACTCCGCTCCTTTCCTCAATATCCAGAAGAAATCAATCACCGGTTGAAGAAATGGAGGCAATGAAAATGAAGTTCTTTTTCATTTTGATGTTGGCTTTAATGGAAGTAGTGGAGAAAGTTGCAGCTGCTGAAGCTCCCGCTCCATCACCAACTTCTGATGCTGCTGTCTTTGTTCCAACTTTATTTGCTTCTTTGATAGCTTTGGCATTTGGGTTTCTCTTTTGAGCTCATCAAGATATGAAGCAAGGATGATATAGTTCTTGGTTCTTCTCTCTTTCATTTCAAAATCTGCCCATTTGTACCTACAACTATAGAGTCTTTTACATATATGGGTGTGACGGAGGAATTTGGGCTGAGGATTTTTTCTTTGTTACTTTATTTGGGAGATATTTTTAGTTTTAATTTAATGTATGTTTGGTTTGTGATTTGATTGTATTAGATGACTTTCACGTATGTATGTACCTTCTTTTAGTCATGGGCTAGATCTGATTATGTATTTGTTGTATTCTCCTTTGTTTTTCTTCTTCTCTCATTTGTGTCTTTGATTTATTGTAGTAAATAAAAATTTCATTTTTGTTTACATTTTCTCTTCTTCAGACATGGAAATTGACTTGCTCATTTCCGGTTATAAGCAATCTCCTTTTACCAAAAAGACTGAAACCAAAAAACCATGAACAAATGAAAGAGTTGAAGATGGTAAAAGATAATGTAGTCGTGTAAAAGACGTTTATAAGCCATTGAATATTTGGCAAATTCTGTTGGTGGTTTTCTGATAATAGATCATGATGATAATGATGTTCAACTTTTGTTGGGTGGTCTTGAAATTTGATGAAATTGGGAAGAGCAATGAACATGGATGCCATGTGATGATGATGTTGAATTACCCAATGCAACAAGAATTTCTCAAGCAACAAGTGAATGCTTTGTGTGCTTTGCGATCCTTTTTTTGTTTGAATCTAAAGCTAGAAAACAACAGCAGCCAAACATTATGCCATTGGGAAAGATAGTGTTAGAAAGAGTTTTGGGTGGAACAGAGCTATGCATCTCATTATTCTTACTGCTCATTTATTGAAATTGTGTCGTAGTATGGAGTGTTTTCTTGGGCCTCAAATTTTTTGGAATGAGCATTGGCTGAAGTTATAGCCAGGATGAACCATTATCACCGCAAACAAGGAAGGTACTCTTTGTCAAATTTTGAGAACTAATTCGAGTCGACTCCATAAAATAGAGGATTCTTAGTTTTTATGTTTCATAAATAAGGATCTAATTTTTCTATTTTGTTCTCTAGACAATTACCCAATTTGTAGTGAAATTATGAAATTACCCTAACAATTGATTCTAATTTTAGCACGAGTATTTCAGTAATTTTAGCAAGGGTGAAGGACATATTTGATACAAATGAATATAATATCTCCTTCATTGTACTCAGGGATTCTCAATGGCGAGTCTTCAAAGAAGTCCCAACTATAGTCAGTGAAAGTAGCCTTTTTTATTTTTAAATAACTAATGACCAAAAAAATAGGTGAAAGCTAGTTTTTTCACAACTCCATTTCTGTTGTGTGATTGCTCTGAAAACTATAAAATAAGAAAAGAGAAAGGAAAAGTAATAAACTAAATGGTTAAACGAATGGCAAACAATAATGTTTCTAAATTTAAGATATATATAAGATCAGTGACAAAAAAATGAAATTATTAACTCTCAAGTATGAATAAGAGGTAGTTCGTAAATATTAATTGTCAAATGATATGTGTTTATTAAACACTTGTACGATTTTAAAATCAAGTAAAAACACAAACACAAGTACTAATTTGCGTTGAATTTTTACAATATATATATATATATATATATATATATATATATATATATTTTAGGGCTTGAATAGGGTAAAGATTGAACCAGTTATGATGTGAACTTGTGAACAAACACATGCTTCTGGGTTCTCTAGAACAACTATTCTTACAGTGACAACAATAATCCCAGTTAATTCCCCTTATAATTTAAGCTTCGCAGACCTCACTGATTACCTCAATCAATGAACTAAAAAACTTTATATGCTATTCTCAACAGTTTTTAACCACCACATGTACCAAAGCACAGAAGATATTTCCTCGAATATTTTCTTGCTTCTATATGTATATATAATGAACTAAACAAAACTAGACATTTGGCATACAACACGTGCCTTGCACATGGTAATCCATTTAAGGCAGAAGATGTTAAATGATCAAAACAGAAAGAGTTGGTCGGGACGATCTTTGTTTATACCCCCAGACTCGGAAAGAACGGAATTTTGGGACCCAGAAATCAATGGCAACCATGTTATTTTGTTTTATCTGTCTCAAATTTTTAATTTGTTATGTTATTTTTACTTTCTTCCGTCTTCCTAATCTTTCTTTCAAGGAAATTACTTGTCCTATAATTATTATACAAGCTTTAAGATTGTTGCTAAATACAATGCTTGGAAGTTTAAACCCAGTTGGTAACCAAAATCATTACCTAGCAACTTAAAAGTTAGGCAGCAGAAAGAAGAAATTTGATCTACTCTTATCAACTTTTATAGCCTAAAGCAGAGCAGTTTGTAAAAATTTAATACCCAAGATTGAAGCTAAGATATTACCTCAGCTTAGAGAATTTGATAGCTGCCATTTCAATCAGGGCAAGGTCTGCTTCAGTTGCACATCAAATAACATTCACAGTATGAACAACGCATCAGTTGACAAATAAATTGATCTTAACAACTAAAGCCATTTTGAAGGTTTGTATCGGCATAATATGATAAGTTGAGACGACATCTTTATGAAAAATGGCAATCAGTCATAAAATAAAATTTATGACATTCTTACAAATCAAAGACAGCTAGAAAGACAAGCAAAACTCGATGATACAAAGATCTCTTGAACAAGGGGAATCACCAAACAAGATGATTGGAGTAAAAACGAGCTGTCCTATGATGTTCATGTACATTTGTGTAATCAACAACTGTACCTACAACAGTTAGGTCTAACTATTCCGTACTATACTGCTTTCATTCGGAAAATTCTAAAAAGTTTGCTATGGATATGTGAGCTCGAATTAGATATATAATTACATGTTAAATCTTATTGTACATTAAGCATACAAAGCAGACCCGATGGCATCAGCTAGCCTGAGCATTATTTTTCATTGAGGTAACAGTGAGAAAACAACCGATTTATCTACTGCATTCTTCTTATCTTAGGCTTGTGGCTTATCTGCCTGCTGTGAGAGCTCTTTGTCAGCAAAATGAAGCAACCTTCTCAGTCTTAAAACCATATCACAATGAAAAGGCAGTGCAGTCCGACGCTCCAAGTATGCAGGGCTCACTGTCATCCATGACAGGGCATGAAGTTCTGCCGCAATAGACTCGAGAATCAAACGGGTTTCAACTTCGAAATCTTTAGCTTCTGAGCTTGAACTTGTTCCTCCCTGCTTGATAATTCCTCTAACAACTTTATCTTGCGTAATGTTACTTCCTCCATAATAATCAATTAAA
>JAWDEX010000007.1:3586310-3598682 GCA_035221805.1 Trichilia hirta | reverse complement strand
TGTGTTAGTAAGAGGAAAGTATAAGAAAGTGTAAGAAAACACTTTGAGAGAAAGAAAGAAAAGAAAGAAAAGAAAGAAAAAAAAAAATGTTAGAATTTTTTTTTCTTAAGCTATGTAATTCTCTTCTTATTAATAGAATATGTTATTTTTCATTTAATCTTATTGTATTTTGGAAAGTTATACCTTCTAATTTTTTGATTTTATACTTTGCCATATATATTTGTATTTATTTCTTATTTACTTTGGTGGGGATATTGTGTTTCCTATTTTATTTAAATTTTTCATTTAATCTTATTATATCATGTTAAGTAACCGTTAAACCTACAAGCTTTTGTGTGCGTGGGAGGTCCTGACATTACTACTTGAGATCCAACAAAAGCAGTTTCACAGTCTTCTTGTTTTTGTGTGCTTGCTTGTAACCGGATTTAATGTTCTTGTAATTCAGGTATCAAAGAGCTCTGCTGGAAAATGGTGTCACTTTATGGTAAATGAAATGTCTAAGTTGCTGAATACTTTATACGATTCTTATCAGTTGAATGACTTGTCGATTGCTAAGGTTTTCCTTTTCTTAATTTTTCTTTCCTTTTTAGAGTAGCTATGATATTTATTGTTAGTCCTTCTGAATAATTTCAGTTTTCAGCATATGCTGAATTACCAAAACATGAAGCTAGGGATCTACCTTTGCTAAAAAGTAGACTTATTCCCAATATGTCCTATTTGGACCCCTCAAAATTTGTAACCTCTAAAATTATTTTTATACTAAGAAGGATTCTACAACTGTTTCAATCTTTTATGAAGTTTCCATAGGGCACGAAAGTGTGTGGCCTTTTTCATTTTTACTTTTGGCAATAATGCTAATTAACTTTGGAGCATATTCTGGCTGGGGTGCCCTTTTAAATGTGAAGTTGATATCAAGCTATGAGACCTTAACAGCTTTGTGTTGTCCTCGTTTTAAAATACGCCAGGTTCCATCTTATCTTGAAATTGTTCAAGAAATATTTGTCAATCCTGAGGATGATTCTTATCTTAGCAGGTGAATTTTGATGTATCAGTTTTTAATTAGCAAATCACTCACTACCTTACAATTGCTACAAGTTGCAATTTGCTTTAGGTTATCAGTATGCTGCTTTTCTAATGCATTTTTAATGATTTCATCTCTCTTCTCAGAGCAAAATAAAGCTTGCATACCGCGTTTTTATATTTACGTGCAGATATTGGAAGTCATTTGCATACCATGCCCATGTTTCATCACTAATGAGAATGTACTCAGGAAGCTTTTAACTGTAAATTACACTGATGTTTCATCACTAATGAGACTGTACTCAGCAAGCTTTTAACCGCACACTACACTGATTGTTTATTTCTCCATTGGAGTTGAGGGAAACAAATTGGGATTTTTAAGGATGGAGTTTTTGCGTATTCTGGACTTGTATTGTTTACTTATCAATAAATGTTGTTTTCAGTATTATCGCAATGGCAAGGAATGAAGAACAAGCATATTCAATGCTTTCTATTTTTTTTTTTTTCCGCTTTTATAACTTACATTTATATAATTAAGAGAATTCCAATAATGTGTGTTTTTGCTGTTTCTGAAATTAGAACCACTAACATTTTGTATTTGATTGTGGTGTTTCTTATGTCCATGAAAGACAAAATTAATAATCTTTATTAATACTAACTTCTAATAAAATCTAATTATTTTTTCACTTATAAATGCTATGCCTTCAAAGCCAAAGTAGAACATCCCAAACGTCCCAAAACTCTTTTAGCTTCTCTTATAAGCGAAGATTCTTAGTCGATAGTTAAGGTACCACTATCCAAATAAAGCTTCTTATTTGATAGCCTAATCTGTTCTAATCAACCAAGCACACAACAAGGTCAAAACAGGTTCTAAACCATGCTACTAATTGCACCACAAAGAACTTCCAAATCCACCACCGTCCACAACCACCTGTATATAAATAACCTATTATAAAACATAAGTTTAATTATCCAAAAATTCTTTTAATCATTTAAAAATATAATACTTTCTTTTGTGCAAATACATTATTTAATTTTTTTATTACAATCACCAACTCTTTCAAAATATTCTTAAATTTCTTATTATAATTACCGACTATTTTATACATACCCCATAAGTTTAAAAAAATAAAAAAATAAAAAAAAATCAAGTGATATATCGTACCCAAGGACACAACATAAATTGACCCATAAGGCAAAGAAACAGATTAGTTGGACGCAAGAACTTTAAGTGACCATCAAAAGAATCTTGACCTTGAAATAATCTTTAAGAATCTGAAAATATCACATCCAATAAAGAATCTTGATCAAGGAATAATATAAAGATAAAATCCAATGCACCAAGCCGTGCAATGGTACACAGACACTTACATCCTAGAATCAACAGACGCAAAAATTAAATCAGCGAAAAATACATGTCTATAGAGTACATATTTTACTTGTCTCAGTCATTCTAAAAAGAAGCTACTTCAAAGTCAAAAGGGTTTTTCAAAAATATCCTATTTTAAGCCACATCCGAAAACAAAATCATAGGCATAATAATGTTGCAAGTCCTACATCAACTGTGCTGTAAAGAATTCCGAGCAAATGGTTTGACTTTCGAGGATGTGAAGCGCAAAAATCCTCAAGAAATACAAACGAGATGTCAATTTATTGAATACTTGACTTAAAAGTTTGAACAGAAATCTTCAGTCCTGTCGAACAACTACAACGCTAAGGACTTCTCGACCTTTTGGATCTGGTTGAGGAATATCCAAGTCATCTGCAAAGCATGAGAGATCAGAAAAAAAGACGTGTAGATAAACTTAGCTTGATGCACATGGATACGACTCAAGGCCAAGTATAATAAGTGTCGATGAATGAGACAGAGAGAGATTACCATAACATGGGGAGCAATACGAACACAGTAAACTGGGAAACCGGTGTAAAACTTGAATGGTCCTCCAGCCTTGAGGGTTTTCATGGCACAGTCCAACGAGCCAGTGTACGGGTACTTTCCTTGAGCATCAGGTTGCATTTTCTGAATTTGGGTTTTGACATAATCAAAGGGTAAACTGCAAGCCGAAGCGAAGAAACCTGACACGGTACTTGCCCCTGAGAAGGAAAAAAATAGAAGGATAAATGTAAGATATATCTTTCCAATAATAAAAAGCATACAGATTAACCTACTTAAAACCCACAACTGTATCATCGCTTGGAAAGTAGGAAGAAAAAGGACTGCACATCCTTGATTGGACATCTCATGTCACGTAAAATAAGTTTATAATAACCAGGTTAGACAGAACAAAAATGATTCACTTCCAATTGGAGAGCTCTAATTAGGAAGGTCCTCATTCTTCTGACATTTGATTTATTAAAAAAACGATATGGTCACAACAATACAATCCGGAAAGAAAGATGAAAGAAGCATCAAGGATCTTTGACATAATAAAAGTAAAAGCTACATGTAAGAAGTAAATGAGTAAAAACATATTTGAGGGTATTCATATTAACAAACATTCAGGAAGAAAATCTAAAAGAACTAAGACAGATTGGACCCACCCAATCAGGGCATAGGGCCAATGAGACCAACAAAAAACGAATGTGAATTACCAAAACTTGAGATCAAATATACAATCTACATTAAACGGAAAGGAACAGCGAACGACATTGGCATGCACCCAAGACAAGGAGGTGATTGTTTGACCATAAAAGATCTCAAAACTAACTAAAAAGTTTTACTGGAACTTACAGTTCAACACATTAATAATATTGGGTATTAAAACCAAAACATGAGCCTGATTCAGTCTTATTTTATAAGGACATGATAATTAACCCACTTCAAGGATGGACTTTAAATTTCGAACAGAATGCAAAAGATTTTGCTTGCACGTTCTAATTACCATTTTCAAGCCCAATCATTCACATGGGAACAACTTTGAGAAGGTACGTCGTTAATTTGGATGAAACAAGAGACAAAATGCATTTATATTAAATTGGGGATAACGCAATGCAAATAACATATTTCTACAACCTTTCATAGCTTTTATCAGAATCTCTGATATATGAATCCTCCTATAGCTTATGGCATACCATTGACTACTGATGTCATTAATCCATTGCATATCTTGGAAAATGATTATTTTCAGACATAGAGTTTGACCACAACAACACAATTTATTCCAAAAATATTGAAAAATAAACACTTTGCACAAGATAAAGTGTAATGATAACAAATAATACTTACCAACAACAGTAGTCAATTCACCCATACCACACGAATCTCTGAAAAATTCAACACTGTGATCGTAGGAGGCAAGCATTCCCATGTTCAGTGCCATTGCTCTCACAACAGTGGGGCCAGCACCTTTCCAGAGAGCCAAAACCCCTTCGTCTGCGATGATACGGTAGAGTGCATGAAAAGCATTTTTGTAGTTCCGGCGTTGAGCAGCTGGCAAAGTGGCATCGGCCTGCATACGGATAAGTGCTAAATCCGACGGACTACCAACACACGCTCCAATAGCACCAGCAGTTATTGCACACAAGGCTTTCTGGTGTAAAGGTAGGGCCTTCCCATCATTGGCTTCAATTGCTTTGTTCGTCAACGTCCTATCAGAAATAGTAAAAAAATCCAATAAACAACAAACATTAGTAGTGTAGGAACCTAAAAAAGAGAAGTGACTTATGCATTGTAAGCCAATGAATGCAATTGGAAAGGAACGCTCACCTGAATGATCCAAGGCGAGCAGTGGTATATGTTGCTTGCCTAAGCAGTCCAGCAGATAGCCCCTGCTCAATGTCGCATAGAAACAGGTTATAACAATCTTTTTCAAATCTAATTGGCAATACCGTTCTGAATTTTAAATTTCAAAAACATGACAATACAAATAGAGGTTAAAATCCTTTTCCAATTTGTAAGGTTCACAAGAAGGCAGATTCTCATTTAAAGAATTCATCAAGAAATAAACTGAACATATATACCTTTAAATCGTATTTGATTTTAAATGAATGCTAACGATATAGACAAAAGATTCACCTTGCCGAAAAAACATAAATTCAACAAATTTCCAATACAAAATAAATGAAGACGTAAACTTCAATCAGTTTCTTAGAACAAACCTTGTAAAAGGCACCAACACCCTCATTTTTAAGCATGTTCTTCGTCACCGTAGCCGCAGACCCCTCACCCAGCTGAATTCTTACCTGCAACAACATAGAACAACAAAACCATGAAATTACAAATCCCGTTACAAAATATTACACAATAAAATCAAACACAGAATACAAAATGCACCCATCAAATCCCATCCATAAATCTCATCAAAGAATTGATTCTCTTTCGTTACACCGCATCACAGAACCAATCACAAACTCCAAAATGTAGCCATCAAATTCAAATCCCATCTACAACTCGTAAAGAAATGAAGTCTCTGACACGCACAACAAAACGCTCCTCAAAAGCCCATCAAATCACAGATCCAAAACAAATCAAAAGAACCCACTTTCTCGTCAAAAAGATGAAAACTTTAGCACAAAAACAAAATAAAAATCTGATCTTGCACGTGTACTGTAAAAGACAACATAAATCTGCATCCTACATGAGTAAAACATGTCTTACCTTGATCATGTCAATGGGTTGAATGACACAGGTGGCAAGCATACCAGATGCACCACCATTGACAAATGGCTTCACAGTTGGCCATACTCCAACTGGTTGCCCCTTTTTCTCCTCTCCCATAATTTCTTTTGCTTTTGTATCAAAAACAGTTGAAGAGCAGCAAAAGAGAGAGAGAAGAAAGAACAGGAGACAAAGATGGCAAAAGCACCAAAACTAAAACAAACCATGCTTTGTGTTCAACTATAATATTTAATATTTTGTTTCCTTGGCAACAATTTTTGTGTTAAATTTTATTTATATATTCCATTTGTTTTGTTTTTCAAAACAACCTACTTTGAGTATGCCTATGTTGCCCTTTCCTGGTTATTGCCTTTCATATTATTTTTAAATTTTTAATATATATATATATTACTTTTGTAAATTATTAAATTTAAAAAATATTTATTACATTAACATATCTATAATTTATATATTCAAAAACTCGTTCATACAAATTTCCAATTATATCATTACGAGCGTCTGACCTAATTTCACCAAAATGTCAAACTACATTAAGTATATAATATAGATTGGAGGTAGATCATATTGACTTATTATTCAATACTCTTCTTTATTTTATACCAGTTTATGAAACAAAATGTGAATTAACACATATGCAATAAATACATAATATGGACTATAATTCATAAATTAAAAGTCATTTTTCCATAAAAAGATTAGTGTAAAGAATATGCTTTTGATCTTTGATTTTAAAATATATATATATATATATATATATATATAGAGAGAGAGAGAGAGAGAGAGAGAGAGAGAGAGAGAGAGATCATATTGTTAACAATAACTTTTCTTATAATAATTTGTTGTGTATTGACATTTTTTAAAATTAAAATTAAAATAAAACAATAATTTGGATAAATAAATATTATTTTTTAAATTATTATTGGTTAATTTATTATCTTCAAAGTTAAGTTTCAGATATATTAAATTTGACTGATTAGTTGGCTTTGATTATTATTATTATTATTATTATTATTATTATTATTATTATTAATCTACAGATATTAGAATATTACAAATACATCAGTCTACTAATATCATAATAAAGGGCATATTCCAAGTTTTAATAAATATCACTATAAATTATGCAATACATTATATTAAATCCTATAAAAATGTATATATAATTAAAAAAATTATTCAATGGGAAATAATACGAAAATATTGTTTAATACTTTTTTTAATAATATTTAATTTATTTATTTACTTATTTGTTATATATATTCTCTGTCCATCTTTAATCTTCATGGTTAGTTGGTTTAGAATAATTTTTTCAACTAAAAAAATTTATAGAATATGATTCTATAAACTATTTCTAACACTAATATTTAAATAAAGAAATTTTATTTTTATTGAGATTTGAGCTTAATTTATATAAAATTGTCCATCTTTTTTTATAATGTTTAATATCAAATAATTAGATTATTATAAAATTATCAAAATGTCGCATGACTATTGATTTATTTATTTGTTTATGATTTATATTATATCAGTGGTGGAGTCAGATTGTGATTTAAACGCATGTTCTTGCTTGTCAAGATCAAAAGCAACCATTAAAAAAATAGAAATAAAGAATCATTAAATACAAAATTTTTATTTTACTAAAAAAAAATACGCGTTCGTCGTTTGACGTGGTTTTATTTAGTTAATGATTTTTTAATTTATTTTTATATAATTGGTTCGATGCTGGGAATTTTATCCAGCAAATGGAAGGCTATAGAATCTTGGTCCAATAGGATCTCTGAACGTCGTAATAATTGGGCTTTTTTCTAGAAGACCATAAATCGGGGCTTTGTCGGTGAAGTCCAAAACAAACCGTACAAAATATATCTAGAGATTTTGTTTTATATTTAGATATATATTTTTATATATATTTAGAATTAGATATAAATATATTCCCTTTTTATTTTAAGTTTACCAAATTTCAATACAATGTAATTGAGAATTAAAATTTGTGTTAGAATAATTTATTGTGCTATTCCAATTTCACATTTTAAAAAATAAAAACATTTTTGCGGATGTGTGTATGTTTATATATCTCTATATATCACGTTGTAAAACATTATTATTTTTTAATAATATATATTACATTAATAAAAATTATATTCATTGAGATAACAAAAATCTTACATATATTTAAGTTTATTTTCTAAAATCTAAATAATTATCGTTTTATTGCAATCTTCCTCGCGCTTGATTTATGTTTTGCACTATTATTATTAAAAATAATTTTAGAGTAGTTATTCTTTAAATTATTTATAAATAAGTAAACAAAAAAATTACATAATCATATATTAATAATAATGACTCTAAAAATATCTAGAATTAGTCATTTAATTTTATATAAAAACTATCATCTTTCGTAAAAAGAATTACGTTTTGATTTAATTTTTCAAAAAAAAAAATTAAAGAAAACTATATTTTGACTTAATTTTATAAAAGAAATAGTACGTAGACAAATTGAAAAAAATTTAAGTTCAATTACATATAAAAAAAAAAAAAAAAAAATTCAACCGCTGCACTATTATTATCCTAAAATTCATTATTTAATATATAAAAATTATTAAAAATTTTATGCATTAATATTATTATAAATTTGATTGATGATTGTGATTAAATTTAATGTTGTGTTTGACAATAAAGAAGAAAAATGTCCAAAGAGAATTTGTGAAGTAAGATAAGAGTGTTTGGATCTTGAGAAAATGAAAGAAAATTTCTTCTCTGTAGAATTTGGAATTTGAAGAGAGAAAATTATAAAGTTTATTGATTCAATTTTAAGTTCACACGAGCTAGACTACACGCACAACGGGATCTTCTACAATATATTATCATACATATAAAAAGAATACTAGCAGACTAATAGTTCTCTGCCACATCACCTCTTTTAACGAACTAAGCCATGTCACCAATTTCTGTCGAGTTCCTCATTTTCTTGAATTAGAAAACTCAGAAGAAGCAACAAAGCAAAACCAAAACCAAAAGGAAATCATTCACAAAATAAGCAAGGCTTGTTTGGTTGCAATTAATAATTGATAAATTATATAATTATACGATTATATAATTATATAACTTTGTAATTATACAATGTATTTAGTTATAATTATTTAATTATACAATGTGATATTTAAGAATATATTATGTAATTATAAAGTTAAATTATAAAATTAATTATTTTAAATATAAAAATAGTATGAAAATAAATTATTAAAATTAATATATATATATATATATATATATATATATATATTCAAATGATATAATATAATTTTTACATATATTATATAAATTATATATACTTAAAATATATATTATATATAATAAATACATAATACATGTTCAAAATATTTACTCAAAATATGTAATATATATAATATATTCTTAAGTTCATTAATCATAAATTTAATTAAAATTTGCATGAGTTTACCTGGATCGATGCTGATATAAAGCAATTTTAAAGAGTACGTGAAAGACAATACAACAAGAGGAAAAGAAAAAATAATATAGAAGAGTATTAAAAAAAATTATAAAAATATGAGAAAATATATTTTTATAATTATAAAAATTACAAAAAATAAAACTGTATAATTACACTAACTTACACCTTTCTCAAGAATAAAAATATATAGTTAAAAGAGTTTAATTACACTAATTATATGTTTAACTGTGTAATTATAAGGTTAAACATAAACTGTATAATTACATAATTTTTTAATTTTACAATAACAAAATAAACATATCTCTAATAAATATAAATAGTAAATAAAATTTGCTACAACATCGGCTTATCTGTATATTAAAAAACCGTTTATATATAAATTTTAATTTTAATTTATCTTGACATTTTTTAATTTAAATTTCATATATAAAAAGTACCCAATGTATCCATATATTAATATAAGTAATTAAATTAATTAGTTTTCTAAATATTTTTAATTAATCAAGGTGTCCAATTTCTACATTAATTTTTAAAATTATAATTGTATAAATTATTTTGATGTCAGTGTTGTGAACAACTAAAAATTCGTTGTCTCATCCCATTATTAGAAACAAAAGCCAAAAAAAGAAAGGAAAAAGAAAAGAAATAAACGACTACAATCATTTTGTAAATTATTAAAAAAAATCATAAATAATTGAAGGAAAATAATAATAATAATAATAAATAAATAAACAGCGAAGCATTGCACGGGTTCTGAAGCATCAACAAACAACAGCTCACAGGGTACATTTTTGCAGAATTTGCCGTGTACACGACCATTTGTGGAATGTGGTCCGTCATTTTTTCACTTTCCCATCGTACCCCTATGAAATTGTTTAATTCCTCAATTTTAATTTTTTATTTTTTAAATAATGAAAATAAAAACTCTATTTGATATTTTTTTTATTAAATTATACTATTAAAACCAACAGAAAAAAAAAATCAAGTTGAGAACCATAAAAATAGTTGTAAATTCGTAAATATAAAAGAATCTTATACAAAATTTGTCTTTTTTAAGAGATATAAAATTTGTCTTTATTATCCAATATTATAGCATTTCAAGATAAAAAAAATAAAAATAATAATAAATATTAATACAATTTATAAAAAAAAAGACTAAAAAGTAAGGTCATGATTGTAATTTGATACGTCCATCTGGTAAAATGGGTCCCTTTGAAGGCTGGCGCCAAATGTCATGTCCGGACTCCAAAGTCTCATCCAATCACATTGATAAAATCTTCCGCGCCTGTCAACGAATGAGGTGAAAAAACGATATTTAAACAGATGAAAAGGGACCGATATACAAATCATTTTAGCTGGTCGTGTAATTGAGCGGGTTGATCATAAAAAGGTGCTACGAACAGAAAACAGAGATATTGGGGTTTGTGGGAATTTTTTAAAATAGTCGGAGAAACGAAGAAATGAGAGAAATCATAAGCGTACACATTGGACAAGCTGGAATTCAAGTGGGAAATTCGTGTTGGGAGCTTTATTGCCTTGAACATGAAATTCAGCCTGATGGGATGATGCCCAGGTATAGTTTATGCGGGCCGTTTTTGATTTTTTTTTTTTTTTTTTGGTTTATAATGAATGGGTGCAGATCGAAACTTTTTGGGTGAACTTTGTTGGAATGCGGTGGTAAAAGAAATCCTGGAGTTTACTCGGTAAATTTTTTGAGTTTTTGGTCTGGACGAGTGTTAAAAGTTGATTCAGGTTGTATTTTTTTAAAGAGTATATGAAGATCAACGCTCTCTTTCTGCATTTGTAGGGATTTGATGATGAGACGGTGGTATTCGGTGGGTTCAGATGTAAATTTTTTTTTATTTTTTGGGTTTTATTTGTGAATGTTCTATGAGCTGGGGTGAATATAAAAGTTGATTATTTATTTCCGTTTATCTATATGTTTGCTTAGAGGGCTTACAAAGATCAAAATTTTTGGCGGGTTTGTTGCATTTAATGTATTTTTTTGGGATTTTGTTTACGTTCAATAAGTTGGATTGAGTGTAAATGTTAATAATGTCCTTTAGCTTATGTAAATGTTTGTTTAACAGGCTTATAAAGATCAGGCTTTTTGGTGGATTACGAAAAAGATTTTCATGTTTTTCCCTTCAAATTTGTTTATTATGAGTTGGGATGGGTGTGAAGTTGTCTCTTGATAAATTTCTACATAATGATTATTCAGAAGAATCCTCAATTTTAGTATCTGTGATTTTTTTCTTTCTCTGTTGATGAGAAATTTAGAGCTAATATAGATGAATTGGTTGAATTATATCAATGTAACTGTTAAAGAATTTGGTCCAAAATATTGATATATTAGGCAGTTAATTATTTTCCATTCAAGAAAATGGTATGTTGGCTTGCTTACTTTTTGGTGGAATGTTTGCACAACATGACTTTTATTTTAGTGTATTTACTCAGATTTAGGTGAAAATAGGTTGACCATTTATAAATTTTTGTGTGTGCAGTGACACTTCAGTAGGTGTTGCCCATGATGCCTTCAATACATTCTTCAGCGAAACTAGTGCGGGCAAGCATGTGCCAAGGGCTTTGTTTGTTGATCTGGAACCTACTGTCATTGATGAAGTCAGGACGGGTACTTACCGCCAACTTTTCCACCCAGAGCAACTTATTTCTGGCAAGGAGGATGCAGCTAACAATTTTGCTAGAGGCCACTATACAGGTAATTGCTGTTGTCCATAAATTGGTTGAAATAAGAATTGCATTGATTGTTTGAGAGTTACATTGATTCTGGTTTCATTGTGCAGTTGGGAAGGAAATTGTGGATCTTTGCCTTGATAGAGTGAGGAAGTTGGCTGATAACTGCACTGGTTTGCAAGGGTTTCTGGTGTTCAATGCTGTCGGTGGTGGTACTGGTTCCGGTCTGGGGTCATTGCTGCTAGAACGGTTGTCTGTAGATTATGGAAAGAAGTCCAAGCTTGGGTTTACTATCTATCCCTCCCCTCAGGTACCTATAATAGTTACTGAATGAGTTCAAACTATGACACTTCAATTCCTTTCTGTTCATTTCTTATGTGATTTGCACTTGGTGACTTGGGTCTAGAAATTGTAAGCTATTCCTTACATATTCATATGTACAGACATATTCTAATGTAATTGGCTTATGCTGACTTATATATCAGGTTTCGACGGCAGTTGTGGAGCCTTATAACAGTGTTCTGTCTACTCATTCTCTTCTTGAGCACACAGATGTTGCTGTGCTTTT
>JAWDEX010000007.1:3563709-3586210 GCA_035221805.1 Trichilia hirta | reverse complement strand
TGATCTTGTCATAACAGTATTTGTTTATTGTTGGCTACTTATATGGTAGTATTATGTTACACTTAAACATATGTCTAATTCATTGTATGTTGGATTATAAGTTTTTACATTGTTTACAAATTCTATAAAATAAGAATATGGGTATGAAGGCTTTAGACCACTGTGCTATGAGGTTGAAACTTAATGAGGTTTCATTTTTATTCATATTTAAACCTTGAAGCTTGCGAAATGGTGCACATAATTGAATGTAAAAGAGAGCCAAAATGTTTTTGCAGAAGGAAAAGTTCTGTATTTATGCTCTGAATAAATTATTTTGATAATAACCTGCATGGCAATGATGGCTGCAAAAGAAAGAATATAATGCATTTTTACTGTATGTAATGTTGAACACAATTTAGTTAATATCTTTTTAGACGTTCTGGAACTAGGGTTTCAATTTGCCTGGAATTTTGTAGTAGGTTGCATATAAGTTTAAATTTCCACTTGGTACGAAAATTTTGAGAATTGAACTAGAAAACCTTACTTAAAAATCAATTCAAACCACTTGTGCTACTTAGGTGAGTTTCTAAGGATTCCAAAATGTGTTGGAACTTGCTGCCTGTAGGCATTGATACCTGCTATGCTCTTCTTTGAATTTTGTTGTCAGATTTTTGTTCCTTAGTATGCATGATGTGTATTTTGCGTGGATAGTTTAACTTCCTTATTTTTGTTAGTGATTTTTAATTGGAAAATTTACGCACCCCTCTTTCTGTTCTATCACAGATGGAGCTTCGGGATGTTGACACTGGAAACAAAGTAAGCTTACGATTTGGTACAGAGGAGGCTGTTGAAAGTATGCTTCTTAATTTTGTTAAGTCTTTCCCAATTTGCTGAGTCAAGTGAATATTGGTCATCTCCTTGTATACAGCTGTTGATGTTGGTCCATATTGCCTCTGTATAATTGAAATCCCTCGACAAAGATTTAAATTTTGTGTTTTGGTTGTGTTTACTTGGTGACTTTATTTTTGGACGAAAATTTTTTGTTATTAGAGCAATGACACAGTGTGACATTTGTGAGCCAGTGGTGCCCTGGATATATTTGATTTGATGTTTTAGAGGGTACTGGTGGCAGATGGGAATAGTTGGGTAAGCCTGTTCGCCTACTTAAAAATTAAAATCTGTGGCCAACCTAGATTATCTCTAGATTATTTATGTCTTCTTGGATTTTGGGCTTATTATTCTCTTCTGAGCCTGATCCAATTGGTTTGAGTAGTTTAATCTTGGGATGCAGTTTTTTCCTAGCTCAATTTGTCCATTTGTATCATATTACATTCGTAGCTAATCCTATGTGAATTTGCTTTCACTTTTACATATTTGCTATCACATTGAGCTACAAAGTTTATACAAGTTAGACACTACTTCTGTTAGGACTCTTGGATCCTTTTATTTTAATCAATGCCATATAATTTTCTGCAGGGATATTTGTTCAGGACAAATATTTCACATGTTTATACACTGAAAGTGAAACTGCATTTGTAATCGAGTGAGTTTCATCTCACCCTATCCATCCTGGATATTCTTTTAAATAATTTGTATGAATAATGCGAGATACAAAAGTATCTATAAAAATTCATTAAAATCAGAGTAAATGAAAAAAAATTGTCAGTGTTATTGCCATATAACCCATTCACATTTATTTTCTTTTTTTTTTTTTGATATTTACTCATCCAATTGTATCGTGCTACATTAGTTTGTATCTAACAAATGCTTGTTTTATTTTTTGCCATGCTTCCCAGCTCTGAGACATTTGAGCAACTGGAGGTGCCTTTGGACTTGTTTGGCAAGGTTGCTGCTTACCTTAAAGGTTGTCACAAATAGGACTTAGTATAATGAAGTGCTTCTCTCTTTTATAATATTTACACTGTGATACCAACTGAAACTTTCCTCAGTTGGACATAAAAAAACTAAACTTCCTAGTGAGCAACAGATGGATGTAAAGTAATTTTCAGAAACAATTCACCAGATTTAAGTGATAATGCATCGCACAACTTTTGGTTCTGGTACAACTATTCCACCACCACCTCTAACATAGGAGCATCACCAACTGTTATCGTTATTGTCTTCTTCAACATTTCCCCAATATTTATTAATCTAGAACTACTCCTGGAAATCCAATGATCCTCCTGCCACTTGCACTATGTCATCTACCAGCATCCGATAAATGCTTTTACCTACATGTTCTGGGACCACTGCAGAGCCATTGCATCCTCAAGTTGCAATGTCTTTTATGCTAGTGATGCTGCGTTTGAATTTTATTTAAAACAAGCAGCCATTTCATTTGTGAAGTAGCATAAAGGTTTTCGTAGGCAGCTCAAGCAATTAATTTTCTTTTCTTTTTCTATATTAAAATATGCATTTTTTCGGAGTTTTTACATCTGAACTTCATATTATGTCTCCTAGGAAACTCAATTCCTTCACTCAAGAGTCACTATCATTTAAAGTTAATTATTTGTCATTAAATTACTTTGAACATCCTTATGATTTTTCTGCTTCTTAAGACTGCTTGTCATACCATATAGGTATTTTGTTTCATTCCTCTTCTGTTGTTGGTTAATTCTCATTTTTCTATTATTGAAGATCATTCAGCATATTTTATTTTGATTTTTCATTGTGAGCAGAAGGAATGAAGGTTACATTGCAGTTATTCGATGGTAGACCTTTGTCTGGTACAATTCCCAAACGTGTTGCATGCACTATTAAAGAAATACATGCTTCTACGAAGGGGCCTACAGTCACACCACGGTATGTTCCTACAACTAGCAATCAAGCTAAAGATGTATGTTAATGCGTTTTTAATGAGGAGGACTGGGCAGCAGTAATAAAACAAACTGTAATTGTAAACCTAGCCTAACAACCATCATACTCAAAATGATGGCGCAGGCACCTGCTCAAAATTTTTAACATTTAGTAACGTTGTGACCGAACTCTAGCACTTATCTTGATTTGCAAGTTGGCATTAGTTTATCTTATGATATAATAGTTAATATGCTTATTCAAAGATGTCAAGTAACCACCAAAGCCACAGGCTCTTACATGCCTTTGACTTGCAAGCTAGATGGATCAAACACAATACCTTTTGCGACCCCAAAATATAACTAAACACATCAATGAACAAAACAGAGGTGGTTATAATTTGATTCGTGCAATTAGTGGATTCTAACGAAAGACCTTTTGGTCAATCTAGCTTTGATATCACGTTAACTAACCATTAAACCTACAAGCTTACGTGCATGTGGGAGGTCCTAACAATACTATCTGAGATCTAACAAAAACAGTTTACAGTCTGTTTTTGCGTGCCTGCTTGTAACCTGACTGTTTTCTTGTAATGCAGGTATCAAAGAGCTCTGCTGGACAATGGTGTCACTGTTATGGTAAGTGAAATGTCTAAATTGCTGTTTCTTTATACAGTTCTTGTCAGTTGAGTAACTTGTTTGATAGCTAATGCTTTTCTTTCCTTAATTTTTCATTTTTCCTTGTACGCTTAAATAGCTATGATATTTATTGTTAGGCTTCTTGTATAATTTCAGTTTCCAGCATATGCACAATTAACAAAACAAGAAGCTAGATCCTACTTCTGCTAAAAAGTAAACTTATTCCCAATATGTAATCTAATTCCTTTAACAAATTTAGACCCCTCAAAATTTGTAACCTCTAAAGTTTAGTTTTATATCACTTGATCCTTCCAAAACAGACATTCTGATTCAGCCCTCCAGTAGGATTCTTATACTGTTTCAATAGTTTATTAAGTTTCCATAGGGCATGAAGATGAGGTCTTTTTTCTTTTTTTGCCTTTTTTGGCTATAATGCTAATTAACTTTGGTGCATATTCAGGCTGTGGTGCCCTTTTAAATGTAAAGATGATATCAAGCTTTGAGATTTTAACAGGTTTATGTTCTCCTTGCTTTAAATGCACCAGGTTCCATCGTATCTTGAAATTGGCGAAGAAATATTCGTCAATCCTGAGGATGACTCTTATCTTGGCAGGTGAATTTTAATGTATCAGCTTTTTAATTTGCAAATCACTACCTTACTATCGCTGCAAATTTCAAATTGTTTTTGGTTATCAGTTTGCTGCTTTTCTAATGCATTTTTAATGACTTCATTTTCTTTTGTCAGGGCAAAATAATACTCGCATATGTTGTTTTAATATTTACAAGCAGATATCATAATTCATTTGCATACCATACTTTTTTTTTCATGACTAATGAGAATGTACTCAGGAAGCTTTTAACTGTAAACTATGCTGATTATTTATTTCTCCATTGGATTTGAGTGAAATAAATAAAGCTTTTTAAGAGAAGGTTGGAGTTTTTGCATTTTTTGACTTGTATTGTTTACTTATCAATTCAAGGAATGAAGAAAACAATCATATTCAATGCTTTCTATTGTTTTTGGTACTTTTATATCTTGTATTTATATAATTAAGTGAATTCCAATTGATGTGTGTTTTACAGCTTTTGAAAGTAGAACTACTAACATGGTATATGATTGTGGTGTTCTTTATGTCCTTAAAAGCAAAATTTATCAATTAAGTATTTAATGACACCAAATTTTAGTAGCTCTATTTGTTTTTTCACTTTTTAAGTGCTGCTATGTCTTCAAAGCCATAGCACATCTCAATACTTTTTTAGCATTTCTTTTAAGCGAAGCTTCTTTCTTGATGGTTACGGTACCGCAATTCAAATAAAGCTTTTTATTTGATAGCCTAACATATTCGAATCAACCCAAGCACACAACGAGGTTAGACCGGATCCAAAACCATCGGAATGCTACTAAGTGTTTATTTGGGTTTTTTTTGTTGTTGTTGTTGGCCCAAAGAATTTTTTTAATCTCAAAAATACTTTAAAAGTTTTTTTTGATCGTTTGACCACTAAAAAATATCTTTGGGACAACTGAAAATATTATTTTTCTCTAATTGGAATAAGTTAAAAATTTAAGATATTAGAGGTAAAAATTTTTAATTTTTTTAATCTTTTTAAAATGCTAAATTATCTAAGTACTCTATTTTTTTCTTAACATAATTTTCAAAAATTCATCTATTATAATAATTATATAATTTTAACTAAAAATTAGTTATAACAACTAAACAGAATGCAAAACAAAATACTTCGAAACCTGTAAACAATACGTTTGATTACCCATAATTTTTTAAACATTTAGAAATATAACAATTTCTTTTGTGCATATACATTATTTAATTTTTTTATTACAATTTCCAACTATTTCACATATAACCCGTAAGTTGTAAAAATACAAAGAAAAAATTGAAAAAAATGTCAAGTGATAGTCGTGCATAAGGACACTACATAACATGACCCCTATAATGCAAAGCAATGGATTAGTTTGTGGCCGAAAACTTTTTAAGTCAACTGAATATCAAAAGAATCTTGATCCTGATATAATCTACAATAATCTGAAAACATCAAATCCAATAAAGAATTTTGATCAAGGGATAATCCAAAGATAAAATCCAATGCACCAAGCCATGCAAAATGAATAGATGAAAAAAAAAAAATGAACTCAGTGAAAAATATCTGTCTACGAAGTACATACTTTATTTTTCTCGCGGTCTTTCCAAAGAGGAGCTCTTTCAAATTCAAAGGAATTGTCAAAAATATCCTATTTTAAGGCCACAACCAAAAAAATAAAAATAAAAAAAAAAATTTAGGCATGACAATGTCGTAAGTTCTACATCAATTGTTCTGTAAAGAATTCCAACCAAATGGTTTGATTTTTGGGGTGAAGCGCAAAAACCCGCATGAAATACAACAAGATGTCAATTTATTAAATACTTCACTTCAAAGTTCGAACAGAAATATTCATTCCTGTTGGAAAACTACAACCCTAAGGACTTCTCAATCTTTTGGATCTGGTTGAGGAATATCCAAGTCATCTGCAAAAAGCAAGCATCGAGAGATCAGGAAAAAAAAAACATGTATATATAAACTTAATTTGTGGCACAAGGATATATAATAAGTGTCGATGAGAGAGAGAGAGAGAGATTACCATAACATGGGGAGCAATACGAACACAGTAAACTGGGAAACCAGTGTAAAATTTGAATGGTCCTCCAGCCTTGAGGGTTTTCACGGCACAGTCCAAAGAGCCGGTGTATGGATACTTTCCCTGAGCATCAGGTTGCATTTTCTGAATTTGGGTTTTGACATAATCAAAGGGTAAACTGCAAGCTGAAGCAAAGAAGCCTGACACGGTACTTGCACCTGAGAAGGAAAAAAATAGAAGGATAAATGTACAATACATATTTCCAAGAATAAAAGGCATTTACATTAAGCTACTTAGAACCCACAACTGTATCACTTGAAAAGTAGAAAGAAAAAGGACCGCCCGTCCTTGAGCGAATGTCTCAAGATGAGTAAAATAAGTTTATAGTAACCAGGTTATACAGGACTAACATGATTCACTTCTACATGCAGAACACTATTTAGGATGGTCCTCGTACTTCTAACATTTGATTTATGAAAAAAAAAAAGATATGGTCACAACAATACAATCCAGAAAGAAAGATGAAAGAGGCATCGGAATCTTTCACATAATAACAGTAAAAGCTAAATGTAAGCAGAAAATGAGTAAAAAGATAATTGAGGATATTCATATTAACAAACATTCTGGAAAATATCTAAAAGAACTAAGAGCATGTTTTATAGAGGTGCTGTGCCCACCCAGTTACTTTTGGCTTTTGCTCCACAGCAACGGCTGTGAAATGGAAGCTAAAATGTTATTTATTAATTAAACTATAAGTAAATTGAATTAAAAGTTGGTTCTACCAAACATACTTTACAACTTTGCTTCCAAAGTAAAAGTTGGTACCAAAAATGCCTTAAGACTAGTTGGACCCACCCAACGAACATAGGGCAGATGAGACCAACACAAATGTAAACTACCAAAACTTGAGATCAAATACACAATCCACATTAGCCTGAAAGGTAAAATTGGCGTGCACCCAAGACAAGGAGATTGTTCGACAATAAAAGGTCTCTAAACTAACTCCTCAGTTTTACTGGAACTTCCAATTCAACAAGTTCATAATTTTGAATAAAATATTCATATTAAAACTAAAGCATGAGCCTGATTCATACATCATTAGAAGTCTTATTTTACAAGGGTATGATAATTAACCCCTTACAAGGGTAAACTGTAAATGTTGAACAGAATACAAAAAACGTTGCCTGCACATTCTAATTGCCATTTTCATACTCAATTGTTCACATGTGAAAAACTTTCAGAAGGGATGTCCTTAATTTGGATGAAACAAGAACAAAATCCATTTACATTAAATTGTGGATAACACAATGCAAATAACATATTTCAACGACCTTTCATAGCTTCTATCAGAATCTCTGATATATGAATCCTTCCATAGCTTATGGCATACCAATTACTACTGAGGTCATTAATCCATTTGCATATCTTGGAAAATGATTGGTTTGCTATATAGAGTTTGATCACAATACAACATTTTATTGCAAAAACAGTTTAAAAGGAAACACTTTGCACAAGATAACGCATACTGATAGTAAATAATACTTACCAAGAACAGTAGTCAATTCACCCATACCACACGTATCTCTGAAAAATTCCACACTTTGATCATAGGAGGCAAGCATTCCCATGTTCAGAGCCATTGCTCTTACAACAGTGGGGCCAGCACCTTTCCAGAGAGCCAAAACCCCTTCATCTGCTGTGATACGGTATAGTGCATGAAAGGCATTTTTGTAGTTTCGTCGTTGAGCAGCTGGCAAAGTGGCATCAGCCTGCATACGGATAAGTGCTAAATCTGCTGGATTACCAACACATGCTCCAATAGCACCAGCAGTTAGCCCACACAAGGCTTTCTGATATAAAGGTAGGGGCTTCCCATCGTTGGCTTCAATTGCTTTGTTTGTCAATATCCTATCAGAAATAGTAACAAAATTCCAATAAACAACAAATATTTCTTGAGTAAGAACCTAAAAGAGAGAAGTTATTTATGCATTGTTATAAAATAAATGCAAATGGAAAGAAACACTCACCTGAAGGATCCAAGACGGGCAGTAGTATATGTAGCTTGCCTGAGTAGTCCAGCAGATAGCCCCTGCTCAATATCACGTAGAACTCAGTTATAAGAATCTTTTTCAAATCTAATTGGCAATATCAAACTGCTTTTTAAGTTTCAAAAACATGACAATACAAATATTCGTTAAAGTCATTTTCCAATTTGTAAGGCTCAGAAGAAGGCAGTTTCTCATTCAAAGAATTCATCAAGGAATAAACTGTAAATATACATACGTTGGATCGTATTTGATTTAAAATGAATGCTAAAAAAGTAGACTAAAGATCCATCTTTAGTCCGACAATACATGAATTCAATAAATTTTCAATACAAAAAAAAGGAAGAAGTAAACATCAATCAGTTTCTTAGAATCAAACCTTGTAAAAGGCACCAACACCCTCATTTTTAAGCATGTTCTTTGTCACCGAAGCCGCAGACCCCTGACCCAGCTGAATTCTCACCTGCAACAAAATAGAACAACAAAACTATGAAATTACAAATCCCGTTGCACCATAACACACAGTAAAATCAAACAGAAACTCGAAGATGCACCCATCAAGTCCCATCCATAAATCTCATCAAAGAATTGATTCTCTCCCGTTACAACACATCGCAGAACCAATCACAAACTGCGGAATGTAGCCATCAAATTCAAATCCCATGTACAAAATCGTAAAGAAATGAAGTCACTGGCACACACAACAAAATCTTCTTAAAATACCCATCAAATCACAGATCTAAAACATATCAAAGGAACCCACTTTCCCGTTAAAAAGATCAAAACTTTCACACACAAAAATATAAAAATCTGATTTTGCACGTGTACAGTAAAGCACAGGCATGAAACTTCATCCTACATGAGTGAAAAATCTATTACCTTGACCATATCGATGGGTTGAATGACACAGGTTGCAAGCATACCAGATGCACCACCATTGACAAATGGCTTCGCAGTTGGCCATACTCCTGCTGGTTGCGGCTTCTTTTCCTCTCCCATAACTTCTTTTGCTTTTAGATCAAATACGGTTGAAGAGCAGCAACAGAGAGAGAAGAGGATTTCTCGAGTGAGAGAAAACACGAGAGAACGATGGAAGCAATACAAAGCACAGACGAAAGCAAAAACACGAAAACTAACGCATAGAACCCTGCTTTCCTTCGACTTATAATATTTAATAATTTTGTTTTTTGGCCACAATTTTTGTGTGAAATTTTATTTTGTATATTCTTTTTATTTTGTTTTTCTAAATTATTATGTCCATGTTGCCCTTTATTGGTTATTGCTTTTCATATTATTTTTTATATTTTTTTAAAATATTAAAAATAAAAAATTAGTATTAAATTAAAATATCTATAAAATTTATATATCCTAATCAAACAAGTTTTAGACTATATAATTTGGAGTGTCTCACCTACCCTTGAAGTTCACCAAAATGTCAAAATACACTAAGTATATTGATTGGAATTAGTTCAAATTTGACTCACTATTCATTACTTTTCTTTTTATTTAACAATAATTTATGAAAAAAAATGTGAATTAAACAAGCACGTGCAATAAATATATAATATAGGCTCCTATAATTCATAAATTTAAAGTCATTTTTGTCTAAAATTTCTTATCATAATTTATTATTTATTGAAATTTTTTAAATTAAAATAAAATAATAATTTTAATTTTTTTTTTTATATTATTGTTGGTTAATTTGTTATCTTCAAAGGTAAGCTCAAAGTAATGAAGATTTATCATTTGATACAAAAGCAAATGTTTTGTTTGTTTTGTTTTTTTTTAAAGATATTTTATGGTTAATTTAATTTAATTAACACAACTGCAAGGGCTAAAAAGTAATTTTATGTTAAAAAAATTTTAAGACTTTTTGGTTGTGGTGGTGAGAAAAATATTATTTATACAAGCAAGAAAAAAAATGGACGATAAATTCGTAGAAAATAAATTAAATGGCTTAAATGTAGAAAAGGAAATGTTAAGAGGGTAAATTGGTAAGACTACTTTTATAAATATTAATGTTGTCAGCCTCCCCAGGACCACAGCTTGGAGCAGCCAATCGTAAGAAAATTTCCAAATTACGAAAACATCCTTCATCTTTTGTAGAATTTACGATGACACGTCCTACTCTTTGAAATTATCGATATTTCAGCTAATTAATTAAAAAATAAAATTACCTGGTGATTAGTTGGCATGTTTGTTTAAATAATATTACAAATACCAATTGACTAAATATATAATAGGGTTTTGTCAATAAATACGGTATTTGTTAAAATTTTTATATTTAATAAATTATAATTTTAATATATTAAAATTTATAAAATATATTTATTAATATTATATTAAATTTAATAATGTTAATAAATATATTAAAGATACTCATTAATAAAATTTTATATTATATTAAATTCTATAAAAGAAATAATTACAAAAATATCGTTTAATACTTTTTTATTTTTTATAATATCTGATTAATTAATTAATTTGTTAATTATCTAACCATCTTTAATCTTCATGGTTAGTTGCTTTAGAGTAATTTTTTCAATTAAAAAATTATAGAATATGATTCTTTAAACTCTTTTATAACACCAATACTTCCATCAAAAAATTTGGTAATATTTAAGCTTAATTTATACAAAATTAGAGTATTATTTTTCATTAGTATTTAATATTAAGTAATTATATTATTATAAAATTATCAAAATGTCAAGGCCAATCTCCATCCTGCTGAAGGAAACTTTCCATTAATTACAATATAAATAAAGAATTATTTAATACAAAAAAATAAATATATTTTTTATGTTATTAAAGAAAAAAAAAAAAAACTAGTGTTGGTCGTGTAACATGAAGCGGTGGTTGTGTTTTTATTTTATTTTTATTATATTGGTCAGATGCTGAGAATCTTATCCGTCCAATGAGAGGCTATGGAATATTGGCCCAATAGTGTCTCTGGGCCTGACAATTCAGCTTCTTCTAGAAGACCATAAAGTTGGTTCATGAGTTAAGCCCAAAACAAGTGCCTTGTTTGTTTGTTTGTTTTAATTAGATAAGGAGTGATAATGTATGGACTTAGGAGTAGGCGAATTTAATTCGATTCGATCCTAATTGATAATTGGATTGATTTTAAAAACTTTTCAAACCAACTCTACTGAAAATTTTGAGTAATTTTAATAAGATTATAAATTTATTTGACATAAATAAAAAATTATTTTATTTATTAAAAAATTAAAATATCCATATGTTTTAATGTTATTTTTCAATTAATTAATTTTATAAATAAAGTGCACTTTATTTTTTAGCTAAAATCTGAATATAAGAATCTAGATATTAAAAAAAAAATTATTCATTTATATCTGAAAACTTGCTAAAAACATAAGAACATAATTATGTTAAAATTGTTAACTTATATTTAAATACAAAATTATACCAAATTTAGTAATTTTAATTATCAATAATACCCTTCCATTAATTTATTTCATATAATATAAATTTTAAACCCTACGTAATCTTTCGTCTTGACCTTGCAAAAGTCAAATCAATTTAATTATAATCTCTAACATCAAAAAGAATATTAGAAAAAAAAAAATCAAAAACTCCATTTATAAGTCTTAATTAGAAAATTACTTATTATTATTAAGTAATAATAATGAGCCCAAAACACTATATTATTATTATTATTCCATGTTATTTAGTACTAAAATTTGTGTTAGAATATTTTCGTATTGTGTCATTCTAATTTCACATTTTTAAATATATAAGTATATAAATTTTATGGCATAAAATATTATTATTTTTTTAATAATATATATAACATTGATCTTGACTTTGATATTAATATATTTTAATAATTAAAAAATTTTATTCATTGATTTAACTAATATTAAGCTTGCTTTTCTCCATTAATTTTTAAAATCATAATTTTATAAATTATTTTGATGTCAATGTTGTAAAAAACTCAAAATTCTGTCTCATTCCATTGTTAGTGCAAAAGCAAAAACAGAGAAAAAAAGGAGGTCTACAATAAATTTGAAAACTATAAAAATCTATAAATTTCAGAAATAATTGAAGGAAAATAATTATAATAAATAAATAAATAAGAGCCAAGCATTCGGGTTTGAAGCCTTATCAAGCAAACAGCTCAGAGGGTACATTTTTTGTTTTTGCTGTACTTGCAGCGCATATAACTGTTTGCTCTCCATTTTCCTGTTATACCCCTGTGAATTTGCTTATTTCCTCAATTTTGATTTTTTATTATTTAAACAGTGATTATAAAATTGAATAGTTATTAAATAGTTATATTATAAATAAAAAATTTTGATGTAAAATATCCAACAACTTATTTAGTTAGTATTATTAAAGATAAAAACTAAATAATTATTATTTATACAGAATTTTGTTGACTTCATATTAGGATTTCGATGCTTGTATCATAATCTTAACGCGATATCGAGAGAAAAATAACTCTTAATTGTCAAAAGTATAAATTATATGAAAATAAATTTTATAATTAATTTAGAGGTCATAATATCGATGTCAAACAGGAGAATTAATTTGCTTTCCTATAATTTATAATAACTCTAATTTCAACTATATTAAAGCTAAGATTATTATGTCGATAAAGGCAAAAAATATACTAAATTAGTGTCTAGGTCAAAGTAATGACTTTGACTTTCATAATATCTGTCAAAAAGTAAAAAATTACATAAAAAATCGTATAAAAATTATATGATCGTTAATAATTATTTTATTATAAGACTCACATTTAAGACTCCGTATTACACAAATTATAATTTAAATAATCATTATACTAAACTCATCTAATAAATAATGATTATATAGGTCATTTATTATCAAATGATTGTGTATAAATTACTCTAATAATGTTGATTATTCCCGTTCTTAGATACCTATATGATTGAGAATTTGAGGAATTTGAAAAGCACAACACTAATCGCTATAAATGCAAAGCCTACTCTAATGATAAAAAAGTTCGAACCTATAAATAAAAAAAAGAAAGAACTTCTTTTCTCTTCATCTCGTAGGCTATATTTTTACATTATTTGAATTTTCAATCAAATTAAATAATTTTAACAAATTTTAAGTCTAGCTTAAATTTTAAAATTTTTACATCAAAAAATTGATATTACTCTTAGCTTTTTACTTGTAATTTTAAGTACCAGTAAACTACATCACATACTTTTATCAATGTAAAAGAATTAACTCACAATAATTGCTTCATCTAATGGCAAAAAACGACAATCTGCATATAACTAAGATATTTAAATTATTGTGGCTAAATTTTTTATCTTGAAAATTTTAGGTATCAATAGGCATTATTTTAGAAATATTTAATTGTACATAAAATAATTTTATAGTCATATACATCACTGATTTTTTTTAGCTTAGAACACGAATATTTGACTTTTTATTAGAGTATTGATGAATTTAATTAGTTAAAATATTTATGAAATCTCCTTTGAGATAATTTTTTTTTTAATTGCAAATTTGCAAGAAAAATTACTGTTAACCATGGCTATAAAAGACTTAAAGTTTAAATTTAAAAAATTAAGATTCATAATAATTTTATTTATTTTTATTAAATTATGCTATTGAAACTGACATAAAGTCATATTGAAAGAACTGTAAAAAAGTTGTAAATTCATAAATATCACAAAAATTTCCTGAGAGAGAGAGAGAGAGATAAAATTTGTCTTTATAAATATAATTTTATAGCATTTCAAGATCCACGAAATAAAAGAATAAATATATATTAATACAATTTATAAAAAGTAAACTAAAAAAGGAACGTCAAGATTGTAATTTGATGAGGCCGGGCCGGCAGGCTGGTAAGATGGGTCCCAATCAAGGCTGTCGCAAAATGTCGTATCCGGACTCCAAGTTCTGATCCAATCACATTAATAAAATCTTCTGAGCCCGTCAACGAATAAAGTGAAAATACGATTTTTAAACGGCTGAAAAGAGACGGTAACGCAAATAATATTAGTAGGTGGTTTGATCGAGCGGAGTGACCATAAAAAGGGGTGCTGCAAAAAAGGAGAGATTAGGGTTTGTGGAAATTTTGTAAAATACTCATAGAAACGAAGAAATGAGAGAAATTATAAGCATACACATTGGACAAGCTGGAATTCAAGTGGGAAATTCGTGTTGGGAGCTTTACTGCCTTGAACATGAAATTCAACCTGATGGGATGATGCCCAGGTATATTTTATGCGTGCCCTTATTTATTTATTTATTTTTTGTGTGGTTTGTAATTAGTGTGTGCAGATCGAAACTTTGTAGGTGAATTTGTTGGGATGTGATGGTGAAAAAAGTCTTGGCTTTCTTGGTGAAAAGTATTGAATTTTGGATCTGGATGAGTTTTAAAGTTGATTTTGGTTGCATTTTTTTTTTACTGAGCATATGCAGATCAGAGCTTTGTTTCTGCATTTGTAGGGATTTGATAATGAGATCATGGTGTTTGGTGGGTTTCGATGTAAATTCTTTTTCTTTTTTGGGTTAATATGTGAATGTTCGATGAGTTGGGGTGAATGTGAGAATTGATTATTTATTTCGGTTTGTTTAAATGATTGTTTAGCGGACTTACAAAGATCAAATTTTTGGTGATTTGTTCCATTTGATGTAATTTTTTTGGTTTTTTATTTTTTATTTTTTTAACGTTCAATGAGTTGGGGTGAGTGTAAAAGTTAATAATGTCCTTTAGTTGATGTAAATGTTTGTTTAACAGGCATACAAAGATCAAGTTTTAGTTTTTCCTTCAAATGTGTTTGTTTCATGAGTTGGGATGGGTGTGAAGTTGTCTCTTGATAAATTTCTATAATGATTATACAGAAGAACCCTCAATTTAGTATCTCTGTTTTTTTTTTTTTTTCTCTGTTGCTGAGAAATTTAGAGATAATATAGATGAATAGGTTGAATTATAGCAATTTGACTGTTAAAGAATGTGGTCCAAAATATTGATATATTTGACAATTAATTATTTTCCATTCAAGAAAAAATCTGTTGGCTTGCTCACTTTGTGGTTGAATGTTTGCACCACATGGCTTTTATTTTAGTATATCTACTCAGATTTTAGGTGAAAATAAGTTGCCCATTTATAAATTTTTGTGTGTGCAGTGACACTTCAGTGGGTGTTGCCCATGATGCCTTCAATACATTCTTCAGCGAAACTAGTGCAGGCAAGCATGTGCCAAGAGCTGTGTTTGTTGATCTGGAGCCAACTGTCATTGATGAAGTTAGGACGGGTACTTACCGTCAACTTTTCCATCCGGAGCAGCTTATTTCTGGCAAGGAGGATGCTGCTAACAATTTTGCTAGAGGGCACTATACAAGTAATTGCTGTTGTTTGTAAATTGGTTGAAATAAGAATTCCATTGATTGTTTCGACAGTTACATTGATCGTGGTTTCATTGTGTAGTTGGGAAGGAAATCGTGGATCTTTGCCTTGATAGAGTGAGGAAGTTGGCTGATAACTGTACTGGGTTGCAAGGGTTTCTGGTGTTCAATGCCGTCGGTGGTGGTACTGGTTCTGGTCTGGGGTCATTGCTACTGGAAAGATTGTCTGTAGATTATGGAAAGAAGTCCAAGCTTGGGTTTACTATCTATCCTTCTCCTCAGGTACCCGCAATAGTTTCTGACAAACCACGACAGTTCAATTCCTTTCCATTCATTTCCCATGTGATTTGCATTTGGTGACTTGGATCTAGAAATTGTAAGGTATTTCTCCTACATTTATATGTACACATATATACTAACATAATTGATTTATGCTGGCTTATATATTAGGTGTCAACGGCAGTTGTGGAGCCTTATAACAGTGTTCTGTCTACTCATTCTCTTCTTGAGCACACAGATGTTGCTGTGCTTTTGGACAATGAAGCCATTTATGACATTTGCAGGAGGTCCCTGGATATTGAGAGGCCAACTTACACTAATTTGAATCGGTTGATATCTCAAATCATATCTTCTTTGACAACTTCATTGAGGTTTGATGGAGCGATAAATGTTGACATTACGGAGTTCCAGACAAACCTTGTTCCATATCCACGTATCCATTTCATGCTCTCTTCATATGCCCCTGTCATCTCAGCTGAAAAAGCATATCATGAGCAGCTTTCAGTTCCTGAGATAACAAATGCAGTGTTTGAACCCTCAAGCATGATGGCCAAGTGTGACCCTAGACATGGGAAGTACATGGCCTGCTGCTTGATGTACCGAGGAGATGTTGTTCCCAAGGATGTTAATGCCGCTGTTGCCTCCATCAAAACTAAGAGGACTGTACAGTTTGTTGACTGGTAAGGAAATTTCCATAATGAAAACGTCTAATCCATTTGAGCTTGCCCTTGGAAATTATGTGCGCTATTCTTTATGAATTTTCTTTCGTTGAAAGCAAAACCATCTTGGATGTGATCTTTACAAAAAATTATTTGGCGATCTTTGAATGGTTCAGGAGTTAAATCTGGGTATTCAAGTTATTTGCAAATGAATTAAAAAATCATATAATCTGGTTTGTCGAAGAATATGTCTTTAGATGACAATAAGTTTATTTTTCCACTTAATTTTGAATTAAATAATTTGGTTTAAGGATTTTGATAATTTCTTGTCATGCGCCCAAGGTATCAAGAGCATGGCAGATATTAACTCCTGTTATATTAGTTGAATGAGAATACCTTAACAACCTCGTAAATTTATGTTTCTAATTTGATATTCTACATTGTAAACCCTAACATTGGTATGTTTGGAACCGCAGGTGCCCAACTGGATTCAAATGTGGTATTAACTACCAGCCACCAACTGTTGTCCCTGGTGGTGACTTGGCCAAGGTGCAGCGAGCCGTTTGCATGATCAGTAACAACACGGCAGTGGCTGAAGTGTTCTCGCGCATTGATCACAAATTTGATCTCATGTATGCCAAGAGGGCTTTTGTGCACTGGTATGTTGGTGAAGGAATGGAGGAAGGGGAATTCTCGGAAGCTCGTGAAGATCTGGCTGCACTCGAGAAAGATTATGAGGAAGTTGGTGCAGAAGGTGTTGATGATGAAGAGGAAGGTGAAGATTATTGATGTAATTTCTCCTTAAGCTGGATAAGGATGTACATTGTGCGAGAGTATTTATTGGAAAAATTGGTTCCGAATTTTGAGGGTCTGTCCTCCAAACTTAGTCCTTTGCCTTTATATTGTGTTGTTTCCCTTGTTTGGACTATTTTCTTTTTCTGTTAAATTGTCAAATTTGTGCCTATGTTCTGACTCAATGTGCTTTTTATTTTTATGGTATCAATGAAGTAATATTTTAGAATTGTAAGTTCCATATCATTTCTGTTGGAAATGGTATACTCACTCTGTTATGATCGTATTATCTGATATCAGTTCTTACGACTGTCATTCTCTGATGCCATAAATTCTTGCCATTCCCTTTTCCAGGGAAGGGTTAGGGTATAAAACTGCATGTGTAGAACTTTTGAATATTCCTGTCGATTATTGGATGGTTAAATGTGCTAAATGGTGACAATTTGGTGCTGCTTGTCTCCAAAAATTACATGGAAACTTCTCTGGAAATTCTGTTCACCATCTCAAGATTTGGACTCGGTTACTAGTATGTTGAACTTTCTGGTTGTTTGGAGCATAACAAAAGCCGTTTTGGTCTATTATAGGTGGAAAAATTCGTCCTCAACGCTTATCTTCATTGATTCATATTGTTGATGGCATTATAGCTGGTATTTTGACCCAATCATACATTTTGGCATTATCTTCGAACAGCGAACTTTATAGTGAAACTATAATAGAAGCTTTACAATTTGGTTTTCCTGCGTTCTGCAGTAATTCGGAAGAATTGTAAGTAGCCCGAAGAGTTCAAGCTAATATTGTTGACTCGTGCAGTCATGCTTTGTTTTGTATTTACAGTACGACTGTTGGTTACAAAATATGCATTGATTGGTTGCCTGTAAGCAAGAAGATTTTTGTTCCGTCAGGCAATTTCACGTCTCCCAATCTATCAAATAATTTCAGTTATAGGTTAAGTGTTTTATCCAGTTACTTTTGGAACAAAACAGGCAACCAATTCCTTCTCACAGATCTCATGTGTAACAATGAAGCATTAAGAAGTTTCCTCTCTTCATAATCCTCAAAACAAGTCTAAAGATTCCACAAAATTTGGCAGGTTTCCTATTTTAACTGGTTCTAACGCTTTTAGGCTCTCAGTGCAATAATTCTAATTCTAACCAGTCTGAAATTCTGAATTGGTGTCATAGGCAGATGATATGATTTTCAAATTCTTAGTCCTTAAAACAACTGAACAAATGGAAAACAGATTTGCGAAAATTTTATTCCTCACTTCCAGAATTATTCGAGTTTTACTTGTGCTAAAACTCTGTATCACGTATCTGTTTCTCTAGTTCCATGGACTCAAAGTTCATCATTGCTTCAATAAGAACTTAGTACATTCTGCTCAAAATACTAATTCATTTCACGCATTCGAAACACATGACATTGAGAAAAAAGACCTATCTTTGAGATATTGTAGGAAGGTCCCAGAGGTCGTGGCAAGGATCAAACTCATTTTCCAGGTACCTGTTAACTCCATTCATGGCATACAGTGACGCCGATATCTGTCTTTCTACCTTCATCCTTTCAAATTGCGATAACTCAAAATCATTTGTTTCAGGAAAGAAACCAACATGTTTATCAGGAATCTGCATACCTTCTTCAGCTAGTGGAATCTGCTCAAACCCAGTTGGGAATGACCACGAATAATCAAACTGAGAAATGCTGGCTCGAAATTCCCCAACGAAGCTACTCAAATCTGGTCTATACGCATCATCAAAGGTAAGAACATCTTGTTTTACCCCATTATATAAATAAGTATCATAGCTACTACTGTTAGAAGAATTACAACTACTGCTGTTGTCATTAACTATAGTACTTGGTTTTATATTTGCTTTGGTGGTGGTGGTGGTGGTGGTGCTTGGGCTGGTTGGTGAGCTTTGTTTTAAGCTCTTCTTTTTGTTAAGTAGGTTTCTGATCTTCGACGATACATGGGAATCGGTAAATACAGGAGTGTTGAAATTCGTTCGAGTATTTGATCCTCGGAGAAGACAAGCAGCTTCATCGTAAGCTCTCGCAGCTTCTTCGGCTGTTTCAAAGGTGCCTAACCACATTCTTATCTTCTGAGTTGTATCTTTAATCTCTGCTACCCATTTCCCAGATCGCCTTTGTCTCGCCCCTACAAATTTGCTTTTGCTTATGCTGCTGCTGCTGCTGCTGTGTTTGTTGTTTCTTTCTTTGAATTTGCTTTGTTTTTTGGCTGAGGAGACACCTTTTGGCTGCTGCCTCTGAACATGATGTCCCATTGAAAGTGAGGAAGAGAGCTGTGAAGCAAAGGAGAAAAGTGCTTCTTATACAAGCATTTTATGAGAATAAAGATGAGGTTTACTATTTTGTTAAGGAAGTGGGTACCTCGTCGTCATGTTCTTGGCAGTATGTCCATTAGTTTTGCACCTTCTCAAGGATAACTGATTTTTCAATGCTTAGTTAACGCTAAGGTCATGTTTGAGAGAATATGTAACTACCAATAGCTTTTCCAAACTATTAAAATCACTTTTTTGTTTATTTTACAGCAACTTGATATAAATCAACAAAAACTCCTTTTAATAAATTTTCAGCAACGTAAATTATTCTAACCGTTTTGGTTATTACGACTTAAAAATTTTATTTTCCAAAAGTGCCTTTTTTTTTTTTTTTTTTTTTTTTTTTTTTTTTTTTAAGTATATCCAAACAAACCTTAGAAATTAACAAGATTATACTTGAAAAGAAGGGGACTTGACATGACATGGAAGCCATTTGCTATAAGATAGTGAGAACAATAGTCAACTCTCTGAGTTGTAATAATTCGTAAGTGATTTTTGTAATTGAGCCTGAGTTGCTGTCCTCTTCTGCTTCTGCTTCTTCACTTGGTCAATGGAATAACAAAAGCCAAAATCCGTGAAAGCACTTCAGCACGACACGGAGGTTTTAAGCTTCTTCAAATTAATATAATCAAATTAAAAGTTTGGATTGGACCCATCAAAAATTTAGAAAAAAACAAATGGGAATCACAAGATGCATGCTGCATTTTGTGGAATTATTCCGCATACTACACGTCAAATTGAAACTTTTGGAGTAGTTGGAAGCACTTTTTTAGAAATTGCTTCTCACTAGATAACAAACTACAACTTGTAGGGTGGTTAAGAGTACTTTCATAAAAATGATTTAAGTACGTAATAAGCAAGTACTCTATTTATTTCTCTAATCCAATTTGCGTACATTTTGTATTCTTCTTTGATAAGGATTTCAAGCAATTTTCTGACTCGAGAAGTAATTTTTTTTTTTCTCTAAATATTTTAAAACAAACACTCGGACATACAAATGCACTTTTAAAGACAAATGAATTTTGTAAAAGAAATAAATTGAAAGCAATTCTTAAAAAAATTAATATTGTACTATTTTTTAAAAAAGAATTTTAAGCAATTCATTTATTCAAGAAGTGCTTTTGTAAACTATGTTTTAAGGGTATCAAATGCTCTTTTAAATAGAATAGTTTATAACCAAAATAGCTTGAAGTAAATTTTAAAAAGTGCTTTTCTAGAAAATGCTTTAATTGTTATTTAAAATACAAGCATTTAGTTTAAAATTAGATTAAAAACAGAAAGACCTATTAATTGTAGAATTAATTAAAAATTAAAAATTAAATTTTTTTTAAAATTCTTTTTTAGAACCATTCTGTGTGACCCAGTCTATTTATTTTTTAAAAATTATTTTTAAATTATTATTAAATTATTTTTTAATAAATTTGATCTGAACCAGTCTATTTAACCGACCGTACCGTGTTGGGTTGAGACCCAAGAAGATCCGTGAATGTGGGCCGTAACATATGCATTGTCGGCCTAGATCAACATCATCTGAGGAAAACCATTCAGTGTGAGCCGATCAGCCTCAGTAAATCGTTCAGTTTGGGCCAGGCTCACTACTAATTACCGAGCCCAAGCAAACCTGGCTCATGCTTTCACACCTCTGACGAAAAGGACAGAGAAATTTATCCTTGTCAATTTCCCCCTAGCCAGTCCCATGCCACCTGCCCCATTTTTTTCACATCGCCCAAACCTCTTTGCTCGCACTCCCAAGTCACAATCTTCTCAGCAATTGCCCTAATTCGACCTGCCACTGCGGCGTAGACGGCGGAATAACAGTATTCACACCGTTTCGTCACCGAGTACGTGGCTAGCAGTAATTTTCCCTCTCGTCTTCGCTCTCTTTCGGACACGGAAGGTGTTTTCTTCAACTCCAATCCCGCTTTCAAACTTTTTGTCTTTCTCGATGAACCGGTTTCTTAATTGCATAATTTTATACGGGTTTTGTTTGAATTATTTTTTACTGTAATTTAGTAAGTGTGCATCTGAATTTGTACGAGCGTTTAGGCAGAAATTGACGGTTCGTAAGATTCTTTGATAGGAAGGAATCAAAATATGTTATTGTAGTCAACATTATTATTATTATTATTATTATCCTTATATTTATATTTTAAAGTTTGTTATTATATTAAATTTGTGATTCTGTCCCAAACTGTTGCATGAAAATTCGTTTCCTTTTTCTAGGTTATATTTTTCTCTACTGAAGTATCCTTTAGGTTAAAACCTATAGATTAGTTTGCTAATTGTAAAATAACTTTTAGTTTCTCCAGAAAACAATGCCGGGTGTTGTGCCAATCTTGCCACTTCCAGAACCTCCTCCGAATGGTGATCTTGGTCCTCTTCCTCCATCTCAAGTCTCGGAACAACACATAGAGGAAGAAAAACCATCAAATGAAGAACAAAATAAAGCTAACGCTTCTCCTGCTCCTGCTTCAATTGCAACCCATACGAGAACAATTGGAATTATACATCCTCCTCCAGATATTAGGAACATTGTTGACAAAACTGCTCAGTTTGTTGCTAAGAATGGACCGGAATTTGAGAAAAGGATCATTGCCAACAATGCTAACAATGCAAAGTTCAATTTTTTGAGTAGTTCAGATCCTTATAATGCTTATTACCAACATCGTCTGTCTGAGTTTCGTACCCAGAATCAATCTTCCGCTCAGCAATCTCCTTCAGAGCCTGCAGATTCTACTGTGCCCGAGTCAGAACCATCTCCTCCAACTACTGATGGTAGTGAGCCAGCTGCAAAGCCTGAGTCTGCAGTTCCATTTAAACCACCTGTACACAAGGTTCGTGATCCGCCTGAAGCTGAGCAGTATACTGTGCGACTTCCCGAAGGGATTACTGGAGAAGAGCTGGATATTATTAAGCTTACAGCCCAGTTTGTAGCTAGAAATGGAAAATCATTTTTGACAGGATTGACAAGTAGAGAGATCAACAACCCTCAGTT
>JAWDEX010000007.1:3466918-3557002 GCA_035221805.1 Trichilia hirta | reverse complement strand
TTTTGTGTACTTTTTTTTTTTTTTTTTTTTTTTTGGATGACGAGAAAACTCCTATACTCAGTCATCACTGCGGCGGCCGGCCATACACGGGCCAAGCATTCACCCTTTTGAGGTACGTGTCCGCAAATTACACAGCACCTATCCTGAATCAATTAAGATCATGTACAGGGACCACATTGTAGTGGTACCAAGTACAGGATAAAATTCCGACTGCACCAGGCTCTTACACCTGAATGTACTTCAAAAAATTCAAACCCAAAACCAACACAAATGCCTCTCCAGGATGGAATCACTCGGCTATACCCCGTGGGTGCGTTTAAGAGGACTTGTCTTGCTAAAATGGGTGGATGGAATAGATATCATCTTCTTGCCTTTTTTAATCATCATATGTGGAACTTGATTGTTCTTCACATCGTGTATGTGGTTGTGAAGTTTTGTAGTTTAGCTCCCAAGCAGCAATGACTCTTTGGTTGTTTACCTGCTAGCTTAGTTGCCACCTTAAACCTTTGTTTTGGCGGTGCTGATGCTATAGTACAAAATGTGTAATCCAATCGTCTGCGCACAATTTTGTTTTTAACGTAGTTTATGATAGTGGCTGTTGAAGAAAAGTACTGAAACTGGACATACTTATTTTGGTGACTGTTGATCCAGGTCCACATTTGATTTACCACCAAACAGAACAGTGCAAGATGTGATTTATCACTCAATTGAATGGAAAATCAAGGTTACGCTTCCAGATACCCACTTCTATTTTCATTGTCTAACTATTTTGTTTTATGTTTATAAATTAAAAATAAGAATGGAACAATTACGAGAAAACACAACCCAATAGGCCAGAAAATCAAATGATACAACCATTTCATGCTGTTCAACCTATCTGTTTTCAAAACTAAATTTTCTTTGCTTAATTTTTTTGGCTGGTTGTCAATCTTAGATTTCAATAAAAGCCACTCCTAATGTACCTTTGCCTAAAACTTTCCCTGAATACCTAAAATTATTACAATTTCTTTTAGTAATATAAGAAATTATAAATTAAAATTACCGTCACATTAGAAATAATAATTAAGAAAAATATATATATAATTTAAAAAAAAAAATCATTTATTATGAGAAAGCAAGCATATTTCTCCATAATACCATAAAACTCCAACCATAATGAACGAATCAACATTCAAAATTTCTAGTTTAAATATATATAATCACAATCAGAGTTTGCAAGAGATTGATAAAAGAGAAGAGAATCACAATTGGATCAAAACTGTAATAGGAATTGTCTTTTGTAGACAATCCCTCAAGCATTTGGACTGACCAAGCCCCTCATTGAAACACAAGAAAAATGACAAAAAAATGAAAAAAAAGAAACATCTATTTTTCTTCTTCCAGGAGTCAAATATTGAATCATAATTTAATTTGAATACTTGTAATATACACATTCTACAAGAAGGATTTCACTTCAATTGCAATCGCAACGACGATTTTTCACTCTCAAACCAATGGCTGGGATGCTGTCAAACCTCATGCAAGGCTGACAATCAATGTGAACGCCGTCTTATGGAAAAAAGAATTGGGTAATAAATATGCTTTTCGCCACACAGGTCCGAGTCTGCATTTTCTCCCGAAAAAACAAGACAGCAAGATGCTTACTCTTAGCGTGGATACTATCACGAGAGGATAGATTGCAGTGCAAGCTGCTGTTGAGGTTGCAAAGATGACCAAGTTGAAGCCAAGGTAGCTGGTGGCAAAGTCTGCTGAAGTTGCCTTAGAAGATTGACCATTCGGCTTAAAGTTTGTTCTGTTGCTAAATCTTTACCACATAGAACCTACATAAACAACTCTCCTTCAATAAAAATGCTTTTGAATTCTCTTTTAAATATTGTACGAGCAAATTATCCCCTTTTATGATAAATAAACAAGATGCATTACGGAGAAGAAAACATGGCTTTCAGACTATCGGCAACATTTGCATTTAGACAACTATTGCGATATATTCATATTCATAACAGTCAGAATTGTTGTGTTATAATGCTAAACTAACCTCAGCAAATATTGCAACAATTTTAGGAAGGTATTGATGGTTGGGACCCAAAATATCACCGTCTGACCTGTGAATAAATAACATGTGGTAAAGGTAAAAACATGAATAAACTCCAGGGTAGAATAACAAAAGGATAGAGTCAAAAGGAAGTATAAGAGAAGTCTTACCTCTCTACCATTGAACAGAGCTGTTCATGAACCACTTTAGCTTCAATCAAATCACCTTTTATAGGCAAGCAGTTTAACCAAGCAGGAACAACCTACCAAACATTATAAATGTTTCATTCCAGAGCAAAGAAACAACTAGTAAAATGTTACAAGTTACATATTTTATTTTGTAGTATTTTTCAAAGAAAAAAAAAATATCATCGAAGTCTTTGTACAGATTGAATGAGTCAACTTTCAAGCAATATTTCTGTACCAGAGCTGCATCAATACTGTCACGATGAAACTGGAATATTTTTCCTAATGCAGAAACAGCATTGTCATATGCCATAACATTCTCGGATTGCAGAGCATTAGGATGTTGTAGTATGACATTTAGCCTCGATAAAGCCTCTGGAAGAGGTTACAGATAACTGTTAATATATAACAATGCAACTAAAGAACTCAATTTCTTGAAGAAATGAAGAAAAATTACCTCCAACAAGCGGTTTAAATACAGATCCACCGAACTCTGCACAAACACCAAGTCCATATACGGCCGCCTAAAAACAAAGAACAGGATGTAAACAACGGCAACCTGAGCCATAATAACTACAAGCACCTTTTAGAATGCATGCAGACCTGTCGGACATCTGGGTTCTCATCATTGCAGGCCTCCAATAAGAAAGGAAGATATGTTTCATAATATCTGTCCCACCATTTTAGAAGAAATAAATTTAATCAATGTTCTCGATGATAATAATCACATCAAACTAAGGTCAAAAGGAACTTTACTTTAGAGCTGTCTCATGACACTGCTCTGCGACATCATCAAAAATGCAAATTGCTATCCTTCTCTCCTCAGCTGTCTTATCTCTGCCCTATATTTAAAAGAGGTTAAATGTACAAAATTCATATACCAAAAACAAACAAAAAATTGGGAACTTGCACAAACTAATCAATTAAAAAATCTATAACCACTTAAATAAATTCCACAAATCAGAAAACCTCAAAGGGATAACAATGCAATCAAAATTGAGGATACATCGCTCAAATGCAATGGAAAGAGGTTCACCTACTCCATATTTTATCATAATGCAATTCTAGAAGAAAAATATTTATATGTCAATCTTAAATGTCCACAAATTGACGACAGAATAAATTTTGAAATAAACAGAAACAAGAAAGATGCAGGGTCACTGAAATATTCCAAGCCTCTACCATTGGATTTTAGTTCTTTTATGTGTTTGAGATTGGTAACAACCTCTATAAATGAATACTCAATTGGCATTAAATTATTGGAAAGATGCTTGCTTTCACCTCTAACTGTACTTTTTTCCTCTTTTATAAAACAAGTTCATGATCAACCTATCTTTTCACTCTTGGATTTAGTGATTTCAGAACCCTGAGTTTCCAGGTGACTAATGAAATCAGTGCAACACTGATACACAGTCCAGCAACAGATGATACAATATAAAAATTTTAAACAGATGTAAAAGATAAATTGAGGGTAATGCACAAAGAGAAAAGTTTAGAAGTACAAAATACAAATGAAGACACAATTATAACATTTTAGCAGAACTTACCCACATAGGTGTCAGATATGAAGATAGCTCATCGAAGAATGGTAAGAAAGACGCTTTAAATGTTTTGATCAAAGTTCCCAAAATTTCACCCACCTGGTGAAATAAATAAACTTTAGGCGATAGACAGAAATTTGTGGATTGGCAAAGAAAAACCAAAGGTATATGACCAAACATTAAATATATTGTCATTGTGCTTTATCATATTTTTCTCCTTACAAGGTCAATATGCTTTGCACTTATAGATGATATCTAAGCAGTCAACCATACTCACTTGGTCAAGAACTTCTTCCTCTTGTTCATTCTCCTCTTTAATCAACTCTGACTCCTCAGCATCAAAGTCTTCAGCTTTGGCCCTCTCTGCTCGGTCTCTTTTTCTACTAGAGCTAGCAGTGATAACCTGTTTTATCTCATCTACAATGGATCTAACCTGGCTTTCATGCAAAAGTGTTCCCGAGATCTAGAAAAAAGTGGCACAAAAATTGCAAGATACAGTCACAAATTTTATATAACTAGCAAATGAAATAACTACTACAGTGAAATTCACAACAAAAATTGAAAAGTTCTCAATCAGAAGCAAGTATCCTAAAAAAAAAAAAAAAAATATTCCTCCTTCCCCCTTGTTCTCTCCCATACGTGAGCATATAGGTAGAGTTCGCAAAGGAGGCGAGTAACAGATACAAATAGAATCAAGCGTAATGCAGCTGGTAGAATAAAAAGTTACTTTGGTAGGGTATATTGTTACTCCACTCCAAGTATCATGATGGCAGTGAAATAGTATCATACACTTATTGCAGAATATCTGAAAAGGGTCTCCATTTAAGTCATAAGACTTAAAAAAATTAGTGACATGACAGACCTGTAAGCATTCATTCAATGAGTCCAACATACTTGCACTGATCTCGGTATCCGGCTCCTGTAAGCACACTGCAGTTCAGTACTTCACAACCCAAAATAAATTCCGTAGTAATAGTAAAGTTAGATCCCCAATATGAAAAGTATTTTTGAACAAAAAGCGGGTTGAAAAGACCTTATGTAGTGCTTCCACCAGAGCTGGAATGATGTAATCAGACAGCTGCTTTACATACGACTCATTATGTCCTTGAGCTATTCCTTTATCTACAGCCAATTTTGCAGAACGCAATAACTCGGGCATGGCTAATACACAAAAATTTTGACATTTTCAGTCAGGAGACTACTAAAGGTCCTACATCACAAAGCACTTGAAAGAAAACTACACACAGCAATTTTATACCTGAAACAGCTGCTTTCCTAACTTCTTCATGGAAATAAAATTTAAGAAGAGGAACCAGAGTTGGAGCAACCTGGCAAAATATGTAGCCTTAAATGAGAAGAATACTTGTAAAAGTGCAGAAACATATTCCCAAAAATTGATGCACTGAGACAGACCTGATCAATCCATGGAAAGAATCCTTCCTTCAACTCATCAGCATAGCAGCACAGCATGTTACAAGCTGTAGCTTTTTCCTCCAAGACACTTGTCTTAATTCCTATTCTTTTATCGCCAAGTGTAATGGTCTCCATACTGTAAAAGATAAAGACCTATTAGCTAGGTGCAAAAAATGATTTTGCAAGTGCAACACTGCATGCTACAACTATACATCACCAATTGATTCAAGTTAAACAGAAGAGGAGTATATAGCCAACATTAGTTTGCAGGTGCAATTACGGGACGCACTACTCTGCAATTGGGTTTGGTTTGCCAGAGGAAGTAGAGAATAGAGAGAGAGGAAGAGTCTGAGAGAAGAGATTACCATCAAAAGATGTAGAGGAACATAATCAAAAAAACTTTCAACTAGTAGATTGATTTTGAGAAAAAAGAAAAACTATTCAATAAAGACAAATATTCACATTACATGAACATGCATACACGCAGTAACAATGTGCAAATGAACTTCCTGAAGGAAATACCTTTCATCATCAGAGTCCTCAATTTCATTGTCTGAATCTGCGGATGTAATGGTTACATCCGGCTTAAGCTGAGCAGACTGGAGCAAAGGTGGCATTACAACACTCATATAAGGAAGAAAATCTTGCCCCAAACACTTGCAGAGCCTGGCCCATGCCTATGAAAATATAAACTGGTTATTACACAAGAACAAAATAACCAGATATGGTGTTACTTTTAGCACATCAGCAGCAAAACATACTTGCAGCATGTAACTTGTTGTTGGATCATCTGTCTCCATTTGAGATCCTTGTAAAGACATAAGCACTTCCATAACCTTGCACAAAGTAGAAATAAAGAAAAAGGTCACAAGTAAAGAAAGAGACCTTATGAGTTCAGGTAAAGTCTTTCAGAAAACCTTGAAAATCTTCTCATTGATAACCCATTTGGATGCAACAAATTGATTTTATGATAAATGATCTTCACTGAATAATAGGGGTTTGGGCATGGGTAGTTGAGCTGGAAGAATTTCACGCCTAACAAGCTATCTACCTGCTTTGCGTCATCCCTGAACTTCTCCTTTCCAACAGCCATTCCAACCAGACTAATGCACTCCATTGATTTGGCACGAAGCATGCGGTTAGACTTGTCAGTCGCATTAACCAGTATAGCTTTCAGGTAGGGCATAACTGCATCATAGTATTTTTGGAAGTGCGCCTACAAACAACCATGCTTTCAGACAGGTTTCCATTATAAAAAATTTCCAACCAAACCATAGTTTTTATAGAATACCTGAGAAGAGTCAGCAACTGATGCCAAAGCAGTTAATGCACCCTCTTGCACCATTTGTTTTCCATTCTGGCATAATAAATGTCATATTTCAAAGAAGAAAAATGTGTTCATTCAAGGACACCGATATAAAGGTTTTGCATTGTAAACTGATTGTTGATTATTCTGTAAACGTACCTGCAGAAGCACTAGTAATTTGCTCACTATACCATCCAAGTATGGGGTTAAAATGTCTGTAGTGCAGTTCTCACTAAAGTTGAGCACTGCCGAAGCAGCATGTGCCTGTTGATAAACAAATTATATAAAACAATTATCCATCATGTGAAAAACCAACATGACAATGTCCATCTCAAACCAACCATGTTATGATCTTGCAAACCAAAAGTGTCCAACCCACCTTAAGAACAACAAATGAACATGGAAATGCAGCAGAACACCAGAGTTTCTTAAATAAAAAGAAATAACAGTAGAGGCAAATAACAGAGCAATGTAGAAGCATATAAAACACAGCTGGTATGATAGACCCATTAAGTTTTTCAAATAAAGATTGGAAGCTACCATAACTCTGGGGTTACCTATAATTTAAGAATTTAATTAAATTAACCTACAAATTTGGCATAATTTTCGATTTATTCTACAATGTATGAATTAAAAGGGGGTTGTTCAAATAAGTTACGGATGATATATCTTCCAAATTCTGGATGCAACTTACTAATGACTCACTTCTTAGACATATAAATAAACAAATAAAGACAATTTTATCCTGACCAACCTCAAATCAATTGTTATAGATGGACACTCAGATTTGCCTCAATCAAAAACAAGTTGGGGTTGGCTAAAAACAATCATGCCTATCTAGGAAGCATTTGTCAAAATGTGCAGAAAAACTAGATCTTTCTTAGCCAACTTCTACCCATTTGATTTTTATCCACTGTTTCCTGTTCTAACATACAGCTCGAATTGTTTGAATACGGAATTCAGCACATTTGTGAAAGGAAAATCAAATAACTAGTAAAGTTAGTTGTGCCAAATTCTAAGAAACAATAAGACAGAAAGTAGCTACACCAATTTCAGAAAGTAGCTCGAAAACAAAAAGGGAACATTTCACGTCATAAAACAAACCAAATTATACAAACAAGCGTCTACTAATTCCGATACCTGCGGTTGTAGCCATCTTCAGCAGATCAAAATGAGCATCTCATGAAACCTTAACCACTTATTAAACGTAATGGTAACAGAGTAACAACTAATGGAAAATCTAATGAAGAATTTCAAAACTCTTTTCTACTTCACCCAAAACATTCAAACCTAACAGGAAGACAAATCTAGCAACAGTGGTTTTAGTTGTACTTCAATGTGTTGACTAATATCACCAATTATAACGACATACTCTATCTGAAAAGAAAAAAAAAGTTGACATGGTGAGAAATTTATCAATAGATTTCTAAACTTCCATGGATAACATCTTATCACACAAGCTTTCTGATGATTTCAAGTATACAAGCCCATGGTCACCTCCTAGACCTAAGCAATTATCAGAAATAGACTTAAAGAGACCTCCTTAACTACCCACTTAACCACAAACTGAATGAACAGAAGATTTCTAACAACCAAAAATATGAAAGTATATAGACCCATTGCCAGAATTATCAAATTTAATTTACCACTCCAGGCAGCAGTTTCTGGCAATTATCAAGTTATCATATGTTGATTAATTGAGAATGCATAAAATCAGAAGAACAGACCTCAATAATAGAACATCCATGCACAGAGAGACATTGCAGGAGTCATAAAACATTAGAAAAGAATCAAGGGAAAGGCACAGCTATGATAATATCAAAAATGCAAACAAAGCATAATGGACATATTTGCAAGATGATTCAATTGTGCAACAAAAAGGAAAACATAATTTATTGCTATAGGCAGTGCTAAGACAGGTTTAGCAAACAGAAGCTTCTAATTCTTTTGTTTCACAGGCAGTTCAAAGCAGTTCACTCTATATTTGCCCAGTCTACATTATACCACGAAGGCTAACAGTTTTAGTAGGACTAAAATAGTAGGTGTTACAAATAACTACTGATTCAGTAACAATATTAATAGCAAAATAAGAACCGGTAAACAAAAGAACATAATGCTCACAGCTCCGACTAACCTGTACTCGAGGATTCTGGAAATCATCCATAGATCCACCTAGAGCTGGCAGAACCCTTTGGTGGAATTGATTTTGCAAGTCCGGACCCAAGTCTGTTGATAACTGCCCAATTGCATTAATAGCTGCCCACCTTACACGTGCATGAGGATCGTGAAATGAGTTCAGAACCATTGACAACACTTGCTCCAAATTTTTGACCATGACCTGCAAAAATAAAATCAAATTACAAATTACCAATGACAGTAATGAAAATGTGAATTCTTGCTACACAATAGGAACAAAAAAAAAATCTTGTTACACTTCAAAACTCAGCAATCATCAACAAATAAAATGATCCCAAACTTGATTAAAGATGATGCACTTACAAGCAAAACACGTTCAGGAACAAATTACTCAGAAATGACTTGAAAGTATATCTCAAGTATCATAAAAGCACGAATGAAACAAATAATTAAATCAGTAAGATATTTTAACTAAACAGTTATCCATGTGTCCCCATTCAACATCTCAAAAGATAACGATTATTGTAAACCAACGGCTGGTTAAAAATTATACCTTAGCACAACCCTCAGCAATTTGAGCTAGGGCAATCAATGCGGCGTGGTGCTTCTGCCACTCAGGTGCAGCCAAGTAAGCCGGCAACTGCTCAGAGGCAACGGGAACAATAGTATTCCCACCTAAAGCAATAGCCAATCGGTCCAAACACTCCTGTCCGACACTATAATTACTGGTCTCGCCTGCATCCTCGTCCTCTGTCTCCGCATTATGCCATGCAGGATCATCTTCAATATCCAACAACATCCTCATCAATATGGCGAACAACCTGCTGATAAACTGTGGCAACTTCCTCATCATCCCTGGTGCCCGCTCACGCGCCTCAGCCAAAGTAATCACAAACTCTATAGCCAAATGTCGCGTCCCTTCCTCTAAACTCTCGGCCTCTGCAATCTGCAACATGGACCCCACCACATCCACCAACTGCCTTCGTAAAAACCTAGGCTCAGTCCCAGCCAATTCAATCAACAACTCCAACGCCTCTTGCGCTGTCGCCTCATTGCCATTATTCAACGCCTCGGTCAACGTTCTCATCATCGATGGCAACAAGTCCTGAAACCGGTCTCGATCTGCAGAGCTCGTTAAGCACTGAATAAAACTAATCACCGCATTTAAAGCAGCGATCTTCACATCAAAATTAACCGAATTCGTCAAACAATTCAGAAACACAGCATGCAGATGCTTTATATGAGGAGTTAAAGTATCTCCAATATACTGACTCAACTGCGCGAATATCAAAAAAGCAGATTCCTGTAATTTCGCAGAATCACTAGACACGCATTGAAACATAAACGGTAACAATTCAGGCCATCCATTTTCCGGTAAAATATTAGACGCCAACTCCGAAACGGTGTCGCACAGCTTTTTTGAAATCGATTTCGTGTTTTCAGATTGAATACACTGCAACAAGATCGACTTGAGATTAGACTGTGTTGACAGCGACAGCCGCGGCCACAAAAACGAGTCGTCACGAGTGAGGAGCTTACGGAGGAGGACGGCCGACATAGCGCGACCCTCGGGGTGAGGTGACAGTTGTAGTAGCTGAGCGAGCTTTAACGTAAGCGAGTCAGGATCGTGTTGTTTGCAGAGATTGAAAATGAGTTCGGCTTGCGATCGTTGCTCGTTGGAGGTGGACATCAAGTGAGAGATTAGGGTTTCGAAAGGTCCGGAGTCGGGCCCGAGGATCGCCGCGAGCTGAGCTTGCTGGAGGTGAGTTGACTCGGCGGCCATGACGGCGAGTTAGGGTTTTTTGGTTTCTCTCTCACTTGGGAGAAGTTATGTTTGCGTGTTTAAGAGAGAGTGTGCGAGAGAAATTTGGAATTTTAAGAGAGAGAATGAGAGTAGTTTGTGCGTGCGTGCGGTCATTAGGGCAAATGACGTACTTAGCTGTGAATTGTTTAATTAATCACGATTAACCGCTTCGAGTTTTGGTTTTCCTTTTTTGGAGGGAAATGAATTGGGGGCACAAGTAAATAAATACTGTAGTAATAACATTGGGGTCTCTGATGTTTTATTATTTATCAAGAAATAAATTATTTCCTATTTGTAATAAATAAGTCAATAAAATAATAGTAATACATACTAAAATTTTGTATGAAAATGTGATATTTTTGTTATATTTTAACTTTGTTTAAAATTTAAAATAGATAAATAATATCAATTTTTAATAAAATTTACTTATTATATTATGAATTTTGCTAAATAGTGCCTTAAAGTCATTGGTTAAAAATTTTATATTTACAATTTATAGTGAATTTTTGTATTTAATATAATAATTAATAAATATATTTTATATATTAAAATTATAACCTATCAAATATAATAATCTTAAAAGAATACTGTTTACTAAAATTTTTATATTATTAACATTTGATGTTAATCATTACATTCTACAACTATGATTTGAAAATTATATTATTTTAATATCAAATAAAATCTAAATTATTAATATATTTTATAGTATTATAAGATATTATATTAATAATTTGAATCATAGATAAATTCTACAAAATTAAACTTATTTAATATTTCTTTAATTATCGAGCCCAGTTTTTATTACCTAATTAAAAGTTGATTAACGGGCCTAACTCGACGGGTTAGGGCCGAGCCAGGTCGAGTTAAAAGTTGATTAAAATAAATTAAGTTCGAGTTTGGTAACAAAACAGGCCGGGGTAGGTTAGGTCATGGTTCTAAAATATGGAATCAACCTAGATTGTGAAGATGAGGCGGGCTAGGCTGGGTGGGGTTAGACCTGAATGATTATTAATTTTTTATTTTAATTATATTTTAAATTATTTTAAAATTAAAAATTAATTTTATTAAATAAATCTCTTTCTTTTTTTATTATTGTAATAAAAAATAATAATATAATTTAAATTATAAAAAAATTACCACTTACATTGCCTAATTTTATTAATTAAATTGAAAAAATTATAATGAAGGAGACATTCCAATTTTAACCTCATAAATTTTTTACATTCAATCATACTTTCTAATAATAAATATAAAAAATATATATAATAAATTAATTAAAATAAATATTATAAAGATGAAGACATTGAGCCTTACCTAATTATTTTTATAGTAAAATAAATATAAATTCAAATTATCTCTTATTTGTCAGTTGTCATTTTTCAATCTTTCTCTTCTTCTCCATTGTCCTATTCATTACTTAAATCAACTAATGAAGATGAGTGGTGTTATAATTGTTGTCTCCTCTTTTCTTCGTTATACTAATCTCTAAAGTATATTCGCATTTCAAGAGGTTTTAGTATTATTATACTTTTTTAAACATCAAGCATTCGTTAACTTAACTAAATGTATTTTCTAATGAAATTATTGATACTAGTGGTATAAGAAAGTCCCGAGCCATTTTTTTTAAAGTGGGATAAATTTTAGAATTTTCTTTTTCACTATTTTAAGATATCAAAATCTATTTCATTCTTCAATAGTAGACTTTGCATATAATAGAATAACTTATTGAATGAAGTTTGCATTGTTCTAGGTCTCTTCACGATCATATAAGGATCTCAACTGCTACTGAAAATTATAAAAGTAGAGAAAGATGAAGAAGAACCATTCTGATTAGTAGATGTTAAAGCCCTTACAAAATACTTAATTTCGTACATATGATAAATATTTGATAAATTTATTGATAAAATATTCTTACAAATTTGTATACATGTAATTATTTCAAATGATAAATTTTCAGGTTCATTAGAATCTGAAAAAGTATAAAATCTTTTAATTAAAGTTTCACAACCAGAAATTTTAATACGTGAGTCTAAATAAAGGGCAATAATATATAAAATGGGCATATCATCATAATATTTTTAAAATTTTTCTACCATAACTAATATTACTGCAGCGAACCTGGGATATTTTATGTATTTTTTAAATATAAAAACAACATTACCTAATGTGAAAATTACATGATGCGTTGCTGAATAGTATTGTCCTGATAATAATTTTGTGACTTCTTTAAATATTTTTAAAAATTAAGAGATAATGTGTGAAATTTTAAATTGTTCATGTGTTATTTTGTACCCTATTATATTGTTATTACAAAATTCTATTATTGGAACTTGATAAGGTAAAACACTTCGAAACATATCGTAAATAGAGTTTCACTTAGCTGGTTCGTCTAGAACTACTTTTTTTAGTTTGCAACCCATGTTCACAACATAATTCTCTAAATTGTTAGTATCTAGTTGTAGTTATTTTTAAATGATTGACAACAGCTCTCATTTATTTAATTACTAGTTTCATTATTTTGTAACTATTTTACGTTCAATATGTGACAAGCACATCTATTGTGAATAAATTTTTCATCTAAAACTAGTTTAATCACATTTTTTATTAAAGAAATTACAGCAGTATTATTTGATGTATTATCAAACAAAATACAAAAAATTTTATCTTTAATCATAAATTCATATACAACAAACATAATTACTCTAGATATGGCCATAGAATTGTGTGAAGATTCAAATAGTTTTAAACCTATAATTCTTTTGTTTAAATACTTATCATCATCTATCCAATGACATATGATATAGTAAATTTATTAACACCTTTCTAATTGTCGCAAGTCAGTGAAAACGAATAGTTGCTAAATTTTAATATAGCAATCAAAGTTTCATTCATTTCATTAAAATTTTTTAATGCATATATTCTACCAATTGTTCTTGTTTTTTTTTTTTTTTTTAAATGCTAGCTGATGTGTTTGCATTATTTTTATAAAATTTGGAGATTTACTTTTTATAAACGATTGATCATTTTAGACCCTATTTAATAATAAAGACTCTTAATTTGGTAGAATCAAATTAAAAAAGTATCGTCTACAACTCTAACTATTGTTCTAATTTGAATTTATTGTTATAAATTTTTTAAATATTTTGCGTATTATTTTTTAACATATCTATTAAGAGTTCTTAAACCATCATCTTTTTTAAATGCATACATCTTATTATAAAATTTACATCTAACTTTACTTTGCTCAATAGTTTTTTTAAAAGATTTTTATATTTCAAATGTAGGTTACTTACTCTGACTAGTGCAAACTGTGGTAGACTCTATATTGGTACTAGAAATTTATTCCTCTTTTTGTATATGTTTAAATTATTTATAAGGAGGTATTACATCTTTTAACTCCTAAGAAAATTCATGTGATTCTTGTAAAGAATGATGTGCCATTTTTAAAGACTTAAAATATTTTTTAATTAAATATTAATATAATTTAATCTAATAAATTAAAATAAACAAATTTAGCAAAACTAAATATTAACACAATTTAAAAAATTAAATAATAATAAAAAAATTAACAATAATTAATTAATAATAATTTAAATGACAAATTGGAAAAATTAAATAATAAAACAATTTAAATTTTGATAACTAAAACAATTAAAACATAAATTAAGTAAATTAGACAATAACCAATTTTAAAAAATTAAATAACTTAATTAAAAGAATTAACAGATATTAATAAATTAATGATAATTTAGATGACAAATTAAATAATAACACAATTTAAATTTTAATTAACTAAAATAATTAAAACATAAATTAAGTAAATTAAATAATAACCAATTTAAAAATTAAATAACTTAACTAAAAAAAGTTAATAACTAATTAATCAATTAATAATGATTTAGATGACAAATTAAATAATAACACAATTTAAATTTTAATTAACTAAAACAATTAAAACACAAATTAAGTAAATTAAATAATAACTAATTTAAAGAAATTAAATAATTTAACTAAAAGAATCAAAAAATAATTAATTTAAAATAATTTAGATGGTAAATTAAATAAATTAAATAATAACATAATATAAAAAATTATATAAATTAACTAAAAAATTAATATATAATTAATTAACAATCATTTAGATTACAAATTAAGTAAATAAAATATTAATAAAATTTAAATTTTGATTAATATACAATTAATCAAAATATTAATATCATAAAAATTTAATTACTAACTTTAAAATTACGTTAAAATTTTAACTTTTATTCTCACAAAAATAATAACTTGATTAATAATGATTGTAATAATATAATTAGTAATTAAAAGAAAGAAAAATAAAGAATTAAAATTTTGATGAAGGAAAAAAAAAAAAAAAAGGGAAGAGGGGAGTATTTATAAGATTTGAGGGAAAGGGGAAATTCGTAAAATTCTAAAAAAAATTGGTTGGTGGTCAACGGCTAAAAATTCATAAATTTTGGCTGTTGATAAAACTTTCACAACCTACGCCGCCTTTATTTTTTTATCAAATTTTTGGACCCAGCACCTTGTAGGCCTTTATTTCTTTTTCCTAAATTTTTGGACCCAGCGGGTCAAACCAGCCCGAACCCTTTAAGTTACCTTTTATGGATTCAAAATTTTCGGGTTTATACGGGTCACGTTCACGATTTTTTTATCTTTAACCCGACCCAATTTTATTTACAAACCCGTAGTCGAACCGAATTGTGCACTATTCACAAGGATCGGTTTCAATCTGATTTTTTTTTGAATTGTGTCGGGCCGGGTCAACCCGTGACCCAGCCCTTAGCCACCACTATTGATTACTTGTAGTCTCTAAATTATAATTTTCCATAAATTAATGTAGTTTTGTTAATTTAAATCAAATAGAAACTTAATTTATATTAAAATAACTGTATGGCATATGATTTTGGTCTTTTACCGAGAAGATACTATAATTATAAATTAGCGCTAAAGCATGTTAAGGACAAATTTGCTACGGTTAATTTCCATTTTATTTTGCAACAACAATTATAAAAAATATTTAATAATATCACTTTTTTACAGAATTATGAAAATACGACATATCAATCCCAAAGCATATGGAGGGTTCCAAAAATTCTCGCGGGTAGGACCTCAAATGGAGAACGAGTCGCCCCCTTGTTCTCGCTTTCAATTACAGGCCGGGGATGCCATGTTGACCCCTACTCATCACCCATTTTAATTATAAAAATACTTTCAAAAATGAGAAAAAAAATTAAAACCCGGACATCGACGTTTCTGCAATTATACGCTTATGTATACAAGACTACATGCGGAAGAAAGTATTTAGCCGCATCCCAGTGCCATGTCCTGCGTACCATTGTTTATAGGGTATCATTGTCATCCTCTCCGCTCCAAACCATGTAATTGCCAAACGAATCTTATGAATCAATTCAAAAGAAGTGTCTTACACTAACACAACACCAGTTTTTCATGTAAACATATCTCTCCCATCTTAAAGTTCTGCACCCAACATCTGACCAAATGCAGAATCATCTAACAGTTTGATATTAAGTTTACAATCAATCAAGTACGATATTTTTATTAACAATGAAACATAATATTGGGTTTGCATTAACGTACAAGATTGGAACTCTATAAGCTTGCAAAAATGAGAATTCTTGTCCTACCAAAGAGAACTAAGGATGATTTCCTTTCACTTCTTATAGGATACTAATAATGCAAAATCTTCAAACAACATGACAGCTGATGTCCTTTGACATTCTACCCGTTGGCGTTATTTTCAGGTTCAACACTTCACACAATGCATAATGGTGATCTCCCTGGATGAACAGTTAACACGAACAGCAATTGGAGGGAATTTGAAGAAAGAAGAGCTTCCCACATCTCCTCTATACTTCTTAAGAGATTTCAAGATTGCTAAATAAAATGATCTGTACTTTTGTTGATGCTGTTAGGGGTACTACGTTCAAAGAGTTATGCCAGTTTATAAAGGCCGAACAATTGACAAGCAATATATCGCATAGCTGCTACCTGATCACAAGCAAATTATTCGACACTTTAATATCAATATCAAACCTAACAAAAAGTCTGAGACAAAATGTCTACAGAAATGGGAGGTCAATACCTCTCAGCATACAATGACATTAATTTGGTCGCCGAACTGCTAATGTCTGATACCGTGAATGATGGCAGTGATGAGTATCCATTCTAGATGATATGATCACTGTAAATTTGGTTAGAACCCAGCATTTCCAATCAGAAACAAAACACATATTTGGTTGATAAATTAAAAGTTCTATCCCATCTCCACCATCAGAAGCTCAGACTTGCAAAGGGAACCCCCCAAAAAATACATGATATATTTGAATCATGCTCAAAAAAAGCCAAAGGGTATCTAATTAAGTTATTGATAATTGGATTAATTGTATAGTTGAAAGCTAAATTGCAGAAACTTTACTACATAAAGTTAACTCATGCTTACACCAACTGCACTGGTAAACTATCAAAATTGCATCCTCAAGTGTATCAAACCTTTAAAGGTAACCGTAGTTTTAATTGTTCGACTTCCGAATTTACATTCCCCATCTATAAGTGATTATATTGTCTCCTATATTAATGTCGAGAAGGATTACGAAATGCAAAACATGAGTCTTAAACCAGAAACGATGTTGGCTGAGAATTGCAGTTTGTATAACTTTTCGTAGACATATTGTCAAACACAAGAAAGGCAATGGAAAAATGTTGAGAATTCCATAAGAGAGAGTTTTAGTGGACCAGATAGAAGTTCCGCCCAGCGAATTGTGCAGACATTGACCGTGACATCCAGACCTACCGGGTAGAACCGAGCTGCCTTTGGCACGCCCTTGTGTAGCTGCAAGATCCGCCTAAACAATGCCTCTGCCATCTCTCATTCTCCTGCTATATTGATTCACCTTCCCCGCTCGCCTGCATTTCCTCTTAGTCTCACTAAGGTAGCTGCTATCAAATAAGCAACAACCAACTGAGACCAATAAATTATAGAGGGCCCAAATTCTATTATAGAAACAAGATTAAGGGCAGTTTTAAATCCTAATTTTCTCAAGTTTTCTTTCTAATTATAACCATGTTTTAATTTAAAAATATAAAAAATTACTGATGCAAATGTTATTGCTGCAATAAAATATGAAATACCTATCTTTTTGTAAGTACATTTTTATACAAACTTGGAGTTCGAATGCGAGAATTTTCTTCCTTGAACTGTGCTTGTGAAATGTGAATTATGTTGAGTAATTTCCATGGCATGATTTTCTATTGCTCAGAAATGTACTACGCTCCTTTGGACTAGATAGATACCGCTTTCCAAGAAGGGGTTGCCGTATTGAAGCTGCTTTTATCAGAAGGTTTGACAGAGAGCGCCACATGTTTCAACACTGAACAAAAAATACAAGCACATAAGATTACAAACACAGCCAACATGGGCAAATACATGCGAATGTGTGAAAAAAAATGGCTAAGAGAGATTGAAGAAACTACCTTTCCTGACCAAAGAAATCTCCTAATAATGTGTGTACGTTAATGTGTTTAACCCAACCGAATTTCATTTTTTGTTCCATGTATTTTTCATAATTCTTTATCCCCTTCCTCTCTAGTATGTATATATTTCTTTCTCAATCGAAAGTCATACCAATTAATCTCATATAGAAACTGACAAACAAAACAGATTTCAAGGACATTCTTAATGAGGGAAATAAAGACAGTTAATAAGAGCTGTTCAATTGATTCAATGCATCTTAGTTTGTTGCATTTTGTGTAGTCATCGTATGGGAGGGGAATAACTTTAACATATTTAGCTAATAAAATGTACATATTGTATGTTATTTCGCAATATGTAGCATATAATCCAAAGAATCATTGCCACGTGTCTTTGGGTCCCATGATATGCCTGCAGTCCAGTTGATTTCATTTTCATCTTTTAATTATAACAATTCCGACGCGCACTCGTGACGAGTAGACGCTCTTAGTCTTGGACACTTGTGCAACTATATAATATTTCTTTTATTTAATTTAAAGGAAGTTTCATTAATTAGATAAAATAGTTTTCTAAGAAATATTATATAAATATAAACCAATCTCTTTACTAAATATGATGCAGATTTTACGGATTTAAATTTAATATTGCTTTGAAAACAAAGATTTAACTCAATGTTGCTTTGACAAAAAAGAATTTTTTTTTAATATATATTAGTTTACTGTCTAAAGAGCTTAAAAGGTGATTAAAATATCTCCCAAAAAACAGAAATGGGTTATTAAAGTCCAAATTACTTTGATTAAGTATTTTGTAAATAAAAATGATCAAATATAATATGACAAAATTACTCATGATCCTCTCTTTATTTTAAATTTTTATACTAAATATATACATATTTATCTGTAAAGATATATTTCTCATCAAAGTGCCGCAAGTGCCATGGTAATAGTCTCCGCAAGCATTGTCTATTCTCATACATTATCAGCACGTCACGTCCAACCCACGCGCTAACCATTGAGCGTACACATTACTTTCCATGAAAATGCAATTTGGATAAAATAAAATAAAATAAAATAGCCCAATCTCTCTTTTGCACACACCAAAAGCCCAGCAGAAAGGAAAGAAAAGAAGAGAAGAGGATATCAATCAAGTTCTCATTCACTCAGAAAGATCAGATTCAGATATTGAAGAAGAAGATGAGGAATCCATCCACATCATCAGTAGCTGCAACCAATAAGATCACCCCGTGTTGCAGCAAGGTAGGGCTGAAGAGAGGACCATGGACGCCGGAGGAAGACGAGCTTCTTGCCAATTATATCAACAGAGAAGGCGAAGGTCGCTGGCGAACACTGCCAAAACGTGCCGGTTTGCTCCGCTGTGGCAAGAGTTGCAGACTCCGATGGATGAACTATCTCAGACCATCCGTTAAACGAGGACAGATTGCCCCAGACGAAGAAGATCTCATCCTCCGCCTCCATCGCCTTCTCGGCAACCGGTAATGTTAAAAACAAAAGAAAATGCATTAGGTTTTGGATCAGAATGTTCAATCTTGTTACCATTGCTTGATATATTTACGGCTAGGGTTAGGACTTGTACGAATTTTTAAGTGGGTTCGATCTTGTTATCATTATTTTCTATTTTTAGGGTTTGGGTTTGGTAGGGTTTTTACGGTGGATTTATTTGGGTTTGTGTTTGCAGCTGGTCATTGATAGCAGGGAGAATTCCGGGACGTACGGATAATGAAATAAAGAACTACTGGAACACTCATCTGAGTAAGAAGCTGATCAGTCAAGGAATTGACCCGAGAACTCACAAGCCATTGAATCTGGCTGATTCTTTTGCTGATCATCATGCTAAAATGAAAAAAAATGCCGCTGCTTCATCGAAAGCAAATCCAAACACCAGCTCAAACCCTAATTCGGTCATGGATGTTCCATCTGATCTTTTAGAAGAAAACAGGAGTAAAATGTTCGTGTCCATGAACAAAGAAAATGGGTACTTACCAAATACTTCGTTTGACGATGGATACACATGTCTGCTGAACTGCGATCACAACAATTCTGCACTGGGGTTAGGGGGTAATGTAAATGTAAATGTTCATGAGGGGATCAGCAATGAAGAAGATGAAGATATCAATTACTCCACTGATGATGTCTTTTCATCCTTTCTGAATTCATTGATCAATGAAGACGATTTTTCTTCTCAACATCAACAGCTGCTGCAACATCAGCAACCAAACGGAAACATTGAACAGCAGGGCGCTGCTGGTGGTTTGGATCCTTTGGTTTCGATTACTGCATCGGCTTTTGGCCTTGGATCCGGCTGGGAATCTGCAATTATGTCTTCTTCCTCTTTCAACCAAAATGAGCAAAAAACAGTGAATGAACACGTTGAATAACTCATCATCATCATCTATGGCAATCATCCTCTGCTTGTACTCCACATGAAGTTTGCAGTGTTTTTTAGTTTATATATGAGCTTGGTTATTGTTATTATTTTATGTGTCCTAATTTAATTTTCTGCTCTTGCTCTACTTCAATTGATTTCTATACTCCTGCCGTACTCGTATTGTATTTTGTGGAAAAACATAAGTGGAACAATATCTTGTATTCAGTATTAATATTTTAGTGTGTGAAATGTAATTTCATTACATAATATTTATCCGACTTTTTTTTCGTGTTTGTAAGCTTATCCATGAAATTTCATGTCTCAACCTTAAACTAAAGCTTCAGTATCATCTGGTAAGAATTAATCTCCAAAGATCAAGGAATTTATGTGACAAAGCTTTTGGTTGAAACAAAGTTCGTATACAGAAGCGTATAACATATGGTTTTGCAATGCAATAAGGTAAGGTTAATATACAGAAGATGAAGAAATGAAGAAATATTATAGTATAGAAATCTATAAACAAGTTACCACAATCGATCTAGTTATCATAACTAAAACCTTTTGCTTCAATTCCTGTTTAATTGAGACATTGATAAAAGATCAATTAAGATTTCATTTAGAATTATGATACTTCCACTATATTTTGGAAGTAAAGCTCCAAAAATGTTTAATAATACCAACTTTTAGTAAAACTTATTTATTTATAAATATTTTACATATCATGCTTTCATTTGACAATAGTTACGATTTTAAAGTCACAACACCTCAATCCAAAATTACATAAGAAGTATACTGAGTTGGGTATAATTTGAGTAAAGAAATCAGGACAAGAGGGAAGCATAGATGTATGAGCATAGTTGTATCAGCTAATTAATTCCATTTGTATGAGACTTTAAAACACAATGTAACATTCTTACCATATAGCATCCTTGATTTATAGATGTTTCTAGTCCTTTGTAATTCTCAGAAAAGCAATAGATCGTTTTTTCAGAACTACGATCACTAACTTCAATAGCTAACGCAACTGTTATTGATTAATGCATTTCCGGTTGTCATTAACATTTCTCTTATCATTCATTATCGCCCTCACTATATACTGAAATCAGATGATATACATGTCTCAACATTACTAGTTAATTTCTACACTTTTTGACGTTTATATATATGCATGCATGCATATGGTTCATCTGTTTAATGCCTATAGATGCATACAATTTCGAGTAATTTATTTGCAGGAATAAGAAAACAAAGTTCATTTTTAGAAGCTTAACTTCTACAAGGATTATACTCGCTCAGGTTTTCTCTAAAATAGGTTTTTATTATTACAATCTACAAAATTTGGTTCATCCGTTCTCTTCGTTTGTTCTTTATAACCAATACACAAATGATAAACAGCTTGTTCATGTATACAATATTGTATAACTATGTCACAACAAGTTTTGATTTCAAGTCATATATATACACACATATATGTGTTAATTATACTCTCACACACACACGCATATCAAATAATAGCAGTACTGTGGAAAGTTTTTCCTCTCAATGTTTTCTGTTCCTAAAACTCATATATATATGTATATATATGATTAAAAAAGATTCTAATGGCACAAGTGAAATCTTTCAAAGATTCAAGAGAAAAAAAGCATTCTTTCAGTACAAACACACTTTTCTTCTTGTATGAGTTCTCGTTTGATAAACATTCTAGGTTACTTTCTTTAAAATATCAGAAGAAACTTCTCCAAACTTCTTCCTAATTTGATATGGGAGAGGATTGAGACCTAAACCTCTTGTCCTGCTCTAAAAGGTTTTACCACCAACTAGTTAATACCCACAAATTAACAAGTTTGAATCACTGATAATATTGTTCAATGTCTAGTTTATATATTTATGTATGTATGTAAAGAGGCTAAACCAACTATTTTAACCATTATCTTCTTAACGGTGCTAGGATTTCAAGTATATTAACTTGCTAGAGTTAGATTTAATGCTTAATTTTGAAGTAAGTTCACAGCTAATTTCTTGTGTTCAAAATAATAAGAATTTCAAACGTTAATATTATCACATCTATAAACTTGGAGACCCCATAAATAATTAGCAAACTAGAAGAACAAATGAATTTTTGTTACCCTCAATATAAGATTATGTTTTGATGATTACAAAATAATGATGTTAAAGGATGAATATGAAAAAACTAATTAAAAATTCAAGAGCTTAAAGATAAAGATTGAAGATATAAGCTTAGAGAATTCACTTTATACAGTTCTTATTTATACTTGTTTATATGATTGAAATTTTGGCAATTAAGTAAACTAAAAAGTAATTTTATACAATTAAAAATATTTCTCTTTATTATTCAAAATATTTTTTATAAAGCAAATTGTATAAATTTTAAAATTATTAAAACTTGGATTTTATTGTCATATTTTGAAACTTACAAAATTTTGGATCAAAAAATCATATTTTTAAAATTGCTACAGTAAATAGTGAATAGTATCGTTCAACCTAATAAACAGTAACAATAGACGAAATGGGTTGTAATAATAAGTGATTGAATTTATGTAGAATTTTAAGTTCAAAAATTTTTAATTTTCATTCAAACGAACAATTGAATGTACATAGATTTAAAAATAATGGCTAATTTTTCATTTTAAATTGCTAATTTTTAGTTCAAACTATAAATAGAGTCATTTCCTCACTTGAAACAAATATTGCACAAATTGTATTCAAATCTAAGAGTCCAAATAAGAGTTTTAAACTTACAATTGTACATCCAATTAATCAAATATTTTATTTTTCATTTATATCATTCTCTTATAAGAAAATTTTTATGAAAAGTGTATAATCTTTATTTTCTCATTCTCAATTTATAAATAGAGAAATGGGTAGGTCTTTCACTTAAGTTTTTAAGTGCTTGAAAATTTAAAAACTTAAACACTTGTAAGTTGGAGGAAAACCCTAAGTTTTTTAATTTATATTGAAACCTTAGGTTAGACTTTATTTACTAGGTTTGGTTAGAAGCCTAGTTGTTGTTGAATGCTTGAGTTATAAGAATTTGTATCGAAGTTTGAGTTTAAGCCTTGTTTTTACACTTTGAGCCTTAGGATTACAAGGCTTGGTCTAATGAAAATCCTCAAATGAAACTTGAAGGGGTGCATGTAGGTAAGGTTGGTTGAATTACTATAAATCTCTTATTACTATAAATCTCATATGTTAGCTCCCTCTTCACTCACTCTCATTAATTTATATTTCTTCACTTGTGTTTACTTGTATTGTTGTGATTTGTTTATGGTGGTTGAAAAACTATTTATTGATTTTTTAAAAAATTCTTCGAAATCCAATTTACCCCTCTTAAATTGCATATTAGTATTTTAATTCTCTCTGTACATTGGTCACTTGCCTCTTAGTTCAAAAATTTTACATTACAATATAATTATTTCACAAGAAAGTGTTAATGGAAAGGGAGTATATATATATTGTCACCCGTACTCCCCGTCAATAAAAATAACAATAAAATGATATTCAAAGAGAAAATTTAATCGTATGTCTTGATTTGATTGCATAGTCTCATTGAACCTATTCTCCTACATAAGAATTTCTCTTAATTTGTATAGCTTTTTTAAACTTTGTGGTATTTTAAGTACTATCAATACAATACTGTACTATTATCTAGTAATTGTCATGATATTAATGTTCTTAATGTGCAATATCTTCAGTAACGAATCCTATTTTCTAAGGTTACACTCACAATATTCCAACATTTCTGCTTGAATGCAGTGGTTAATTATATACATGCATTTGACATATATACTAATACATAGGGAAGAAAATCACTCACCGTCGACACATTTGTAGTCTGTAGGGAAAACTTGACGCCATCCGACTGGAGAAGAGTTGTCAACCACTGCTGGAAATAGGATAATTTCTGTAACTAAACTGCTAGTTGATGCATCAAGGATTTTGAATGATCTTTGAATGTCATACATGGTAGCAAGGCGTGCTGAAAACATAGATGAATATAAAATTAATGACTTTACTAAAGTAATTGAAAGCGCTTGAAAAAATAAAAAAAAATTTGAATCGGCAAAGAACATTTGTAATCTTTATATCAACTTTATTTACGAGGTGTTATGTAATTTTGGGCTTTAACTATTGAATCAATTGATGAAGCACGCTAACTGGGAATTCCAAACAAATGCAAATTCAAATGGCCTTTAAATATGGGCAATTAACTTGGACCAAATCTAGATTTGTCAAACATCATTTTTTATTTCAAACCCAATGTATTACACACCTTAGATAGAACCACTTATGGGCCCATAAGGGGAACAACAGCAGTCCAATTGTCTCCTAATTCGACTTCCGGGCCTGCTTGTATTTTAAAGCAAAGTTCTTGGGTGTTTTTTTTTTTTTTTAATTAATTAATTAATTTATTTTTATTTTTTTTATGAAAAGTATTTTACAGCAAAGCTAGAGTCTAGAGATGCAAAACTTTTGCCCCTTTTGACCAGGGGAGAGACATTACCGAAACGTAAATTATTTGAGAGTGCCAAAAGCTAATATGCTTAATGCTTACAGCGCTTACATTTTTTATAGTAATTTTTATTTTAATAATTTAAAAAATATTTCTAATTAATACTAATTAGTATCTAATTAATAAATATAAAAATATTTCTGTATTAATTTAAGTGTTAAATTAAAAGTGTGGGTGTATTTTAAGTACTTCTCTATTAATTTAATTTTGATAAATACATTTTATAAAAAAACATCAAATACATTCATTAATACTAACAAAGTACTAATTAGCATTATCAAACTCACGCTAAATATAAATTAATCTAACTCTTGAATTCTTAAAAAAATAACTAATACCTCAAATTTTTTATATTAGCTAAGTATCTAATCAAGCTTAATTGAGTCAATATAGTGAATTATTTAAACTCGGCTTAGTTCAAAAATTTTAAATTTAAATTTCATTCTATGTGTTCAAATTAAACTCAATACAATTTGAATATTTATTCTTTAAAATTATTTTTTAAAAATTAGAATTTACTCGATTTGTTTTTGTTTTTTAGTAGATATTTGATTAAGCTCGCGAGTCTAACAATTCGAGTATTGTTGTACTCAAATTTGACTCGAAGAGCTATTCAAATTATTTCAACTCAAGTTTAACTCGACTATTACTCAGTCAAATTTAAATATTTATCAAATTGAATTCGAGTATTTCGCAAGTAGTTTTAACTTGCTTATACTCTTAATATTATTGTAAATTTTTTACTAATTGAATTTAAATCAATTAAATATAATGTGATGCAATCAAGTTTTTTAATTTTTTTAAATTGAGAAAAAAGCGAATATAAAGAGTTTATTTTTGTTAGAAATGAATAAAAGAAAACATAAATCAAATCAAATCAAATTAAATGAACAATCAATATTCAATTTAATTTTTAGTTTGAACTAAAATAAATGTAAAAGATAAAAAAATAAAATAAAAATAAAAAGTGAAAAATCACAATATTGCGTGTTAATATCTCTTATTTATAATACTAAAAAATTCAAGGTCTAAAAGTCTATTAAAAAAAATAATATTTAAATAAAATTTAAACTGATACTACAGTAAGAACTCAAGTCAAAATGAACAATTTTGGGAATTTAATTTTAAAATTTCATTTATTTTGCTTCAAAAATGTATTAAATTAAATCTACCTAGGCTTAACTTTTATTAAAAATAATTAAATTAAAAGCTTATAATTTTTTTTTTTTAAATAGCATCTTTATATACATTTATTCATCTTAAAATAAACAAATAAATAAAAGTCTTACGGTCCTTGCATATTACACTAACCATAGATACAACATCAACATCTAACAATCAAAACCATTTAAAACTTCTTCCAAATTTGATTAAAAAAAATATCATAAACATAGGAAAATATTCACTAATAATTATTGTTTATGTAATTATTAAATAAAGTAATCCAATAAAATTATACTGCATATTTTCATTTTTTTTATAATTATTAAATTATTATGACGACCGGTTAAATTTAAATCAATATGTATGCATAATAAAATTAAACGATGGTATAAATGACTCACCAAAAATTCTTCCTTGTCTTAACGAAGAAGAACAGTGGATATGGATCCGATTTGATCTAACCGTCAATTGAAACTACCAGTCCTTGCCATGTCCGCTAGATTGACAGATGGTTGACTTATTGCAAACTAATTGAATAGGTCTGGATGTACCTTGTTTGACTTTCTATTTTTTTTTTCCTTTAATATGTCTTTGAAAAATTTTCAATAAATTAAAATCTTATTTATTTACTTCCATTCATCAAGCTCAAAATTTTCCTTTTTCTTCTGCCATTTGAAGAAATTGATTGTCATGGTGCATATATTTTATATTAAAATTAAAAATTTAACATATTATAACAATGACAAGACAGTGAAAATAAATAAATTATTAATACAAAAAAATAATTAATCAAATTAAATGTGTAAAAAAAAAAAGAAAAAGAAAAATAATGGTGTACAATTACATTATTATGTGATGAATTAAACCGAAAAACTTAAACCAGAAAAAGCAAAGACAACAGATTAAGTGCTTCTATAGAAAGATTCTCTAATCTTAATATATATATATATATATGAAAACAAAGACAAAGTAAAAAACAAATGAAAATATGTTGCAGAAATTTAACATTAAGAGCTGCATGTATAATTTTGAACAACGGTATAAATGTACAAAAATTATACTACCTTGTTCAAAATGCAAATATATAACTTCTCTCTTTCTAATAATGCATGGTTTTTAGTTTTCATAATTGAAGAACTAGATGAGATAACCAAAAGAAAGCATACCTCAAAAGCACTTTTCGTATTATTGCTTTAGCTTTTTCTCAAATGCATTGGCCACATCATGATGAAAACAATCATAAAAAGGGGTCATTGAAAAGGTTTATGCATAGAGAAAGAAGAAAATGGAGAAGAAGAAGAGGACTAGGGAATTTTATGTTAATGTGAAGTGAAGAATTTTCTGTAATACTCCTACTACAAAATTTTATATATTGTAGAAAGACGGAAGGACACCTGTAAGTTTTGATACAAATAGGTAGGATTTAAATGAATAAACTGAAGAAATGGAGCCGGATTTTGCAATGGATTTTGACCGGTAGATTTGTTGGGCGAATAACGTTTGAGTCCTTAACTTTTTACTTTTAACAAAAAAGATAGAAGTTCCTTTTTTCATCTTAATAACTAAAATACCGTTAATCATTAATATGGTGGGAGTATTATGATATGTACCAAATCTAATCTAAATTTATTCATACAAATAAACGTGATAGCTCATATAAGATATGCAATGTGGCAAAAATATAGTATAATCAAATTAATTTATATCTTTAATATCACTAAGGATGGTAATTTCATTTGTGGATATCCATCCGTTTTTACAGATATGAACAATGAGAACATAGATATAAGTAGTCAAAAAGGGGTAAAATGGATATCTGTTTTAAAAATGAATTGCATTTGAATATGAAAAAAATATCCGTGAATATTGTAAAATGGATAAATATATATCTGTTTTATCCATTTTTTAAAATAATGTCGTTTTTGTTTATATTAAAATAATATTATTTTGACTCTCATTTAATGTTATTTTTATTTTTTATATCTAATTTAATTACTTTCAATAAGTCATATTTAATGTCATTTCTTGTATTTATATTCTATATCCATCATTTACCTTATTTTCTATTGTTCATCTTTTTATGGTGGGTTTGCATTCTATCATGATTACAGTATAAAAAGAGTTACTTTCTAATTTTAAATGCAAATTACTGAATGGGATTATAGTGGGATACAAACTACCCAATATATCATTCATCCTTAATTTTAAATTTTGATTGTAAACCCTATTATTATTAATCTTTTTCTAGTAGTGCATACGAAAAGGGGGGCTGCTAGACATAAATAGGCAAATCAATATAAACTTCTTGAACGAAATAATTAGCAATAAACTTTGAGAAAAAAAGTTATGATAAAAAGCTCAATAAAAATAAAACGATATAGATGGAGATAAAAAATAAAAAACAAATACAAATACAGATGCCAATACAGCAATATCCATATCCGCTTAATCGTTCACCATCCCTGAATATTATTGATATTTTGATGGCTCCAATTCAAGAACATAAAAAAGAGAAAAGGGTCTATATGTCCTTATTTGAGCAACTATAAAATTTCGGGGACTCCAATATTATTAACCATATGTCTACATTTGACTAGAATTCCTGGCTGTAGCCGGTGAATTATTTGGACAATTAAATCCTGAACCAACCATTCTAAACCCAATTGTGCGTCCTGATCCAATGTTCGATAGACCAACCTTTTCTTGGGTTTCCTACCATTTCAACTGCCAATCAGCTCCAATGCATTGCAAGAGAGGAACAGTCAAATACTTATAAAATTTTTCATGTATACATATTATGAGATCAATATAGAATATTGATTTGATTGATAAGATCGTTCCTCTTTTAAATCACGTTTTCAAGTTGTCTAAATTTAAATATGTTAAAAAATTATAAAATTACTATTTCTAGTGTTTAATTAAATTAATGTAAAATTATTATGGACTAAGAGAAAATATTATTGCGGGACTTGCAATTGCAACCTACCATTTTAACTCGAAATTTCTATTTCTACGTGTTGATGGAACAATTATAAGTGCTTTTCTTGAAAAAGCGCTTTTCCATTATTGTAAGAAGCTAATTAGAAAAGCAGAACTGTACTTGAGGGTGCAACCTACCATTCCTCATCTATAAAAAAAAAAAAAAAGTACTTGAAGGCGTAACCTACCACTGCCCTTGATATGAGATCGAGCAGCATTGAAAGTTTGGAAGGCCATAAAAAAATAAAATATTAAATTTGAAAAGTTTAATTACTTTAGTATGTTTCCAAAGCAGAATCTCTTTTGTGTATGAACAGTATTTAGGGTTTAATGAATCTCTTTAATTTCTATTAGTCTCCATATTGCATAGTTGTGTATAGAATTCTGAATGCACTCATGGTTGACAAGGGACATGGCTACAGATTTGTTCGAAATTGTTTTATAAAGCGAGTGTTTGGACTGATACGTGGCCTGCTTTTGACTATGGGTGGACAATGTACACAATCTATAAGCCATTTTTTTTAAAATTTAAATCATATATTCCACCTCCCATTCTAAGAGCAAACTCAGCTAAAAAGTCAAACACAAATGGGATTAAACCAATGAAATATAACCGCTAGTCCTATATGAGATATTGCCGGTTAACTATTTTGGTTTCTTTGTTGGCGGCCCGGGTTTATGTTGTTTCCATTGAGAAATAGAATCACAATTGTCACGAAAAAGCTAATTGAGCATCCGATCATCCATCCTTCCCTCCTAAACCATGCTCCTTCATTTTATGCCTCTTGTGGCTTTGCTGGTGACGATTCTGTGGGACATGGTACCTGAGTTTGCATACCGCAATTCCACTGTCGCTAGCAAAATAATCTGGATAATTCATCGTGCCCATCTGGCGGCCTTCTGGGATATTTCCCACCAGCTGGTTGTTGTTAACATCCAAATTGGTAAGTTCTTAAAGCCTTGCTAGTGTTTCAGGAATATGACCAGACAATTGGTTGTGGAACAAGTCCAAGCCCTCAAGATTATTCAAATTACCAAAACTTAGTGGCATATTTCCGGAGAGATTATGGTATGAGATGTTGAGTTGCTTTAGACCATTCAAAGGACCTATTGAAGTTGGAATTTGCCCGGAAAGTTTGCTCATTGACAGGTCTAGGAAACAGTAGATTTCAAGTCTGTGGCTTGAGAGACCTTGTTTTTTTCACCTCTTCCAGTTGACTACCGATTCATATCCGATAACAAAAGTGAACACTTCTGTGAAGGATTGTGAAATTCACCTGAAACTGTTAGTTGTTTCCATCATTCCAACAAATCTCCAAGCTTGGCAGAGATTTCACCGGTAAGATTGTTGCTTGAGACATCAAAGATTCTAAGATTAGTCAGGTTGGAATTTCATCAGGGATTAAGATTGTTGCTTGAGACATCAAGGATTCCACGATTAGTCAGTTGGAAACTTCATCAGGGATTGGAACATGGAGGGAATTGTATCGTAGATTCAGAACTTGTAGGGTGAATGTTGTGATGGAGATCGAGTGCTCTAACTTGCTAAGAGTAGTCTGGTTCTGAGACAGATGCCCGGAAAAATTGTAATTCCTAATGAAAGCATTCCTAGTCTTTTTGGAAATGTCACAGGAATGTCACCTGATAATTCATTGTAGAAGAAATCAATGGCTGCGAGGAATGAATCAGTGGCAAAAACTAGAGGATTTTCTGGAAATCTGTTCCTTAGTAAGTCTAACAAAAGAAACCTATACATCGTGCCAAAGACCTTGGAGTTTTCGCTGAAAAATTGTTTTCTGCTGACATAAGAATCGTCATTTTCATTCATCCCCAGCGTTTACCGGCAACTCCCCAGAAAAATTGTTCCGGAAAAGAGAAAGCATTGATAACTTTACCGATTGGAAAAGACAAGAGGGAAGAGAACCTGAAAGTTGATTATCTGGCAAAAAAATACTACCGACTTCCAATTCAGCAAGCCGTAGTTGGAATTCTGCTTCAAGCTTGTTATAGCTCCAATCCAGGAGAACAAGATTCTTCTATGTTGAAATCCAGTATGAAATTTAACATGATCTCATCGATAATTGAGATAGCATACTTTTTGTCACAATCTTTGCATTGTTATTCCATGTCAGATTATTCCCTCATAAAAACAAATCCTTCAGGTTCCTCAAAATCAAACAATCAGTAAGTCGTTTTCCAATCGAAGAGTTCTCATCGATAATTGAGATAGCATGCCACTCAGTTTCTTTATAAATGTAATGACTTTAAATATGGTAATAAATTGTGTCCATAAATGAATAGAGCTTTTTGTTATGAGGTTAATTAAATTATAAATATAAACTCATATCTAAATTTTATTATATAAATTAATATGATAACATTATATTATTAATAATTTTTAATATATATTTTATTTTCTTTAGTTTGTACAAGATATAAGATAAGAATAATATAGTAATTTATTATTACATTCTTATTATATTTATTTTGTTCAAATAAAATTTATATAAGAATTTGTATTAAAATTTTTTTTTTTACGATCATTTAATAAAAATATATATTTTTAAAAAATAAGATCTTCAAATGCATTTGTGTTGTCTACGTGGCAAAAAAACAGACATATGTAGAAAATCTCGACTGCCTTTAACCACTTCAACTTCTCTCTACTTCTTTGGTTATCATCGAGCTATGGCTACGTCCAGCACTTCTTCAGCGATATTACCGCTGAATTTCTCGCCACTTTCGTTGCAGCAAAGGAGAAACAACAAAATCATCATATCCTCAGTCCATTTCAGCGACGCCCATTTGCATAAACTGATTATTTCTCAAAGAAGTTTGAGACTTGCACGGCTTAAACAATATGGGTGTGTTGTTTATTCTCTTTCAGATGATCGAATCGAAGAGAAGAACCGTTGCATCGAAGAATCCTCTCAAGTTAAAAGCTGGTAATTTTGTTTTCTTTGTAATTTCTCGGTGTTATATTCCTTTGTTTTATTTATTTTTTGTAATTATCTTATGTAAAAATTTTTCAAGGATCATATAGACATGAATGGAGATGTTTATTGATATGGGAAATTAGAAAGGAGCATTTGAGTTGGGTCAATATTTATTGTGATTTTCTTCGGTGGTTAAATCGGAATATAGGTTCTAAACAAATTCAATGTAAATTACGTTTGAATTCTAAGATTATCGGAATTGGGCAATGGGTAATGTTGCATTGGAGATATGGAACATCGTTGAATCAAAAGAAATAGAAAAGACAAAAAGAAAATTCGATAAAAATCGATCTTTATGAGGTTACATTTTCTCTGCTGCATTAGGAAATAGCAGAAAAAGTAACTAGTTTTTTAATTCTGAGTCCTGAAAAGTGCAAATTATATAGGGCAAATAGTCTCTTTGTTAATTGTCTGCTGGCTGATATTGTGTTGATGTAATTTGTAATCCACCATTTGCTTGTACGTATGTTAATGTTGTGTATGTTTTCATTAAAGGTGTAGTTTAACTCTGATGAATTTTGGATTTCTTGATTGGTGATGTCATATTTTCTATCTTGTGTAGTAAGTGGAACTGGAGGGGTTACTCAATCCGTTATCAGTGTTCAGGGAGCAGTGGCCCAGCTATGGTTCTGATTCATGGTTTTGGAGCAAACAGGTCAAGATCGTTGATATTTCGCTTCTCATTAGCAGGCAACTAATTTCTATAGGTATTAACTGCAGAAGATTGCTCTGTATTGTCATTCTTGGTGAATTCACTTTTGTACTGTATGCATGCTTGGAACTTGTATTTATCTTAAAAATTTTATCAGTTTTATCCATTTTAGTTTTCCGATGTAGCATTGATATAGAAGTAAGACAATTCTAGCCTACTGCCCAGGCTAAAACTTTACTACTATTCACAAGTAATCCCACAGTTCAACTTTGGCATTAATCATTCTGAATGTAAATGATTCACTATACTGAATTTCATTGCTATCTGAAAGCTAAGACTTCGTGTATTGGTTACTTTATTGCTCACATTCTCTGAAAAACTGATGGTTTTATGCATGTTCTATAAATTTGCAGTTGATTGAAAAGAATCTTTTGTTTTCGTTCTCTTTGTTTCTGTACCAACATCTAGTAATTGCGATTTGTTTACTGTTATTTACAGTGATCATTGGAGGAAAAACATTCCGGTTCTTGCTAAATCTCATCGGGTATACTCAATTGATCTTATTGGCTATGGATACTCAGACAAGCCATATCCTCATGATTTTGGTGACAAACCTTTTTATACGTTTGAGACATGGGCCACTCAGCTGAATGACTTTTGCAAAGATGTGGTTAAAGATCAAGCATTCTTTGTATGCAATTCAATAGGAGGTACCAATTACTTTTTGTCATTTTATGATTCTTCAGAGCTATTTTTTTTAGTAAACATTTTATATGGTCTTCATGTAGGACTTGTTGGTCTTCAGGCAGCAGTTACAGAGCCAGAGATTTGTAAGGGCCTGATTTTATTGAATATATCTTTGCGTATGCTTCATATTACAAAGCAGCCTTGGTATGGACGACCATTGATCAGATTGTTTCAGAGTTTGTTGAGGTACAGGAAGTTCGGAAGATTTCTTTCTGCTGATGTTGAATTTTTAAATTTACATCAAAATGGTTGAAGTTAAAACTTGCTGTTTTATAGGAACACTGCTGTGGGCAAACTTTTTTTCAAAACTGTCGCCACATCTGAATCTGTCAAAAATATTCTTTGCCAGGTATTGCACTTGAAGTTTTCCATTCATCCTGTGGCAACTGCATTAAATAATAAAATTATAGAAGAATGCTAAGTTTGAAATTGGGGAAGTTGTAAATGTAATTTTTTCAAATTCAAATCAGTCCAAAATTTTGATAAAAGTTCCTGTTGACTATTTCTGACCTTTTGGATTTTCAGTGCTATAATGATACCTCCCAAGTGACTGAGGAACTAGTTCAAAACATCTTGCAACCGGGACTTGAGCCGGGTGCAGCGGATGTATTTCTAGAATTCATTTGTTACTCAGAAGGGCCTCTACCTGAGGAACTACTACCACAAGTGAAGGTCAGTTTCATAAACCTGATTCTGAATAGGCAAATTAGTCACAAAATGCTGCTAGTAAATTGACGGTCGGATATTTTTTTCTTTTTGTTTACTTGCTTTTCCTTTTTGCAGTGTCCTGTTTTGATAGCATGGGGCGACAAGGACCCCTGGGAACCCATTGAGCTCGGACGAGTCTATGGGAAGTTTGATTCTGTCAAAGACTTTGTAGTCCTCCCTAATGTCGGCCACTGCCCTCAGGTCTCTCTCTCTCTCATTGGTATAAACACACGTGTGAGCACACATACAGACACTCTATCTAGCATGCATGAATAGGTGTTTTCGTATGTATTGTCGTGTGGAAATATACTTTAATTTTATACTAAATGTGAAGAATTTTGATGATGTTTTAGATAATATGATTTTCTAATAAAATTTTGTCTCCCAATGTACATGAAGGATGAAGCACCCCATCTCGTCAACCCACTCGTCGAATCATTTGTCGCTCGCCATGCTACTCCGCCAGCTAGTGTTTCTGCATCTTCCTGATCCATTCTTCATTCGTTAAATGTTTTCACATTGAACATGGTTGATAAATCTTACATTTCATTCTCGATGAATGCCGAGGTTTGCAAATGTTGAGTATTTTTTCTTTTATTCTCTGTAATTGAAATGTGGCACACATCTCCATACTCCATAGTTCTATCAACTCAAACTTCCCATAGATAAAGTTTTGCTTCTCTCTGTCGTGCATGAAATATAAAATACGTTTGTCTTACGCAGGGTCAAAAATTTTAAACAGTCACTTATCACCGCCATTAGCAACAGTGTTTATAAACTTCATGCTTAATTTGCAAATCAAATCAAACCAAATTGACATTGAAGAAAATAATTATTGAAACTATGTATATTTCAAAGTGTTGACAAACAATCTCTTTCAAAATTTTATTTAATGTCGGTGAAACGATTATGCAATAAATGTGACGGTGGTGAAACGACAACGCAGTAAGTGTGACGGTGATAATGATTTAAGGAGTTTGAGTTTTCACATAATTATTGATGTAAAAATTTTTTAATTAATAATATGAGGGTGGAAATTGTTTTTTATAGACCATTTTAATTATATAATTTAAAATGGTCTATAAAAGACAATTATTTTAATTATGTATCTATTTATTGATATCATGTTTGAATTATTTTAATTATAACAAAAATTAAATTTGGTTTATTTAGAGTAGATAATTTTTACCTTATTTTATTTAAATTAACCTAATTGAGGAAAGTAAAATTGCGCATATGTGTGTACAAATAAGCTTATCAAAGCAATTATGTCACACTTGGGCTGCTTGGAAAGTATATATATTCTACCAAATTAATTTATTTGTATAAAGGGGGGAAAATAATCACAATCAAAATCATGAGAAGTACTTTAAATTAATCAAAGGTTTTGGTGGGATTAAATAAATGTGGCCCCTACATCGTGAATCATAGTGATCATGATTATCATCATGATGATCATCTACGCATGCTTCAACCCCATTAATTTTTGTGATAATAACGTCTAAATCCCTAATTCGACTTTTCATTTTATAAATAAAAATTTAATTTATTCATTTATAACATCACCTTTTTTTTAATACTAATATTACAATAAATTTTTTATTTATTATTTATTAAAAATATAAAAATCCCCAGGCATGGAATTACTTATCATTATTATTACATCATAGGCGAGGGACAGGGGAAAAGGGCATTATATAATTTTAGTTGGAAAGAGATTTGTACAATTTTTTTAATAATAATTTTAAATAAATAGTTAATTTAATATTTAAATAATTTATAAATAAATATTGAGCAAATAATTGCTAAATTTTATCCAATAAAATAATGGCAAGAGGAAAACATATTGGCTTTCTGCATCTTTTCGAAAGGTAACATATAATCATGAAGCAATCCACCTTTCTTGGCTGATGTATTTTGACAAACTTTCCCTAATTAGCAAAAAAAAGAGAAAAATTAAAATTTAACTCTTAAGTTCTCCAAACCAAAATTTTTATTATCACAATCCTCTATTTTTTTATACTTTATGTATTTTTTAAAAATATATAATACTATCAAATCAGTTTATATTATTTTTATTATGACATAACACTCGTCATTACTGCATCAATATTATATTAATTTCTACCTTGATAGTACTATATTAGCAATATTTTTTAAAATTAAAATGTAAAATATTTAAATAAATTATTGTTGTCACAAAATTACCTGGCCACCAAACATGAAACCCCTAATTGGATTTTCCACGAAAGAGAAAGAGGGGGAGAGGAGATGAATCTCCCTCTAAAATCCAATAAAATAAACAGTCAGTCGGTCTTATTGGATGTGCCCACCAGACAAATGGGATGTAGAATGTATATAGAAACCAAAGACTAGAAAATTAAAATTGAGAATCTTCTTCGACTAAAATTATAATGAAAGAAAACAAAATTCTTTTATTATTTTAATAATATAGTAGGACGACCACAAACAATCATGTCTCACGTGTAACAAGTGCTATCAACATAATTTGATCTGTTTTGGCATGATAATTATAAATTAATAATAAATTTCAAATTTAGATTTTCATATTTTATAATTAATAAGGAGATTGATTGGTATTTTATTATTATTATTATTATTATTATCAAACGATAATTTAATGTTGAAAATCTGTTTTGAAGATGTGAACGTCTGAAAAAGAAACTGTATGCATATGCGTGTATATATATGTATTGTTCTGTGACTCTTCTTCTGAGGTGATTTTCTCTAGGAATATTTTGCTTGCAAAGGTGAAGAGAGAGCATTGAAATGGGAAATTTCAAAAGGGTTTGTGTGTTTTGTGGAAGTAAATCAGGAAACAAAAAGATTTTCAGTGAAGCAGCTCTCGATCTTGGTAGAAAACTGGTAAAGGGTTTTATGTCTTCTCTCTTTCTGTTTTGTTTTCTCTTATTTTCTTTCCCCCATACCTTAAAACAAAGAAAAAAAGAAACAGTGAGTTTTGAAGCTTTCTTGAAGGTGTTTTAAGGGAGGAAATTATATTGAACTTGTTTCAGGTTGAGAAGAAAATGGATTTGGTTTATGGAGGAGGAAATGTTGGCCTCATGGGTTTGGTTTCTCAGACTGTCTTTGATGGTGGATGCCATGTTTTGGGGTGAGAAAAGAATTCGTTTTCAAACTAGTATGAGCAGCATTTGAACCACGAATTTCTTGATCGTCTTCAAAAATATTATCAGTTGAACCAATTGGCGTTCTCATTATTATTTCTGGTGTAAATTTATCATTTTTATGCAGACAAGCAGTTATAATTTTATTTACTTTCAGTTTTCTTTTTTTCTTTTGGATAGGGTTATTCCTGCAGCTCTTGTTCCAGTTGAGGTAATTTAATTTATTTAAAATTATGAAAATCTCTCAATTTTTATTTTTTATTTTTTGAGTTAGAAAATGAATTAAACTTTTTATTTTCAGATATCCGGAAATACAGTGGGAGAAGTGCTTATAGTATCTGACATGCATGAAAGAAAAGCAGAAATGGCTCGTCGATCGGATGCTTTCATTGCACTTCCTGGTCTCTTTCTATTTGTTTGTTTATAATTATTTTATTTTATAAAATACAAATTTATTTATAATTAATAATAATTAAAATATTTAATTATTTTTCTGTTAATTATATATGAAGGAGGATATGGAACAATGGAAGAGTTGCTTGAGATGATAGAATGGTCTCAGCTTGGTATTCATGCTAAACCTGTTAGTCTGCTACTATCTTTCTCTGTTTTTTAAAGCAAAGCAATTTTTAAAATCAAAAGTACTTACCCAAGAAGTTCTGAATTGACATATTTTTTTAAAAATAACATTTTGCTGCAATCTAGCTCTTAAATCTTTGATTGAAAAAACAAACAAACAGGTGGGCGTTTTAAATGTGGACGGATATTATGATTCTTTGCTGAAGTTCTTTGACAAGGGTGTGGAAGAAGGATTCATCAAATCTTCTGCTAGAAATATTGTCATTTCTGCAAATAATGCTGCGGATCTTTTACACGGAATGGAGGTACTCATTTGGGCTTCCCTTTGGGCCAATAATTTTAAAAACTAAATGTAATAAATAATCCATGAACATTATTTGCCAAATTAACAACTATTTGATATAGGCTATGTTTAAAATTGCAGTGGTTTTGCTGAAAAACTCTTTGTGCTCTTGCAGGAATATGCGCCTGTGCATGATCAAGTGGCTTCGAGTGAAAGCTGGAATGTAAAAGAAAACAGAGATGCAAATTTCTAGCAGTTTGCTTTCTGCGATTTGATTCATCCAAAAGAAAATGGAATTTTTGTATTGAAACCAATAATAATAACAGGCCTTTTGCATTCAAGTGCAAGCAAAAAGTTGAGGATAATACACAGCAACAATATGAGTCAAATGGGTAACAAGAACTACTTCTCTGTAAGCAAAATTTTGAGCTATTAAATGACTTCTTAAAGTTCTATTAGGGTATGCAACACAAACTTTCATTTGAAACTAGCTTCATCTGTATCAGCAAGAATACAGTATAATTGTAATGTTTGTAGATGCTCAACTCAACACTTCGTATTTCCAGACAACACAACAACAAAACAAATATGGAACTTTGCATCTCAGTTATATGCATTTGCATTTTGCATCATCTACACAAAATGAAGTCATATCTACAAATTGAAAACTATTATAAGAATGAAAAAGGAAAAGAATACAGATAAATTCACCACAAATTATGTAGCAATATCGGATTCCAGGGATATGCAACAGCTTTTTGGTAAGCAATGACTTATCTTCTATAAACATCTAATGTTTTCAAGAAAAATAACACAAGCAATTTCAAAACAAATCTCAGTCAGGGCAAAAGAGAAAGCATAGTGAGTTGAATCTATAATATGATACAAGCTATTTATCAATAGAATGAACAAGCAAATCAAAATGCGAGCTGAAAATAAATCAAAATTATCATTCTAGGACCGAATCAAGAAACATGGAAGACATAACAAAAGACATGAAGCAATTTATGCTAAAGGCAACAAGGGCTATCCAAAATCTTGTCAGCAGGTATTAATTCCATCCTTGCAGTCTTTGGTCAAATTATAAAATGTTTCCACATGCGTCTTGGCCCTGTAAAAGATCTCAGTATCCACAGCAACTCTCATGTACCCATCAAACTCAACTGGTCGTTCATTGTTCAAAAGTGTGGTCTCGTTGTACCATTCACTTGTATTACTCCAGAGTTCCTTGTAATCATCAAGCAAATGGACCTTGTACTGAGATCGCAATTTATCAAAGTAATTATAAAATGGTTCATTGGTTGCAACATACAGATTTCTCCAAGGATGGATCATTCCTTGGAGCTTCCAAAGGAGTGCATCCGGTGATGTATCAGAATCCAAATGAGGCCATAGCTCCTTATTTTGAGCCTTCTCTCCTCGAACCACATGAACAGCATCAAAATCCCAATCCATTCGGCCACTAATCTCCGTAACAATATTCATCAACCTCTTCGACTTCCACAACGCATGCCAGGGCCTCTGAATGTACCTTGCGGCTTGCCCTTCACACACCCTATACCAATAATTTTCTGGCTCTGGCGCATCAAACTGCCTCCATATAATCACGCTCTTATCTTTTTTAAGTTGCATAGGTGCTACCTTATGGGTAACAACTTTCTTAACTGGTAATTTTCTCTTATGAGTCCGATCCCATTTCTTCCAATTCCTCAAAAATTCGCCTTCCTCCACAATTGATGCCACCTCCTTGAGATGCTCGAAGTCAAAATAATATCGAAAATCTTTCCCTTCCTCATCCTTATTGCTTGGGTTATAAGTTGCTGCCAAGCATAAACTCAAATCCATAACAAACGTTCTATTCAAATACATTGCTTCCCCTAAACCACACAAGAAACTCCACATATACTGATTCATTCCTTTGCAATAATCTCCCCCACGTGAGTAATACAAGTACCTCCCTTTCCTAAAATTTGTCTCCGATCCCAAAGTTGGAATTGTGTCATTGATCTCATCATCACCAATTGTCGGTACAACTTTAGCGTTCCCAACAGTTCTGCTGGCATTAACTCTATTCCTAAATGACCTCCTGGCATTAACACCAGAATGCCATCCACTTGCATGCACGATTTTGTAAGTACAATTTTCTGCATATCCAAACCTAAACCTCCTAAAATCCCTGTACTTCCTCCAAGACTTCTCTTTCTTGTTCCTAAACCTCCAAGCCACATCACACTCGTTTGCTTTCGACCCATTAACAGGAGTTTGATACTCCAAAAACACAATTGACTTAAACAACTTCAGATTGAACCTCTCAACTGTTGTCAAAACATGAGGGTCAGAACAATTTACCACCCTCGATTCATCACACTCAGATTGTTGCACGACGGCCAAATTTTTCAGTTCCTCCTCAGATTTATCAATTACTGCTTTAGTGACTGAACTAACAGGAGGTACGGAAGCGGCAGGAGGTACGGACTCCAAATCTTCACCAGTTTTAAGAATGGAATTGTCATCTTTGAAAGTTGCATTTTCAACTTTGGTGAAGAATTTAGTTAAAGCTGGAGCAGATTCAAGCCATGGATCTGGAGGTTGATAAGTTATGGCAATCACAGTAAAAATGAGGACTGAAAAGACAAAAACTGAGAAGCATAGATTGCTTATCAATTTTATCAAATTTTGCCCAATTGGCTCCGTGCTCGTATTTGATTCTTTCATGGGTTTAACTAACCTTTTAAACCCAATTACCTAAACTAATCAGATCTTAAAAACCTATCACAAAACAGAAGTTTGCCGACAGAGAAAATGCAAGAAATCAAAAGAAAACTAAACTGAAACAGATTTTGGCTCACAACTTACTTACGCGAACACTTGGATAGTTTTCACTCACTGTTGACTACCAAACTTTCATATTCAATCAGATCTCGTAAATATGTTGAGCAAGTAACGTTTGGCAACTGAGAAACGAAAGAAACAGGGAGGAAATTGACGTCAAAAGACCAAGTATAACACTCCAAGCTCAATACAATTCCTTGACGGTTGTTTTCCCTGCTCAATACCCAGATTCTAGATTTAACAAAATCTTAAACCTCCATAAAAAAAAGCTGCTTGTGATTGAGAAAATGAAAGACGCTGGAAGAAAACGAAGGAAAACTGTGGAGAAAATTCGGACAGAGAAATTGGAAACTGAAGGGTTCGTATGAGAGGCTGTGGATTTGAAGTGTACTTCAAGGAATGCCAAATCAAATCAAATCAGAGTCAAAATCTGTGCTTTCATTTAAGCTTTCGTTACAAGGAAAGGTTAATAGGAAAGGTTAATGTTTGTGTGGATTCTATTGCAGTGAGTTGGTGACAGTTCACTCTCTAGATAGCAATGAAGGTGCCACGTCAGCATCAACAAATGGGAACTTTTTTTAATAATGTTTATTTTGTTTTTGACTGATTTAATATTTTTTTTGATCGATCTTTGATCTATTTTGTTGATTTTAAATTAATAAAAAGATTTGTATTTGTACACAAAATTGTTTTCAATTATTTATTTATAGAAAATATTAATATAAGTTTAGTAATTGATAAATTGATGTCATAAATAGTTCAATTAAGTTGTTGGCCTATTTTTCTTACAGTTTGTTGAGATTGAAAATGACAATCAAACAAAATGGAAAAAGTCAATAGAAACTAAATTCCTAAATAATATTTCAATCTCGCTCGATGCTCGATTAACATCAAACGTTTACTTAAATTTTCAGATCAAGCGATAAACTTAACTAATAAGCATAATATCTGCAATTAATCTATACAAATTTGCTTCAATAGTATGGTTGTATGCATGAAACAAGAGCTTGTTGAACTTTAACGAACTATACACGAAATTTGCTTAGGTAGAGAGAGAACATGAAACACTAGTTTCAGTGAATAAGGGCATGGTTGTAATCATGGAAATGGAAATTTTTGTAGATGAAATGGGACAACCACCTTGATGCCGTGAAGCTAAGTATTGCCATGGTGACTAAGGCGATCCTAGGTGGTGGTGGTTGGCGATCTTTGGTTGCAGCAACAAATCCTATGGACACAATGGAGATGACTTGCAGCACAAGCTCAAACACATTGAGAGCTTTGTATGCTACACTACAACTTTGACAATTCACCACGAGTCCAGTACCTGGAATAATAAGACAGGCGAAAAATCAATAGCCTTTCTTTTGTGTTATTCTGATTATCGAGAAGATCGTTCACAGGATTATGAAGGTTATGAACGTTACCTATCCATAAGCTGCTCCTTCGGAGGAGTTGGAGGGAGAGATTTGCTGAACTTGTTTCCCCAATTAAGTTGACCATCAGAATACTTGTTTCACCACTTTCGGAAAGCAATTACACTGGCATCTGATTTTGTTGGCAAGAAGAAAGCCTTTTGTCAATTTGAAGAGCCAACAGCCGCGATCCTATGCTCCTACATTGAAGACTTAAGTTAAGAATAGTGCTAACAAGAAGATGAAGAGATTTTTTTCATGACTAGGTAGTTTATGGCAAGCGAAGCATACATGAAATGTATAAAGAACATAAATCTTGATATGAGAAACAATCAAAGCAATTACTTGATAAGTGATGATGAGAATGGAAACTCTCCAAGAAACAATGATTTAGAGAACCAATTAGTGGAGATAAGGGAAAGCAAGTGGTGAAAATTATCAAAAGACTTAAATCTTTGGAGCAATGACCAAGAAAGCCTAAAACAAGCATAACTAGCACCAAAAGTGCCTACGAACCTCGAATTTTTGTTGCACAAAAGTGTTTTAGTTAGTACAAAGCAATATGCTTTAGTTTCTTCTCATTCACAATCAAACAGAATCAACAGGATAACTAGATGGTAATCAAATGCTGTGCTAAAACAATGAATAGGAATTACCTCCAAGTGCAGAAGATACAAATCTGAATCAAGAATCAGATTTTGATTTAAATGAAATATCCATCGTGGAACAATCCAGTCGATCCAAACAGCATAATTCCTTGGGAAACACATTATTACTCTGCTTTTCCCTGGACTAACTGGAATGCAGATAAAGACAAAAATAAGCCTTCGTTTTGCCAGAGGAGATGATTGCTCCTGGATCAACCAAATTATATAAGAGAAAAAGAAAAATAATTTAAATGGAAAATCTTGCTACAATCATCTACTTAAGCTATGGAAACATGCAGGCATCCTATATTAGTGCTACCTTATTGTTTCCAGTTGACGAAACAGTTCCATTACTTTGATCTGCTACATTACTTTCATCTGTCACAAGTTCTGGAAAAGCATAATACACACAAGGTGCCATAAATTTACCATCGCCCCATCCTTGCTTCAAAATGAAACCATTTAATCCTATGTTTGATACACTCATTTCAGGTGGCGCACCTCCTTCTTTATCGAGCTTAACTGTGAAACACAGTGTCAATCATATGGAACACAATAAACATAACTAAAAATTCCATCTAGTATTTCTATCTTATCTACCTTTGGGTTGCGGCATTCGCATTATTTTGTAATGCGCGTATGGGATATGAGCAGGGTCCATCAGATTTTCTACTAAGACCTCGTACCTGCAAACTTTCATTAAGTTCAACACAATTCCTTGTGCTAAAACTATGAGAAATAAAAAATATAGTAGAATAAGTATACACTTTTTGCATACCCATAAGGCAGATCCCTATGTCCAAAAGTTTTGCATAGGACAGGTCATCCAATTCTGGGATGTACGGAGGCTTCTTCTTCAGTATAATATATTTGTATTGTGGTTCAGGTTTTGGCCAAAACCACACAATGCCATTCTGCGCAGTACTTGGATAAACTTTTGCAGATGCTTTGTTGAATTTGTGAACCTAAATAATTGAAGAAAAGGTTGCACAAAATCACATTTGACCAATAATTGAAGATTTCTAAGATCAACAAGTTTTGTTATAATGTGTTAATACTGGATTAACATGTACAAAGATGTCGATACCTTAGAAAGTTTTAAACAACCAAACTGAGCCTATACAGTCTAAAAATAAGAAGAAAAATGATAAATATTTTTGAGACAGTCAGATTATTTGGCTTTATCAAAAGTTTAGATGAACTCTGTGTGTATAAATAAGTTAAAGATCTTACAATTATATTTTTAATATTGTATAATGATGATATACTATTAATAAAAAACGACGTAAATGTGATGATAGAGGTCAAAATTTAGTTATCCAGAACCTTCCAAATGATAAAGATCCTATAGAAAAATTCACTCTTAATTACGAAGAATTTTATATTGTAAAAACTGCTTTCTTTAGAGGTACTCTAATTTTAATTCATCTAGATGGTGTAAAATTTTGATATCCAGTCAATTCAAATACAGTCAAGAAATATTATGTTTAAATAAAGATATATTTTAAATACAATGACAAAAGCTATCTTAAATACTTTCTTAAATATAATTTTATTCTACTTCATTATCATCCTTCATACCTTTTTTTATGATTTAAATTGTGTTTTAAGCTAAGAGAAAGGAGTAATACACTGTTTATAAGGAGAAGTTTTCGCCAATTACTCGTAATTAGAATTTTGAGGGTTTAAATTAACTTTTGGGTAAGACTCCTAAGTTCATTATGATGTTGGGTTGAAATTGTAATAATGAAAATTGACTATAATGTGTTATGTGTGATTTAAAACCCTGGAATATATTGAAAATTTTGGTTTATGATTAAAATGCTTGTATTGTAACGCTGGTTTGGTCATATATTATTTATATCAAAATATGAATGATTATTAAGATGGGATCTATTGACTCTCAGCACGTTAGATTTTGAGATAGTGATAATTATAGAAGATGGATACAATTCTCCAATAATAATTGATGAAGTGACTAGGGAGATCAAGTGAAATCAAAATGTGAGTGGACTACAAAAAAACAAGAAGGCAAAAACGAAACCTCTATTTCAAATAAATAACAGGATAATAAATGTTTTTTTATTGTGTATTAGATAAGTCTAAATATAACAAAGTTTCGTGGTATGGCACTGAAACATAATTTCAAATACATATTCTATTTCAATTTTTATGAATGTTTCACTATTTAAAAAGTATTTTTTTATTTAAATAATTAAAAAATTTTTTACACAATTATTTTAATAAATAATTTTAAAAATGTGTTCATTTTGGTATATTTTTTTAAATAATGAATATAATTTTAGAGAATAACTTTTTATTTTTTTGTTCATAAAGTAATTTTCCCATCAGAGTACTAGTTGTTTTCGGAAACAGAGTAATGGATACATTTTTCAAGCACTACAGTCATGTATATATAAAAGAAAAGAAGCAGCAGTTCAGTCTTTGAAAGTAGAAAATTTTCCTTATAAACTTGAACTCAAAAAAAAAAAAAAAAAAAAATACTTCACAACCTCTTTTAACTATGAATATGCTTCATCAACATGGTTTCATAAAACTATATACCATTTTTTGTTTTTTGAGTGCACGAAGCTACGAAATTTCTAATCGAAGCATAAAAGTATTCTGAGAATCATCAGAATATTGAATCCATCAATGCACAAACAAAGTTTCTGTAGCCATGGTAGTGAAAGTTTTTGTAGAAAAAGTGAGCCAACGATTTTGGAAGATGCAAAGCAAGCTACTGCAGACAAGACAGAATGCATTTCCAGCAGCTGCAACTTCTGCGGTTTACCACATGAGACCAGGACCTGCAAAAATTGAATAATGAAAATGCTTTGATCACATTTCATTGTGTTGCTTATACAATGACTTTCCCAAAACATAGAGTGAAAATGTCAAAATGAAAGTGAACGTGTGTTTTTATTTTCCTCGAGTCTTAAACTGGAGACTATTGTCGGATCCTACAAGATTGGTAGGTTGTAATTTTTCTTTTACCTGTCCATCAGTTGTTCTCTTGGAGGTGTTGGTGGAACAGTTCCATTGCATTTTCTACTCCGATCAAATTGGCCACCAGCGTATTTGATTAACCGTCTCCAGAAGGCAAAAACGAAAGTATCAGTTTTGTTGGCACAAAACAAGCTCTCTGCTAATTAGCAGGCCTGAGAACCATTATCTTACACTCCTGCAACGAGAAAGGAAGAGTAACTAAATAAATGCATTTCCAGTTGCCAAACCGTGACGGGTTGTATCATTTACAAAATGATATAATAATCACCGCTGCATGAAGCAGGTGCAAATCAGAATCCACAATTAAGTTTTGATGATTGAAGAGGTGAAGAAACAGAGCAAAGCTCGAGGTTGTTAAATAATGATAGCAATCAAGAATACACAGAGGTTTAATATTTATTTATGAGTTATTCTCCTATTTAGTATGATATTACTAAAGTGTTAATCTCCTTAATTAGGTAAAAAAAAAAATCCTATTTGATATGCTATTAAAGAGTTAATTTTATTTTTTACTTAATTCAAATTCACTGAAGCTAAAAGGTCATTTTTTTTTTCATTTTATCTGAATTTTAAACATGTAATTAAATATCTTTTACACATTATCTTTACTTAATTAATTTATTTATATCCATGCCTATATTAAAACAAATGTTACCTTAACTCTAATTTAGATAAAAATTTGTTTTGTTTGTTTAGTTAACTTAGGGTAATAATTTTTTTATTATTTTAATTATCTTTGAATCACTAAAAATTTAAATTTTTATGAGAAATTTTTGAAACTTCAATTTCATTTTCTCTTTCATATTTTCACTTAGCTGAAAGCATACAACAAAGATTGCAACAATTAGCATAAAAACACAAACAAATATCCGAGAGTTTCAAATGGCAGAAGATGGAACTGACACTGACACGTTTAAACAGACGCATTTGGTAAAAAGAAATGATGACAAGTTTAAACTGACATATATAAATAAAAATAAAAAGGAAAAAAAGAATTGTTTTACGAAACAGAGTACTGGATACATTTATCAAGCAATTTAGTCTGTGAAAGTAGAAATTTTGCCTTCAGAAACTTGATCCACGAAACAGAACTTCACAAAGATCTTGCAACCGTAGTTTCCCATTTTGAGTCATCAACATATTTTCACACAAACTATATGCCAGTATTCACTGTTTTGTGTTTGTTTTGTTCCCGAGAGCATGAAGCATCGGAATTCATATCGAAGCATAAAAGTATTATGAGAATTATAAGAATATTAAGTCTATGCATCATTTTGAATGTGCATACACCCGGGAAGAAGTAATAGTTACTTTTCCCAGATCATCGAAACTACATGCTAATCTCAGCGAAAGGCATGGTTGTAGTCATGGTAATGAAAGGTTTTGTAGACGAAGTGAGCCAACCATTTTGAAGCTGCAAAGCAAGCTATTGCAAACAAGACGACTGAATTTCTCGTGGCTGCTGGCATTGCATTCTGCTTTGTTGCAGCAGCAATCCCGATTGACACAATGGAGACGAGTTGCAATACGACCTCAAGTGCCCTGAGAGTCTTATGTGCAGCATTGCAACTTCTGCAGTTTACCACATGAGACCAGTACCTGCAAAAATTGAAAAAATGAGAATGCTTTCATCACTTTTCATTGGGTTGCTTGCAGAAGAAGTTTCAGCGTTAATGTGTCAAATTGTTTCTTACATTTTAAGAAACAAGTGAACATGTATTTCTATGTTCATGGAGTTTTAAACTGGAGCCTATTGTTGGATCCTACAACGTTGGTAGTTAGTAGTTTTCGGGTTACCTGTCCATCAGCTGTTCTCTTGGAGGTGTTGGTGGAAGAGTTGCATTGAATTGTCTACTCCAATCAAACTGACCGCCGGCATACTTGTTTAACCATCTTCGGAAACCAACAACAAGAGCATCGGCTTTTGTTGGAACAAAACAAGATTTCTGCCAATTCGTGGGGCCAAGATCCATTATCTTACGCTCCTGCAACCAGAAATGAAGAGTTCAACTAAATAAACACATTTTCGGCTGCAAAGCCATGTCTGGCTTATTCCTCAAAACAAACAATAACTACCCAAATGAATGGGAGTCTTATTTTAGAAAATGAGGTAATAAATACCTCCACATGAAGCAGATACAAATCTGAATCCAGAATCAGGTTCTGTCCAATGTGAAATATCCACCGTGGTAAAATTTTATCAATCCAAACGCCAAAATTTCTTGGGAATGCCCATATCAATCTACTGTTACCAGGGCTCACAGGAACACATATAAAAATCAAGGCCGCTTTTTTTTGCTTCAACTTCTGCACATCAATTAAAACAAACACAGATAAAATTGGATGCTGGAAACAAAGCAAATAGATATGATTAAAGAGAGTTTTATATCGTCATTTACCTTGTTGGCTTCTCCCGATGATGCAGATCCATTATCTTGATTCTCGATAGGTTCAGTGTAAGCATAAAAGATACAAGGTGCAATGAATTTGCTACCACCCCATTCCTGTTTCCCAACATAACCATTTATGTCTATTTTCTTGATACTCATTTCAAGTGGTCTGCCCCCTTCCCTATCAAGCTTTTCTGCAAAGCAAATTTTAAACATTTTTTTTTTACGTGTAGAAAATAGAATTGAATTGAAACAAGGCTAATTTCTGCAGAATTCTTGTCTACCTTTGGGTTGCCTAGTACGCATCAATCCATAATGTGCATATGGAACATGAGAAGGATCCATAAGATTTTCCACTAAGACCTCATAACTGAAAATGCAACTTAACTTGCATCAGCCCAGTTGTAATTGTTAAGTTCAAACCAATAGTATTAAGCTCTAACTGTTACGCAATTCAATGAAAAATAATAGTAAAATAAACCAAATACACAGAGATACCAGAAATTTATGTGCTTCGATAACATGACTACGTTCACGGGCTTGTGGTTATTTTTATTATTCATCTTGTAAAATAAGATTATAATATAATGTATTTATATTAAAATCCTACTTACAGGAAATTTTCAAAATTGCCTTTTACCATACCGCCCCGCGTAGTTGCCACAATGTTGCTTACAAAAAATAAATTATATATGAAATATGAGCCAATTTACAACAATAACCAGCCCCTTTATGTGCAAGACCGATACTCAAATGAGCTTGTCACATGGTCAATCTTTTATGGGAACCAAGCCAAATAGAGATAACAGACAAATAGGAGTCCAAACAAATATAAAAGAAGACATACAAATACAAATGCAAATCACGGGAGGCAAATCAAACACATGATATCTTGATCAAATTGGTTCTAAAAGATTGTTAAGTTTCAACTTAACCTAAAAGCTTAAAAGTAGTGGGCAAGAGGCCAGTTGTATTGAGCTCTAATAGTAATTACAATAAGTTCAAGTAATGTTCTTGAGAATGTTTTCCCAGTAACCATAGACAAGTTCAATCATGACAATTAAGACAGAATCAGTTACCCCTATTCTGAAAAAATTCACAAAATTCTTAAATGAATAATGAGCACTTAGAAGCAAAAGCCATATATAATTTCAACTACAAGCTTACTGAATTGGGAGAAAATGGAAGTTTTAGAAGCGTTGCATACCCATAAGCAATATCTCGATTTCCCCACAATTTTGTATATGAAGGATCATCTAGTTCTGGGAGGTAAGGAGGTTTCTTAGTCTTGATGATATCTTTGTAATGCGAATTAATGTTTGGCCAAAACCATACAATATCATGGTGCACAGTACTTGGATAAACTGCTGCACATGCTTTCTTGAATGTGTGGACCTGCTTAATTTGATGAGAATGTCAGTGAAACTTAAATTTCTTTTCATAAACAATGATTAATTGCTAGACATAGATTTGTGAGAATTCTCTTCTGCAGAAGTCTGCATTTTTAAAATTCGGAACATGTATTCAAATCAAGCAATCTGTATTCGGAATGGTTCAAGTTAAAAAAACTAAAGTTTCTTCTCCTTTTTCATTGCTTCTACAAAGGTAAGCCGTTGAAATAGAAAGTTAAAAAACAATGAAACAGAGAATTGAACGTCAAAAGCTTTTGCACAAAAGAGATCATCTGTAACACAAAAAGATATTAAACTTGATTACTACATCAAGTCATTAGTCCTCACACTACAGGGAAAAAAAGTAGTAACAAATGGAGGGAATTTGAGATTATGAAAGTATTAAAACAAAAACTAAAATAATACGTCCAAGGACTGAAATGATATTTGATGTATTCTACATTATCTTTCCCTTTTCCCAACACTTTCTTCCCAATCACACTAAAAGCCCGTTTGAGATTGAGATGCTGCAGCTTTTAATTCACTAATTGCGCAATATAAAAACATTACAAATTATGAGTATTAAAAACGTTTACCATATATTTTAGCGACTGTGCTTATACCCACTCAGTAGTCACAGACAGACCCTAAGCCTAGAAGAAAATTCCAATAAGTACAAACTAAACCAAAGAAATAGCATCACTATGTTCAATGTAAATAAAGGAAATTTACTCAACAGATTTTTTTTCTTTTCCTAGGCCACCCATATGTAAACATAACTAAAGAAACTTATGCTCTAAAATCAATGCAAAACAGAATTAAATCAAGAAACAAGGCCAAACCAATTAGACTATTTGCTTATAATTACTCAACTGATAATTAAAACAATTAAACAAAAGGTAACAACATATGGGTATGATGAAACATACCATGAATCAAGAAATGACAAAAAATGAAGCTTCTCAGTGAAATCAAAGATTTCTCACCGGAGGTCCATCTGGGGGAGCCTGAGGGATCAATTTACAGTCACCGGAGCCATTAAAACACCACCCATGATAAACACACTGTAATCTTCCCCATTGATCAATTCTCCCTTCTGACAATGGAGCCAATCTGTGAGGACAAGCATCAACAAAAACTTTCCATTCATTCTCATTTCTGTCCCACCACACCACAACATCAAGTCCTATAATCTTCTTTGCATGCGGCACTCTCTTGTCCAAATCGCACACCGGCATCACCGGATACCATTGCGCAAACCAGTCCAATTTCTCTTCTTTGAGTTCATTCTTTGGCTCTGGTTCTGGTTGGCCAATATTTTCAGTTTCAACTACTGATGACGAAGACGATGATGATAAGCTGGTGAAAAGCTTGGATGGTTCCCTTCGTATGTTTCTGCTGGTGGGTATTGAGGTGAAGTGAAAATGAGTGAAGCGGGTTGTGTGACGTGTAGTTGTTGAGTTGTAAAATGGTGAAACTGAGGATAACATCTTTAGAGCTTCCATGGCCGCATGCAGATATTTGATTGCTCAAACTAAGAGAATAAAAGGAGATTTAAAGAGATGAAGAAACAGAGCAAAACTTAAGAAGATTACACGTAAAAAATCACACATAAAGAGTGCAAGGATAAAACTGACGGAGCTTGTCGAAGAGAAAGTCTTATTGTCCAAAAGCAGAAAAAGAGGGAGGACGAAAATTTATTTTACAATTTAATGTCTTCTTGTATTAGTCCATTGAAGATTTGAGGATAATGTGAAGATAAAATGTAAGGCTTTTATGTGGTTCGTATACTAAATTATTGGATATTAACCTATAGGTCTCTGAGGTTTAGTAAAATAAAATAAAGACAAATTTAATTGGTTATACAACAGATAGATCCTAGGGACCAATTTGTGCGAAAGGAACAGCTTAACTCCAAGGATACCATTCCCTACTTTCTTGTCCAAACCACTGGATAACACCGTGAAAACCAATCAAATTTCTCTTCTTTTGTTGCAGTCTCGAGCTGTAGCTCAGGTTTGTCTATGTTTTGTGCTGAAACTGCCGGTGATTTTGACGATACAATGATGAAATATGAAGTTGGTGGTGGACTCAACTGAAAATTCAAGAACCTGGGCATGGAAAATTGAGTTCTGAGAGGTGATTTTGAGATGGAAAACGATTAAACACAGGAGAATTTCTTATTTCCGAGCTTCCATGGCTGCTGTAGAGTTCACATGGAAGAAGAAGAAATCAACCCGTCTTTTTTTTTCTTTCTTTTCTAATAAAATTTTAAGAATAACAAAATAACAAGTATGAATAAAATTGAAAAGGGTGCACTTTTTATCATAGTTTGAATACTTCGATTGTAAGTTATTACAAAATGGAATTATTTTATTGATTTCTGAGAGTCGGTCTAAATGCATTCGGATTTGAAGTCTTTATATTATGCATATTGATGATATCCTCAGAACTTACAAAATTCACTAAAATCTTTTACCTTTTTTGCAAATATCTGAGGCACTAGGAGAAAAGAACCTTTATTTCGATAATTTGAAAATGCCATGCATATTTAGGCATGTAATTCATTCAAGAAAGTACGTTGAAAGCATTTGCAAAATGCTTTAAGAGTGCCTATATTGTAAAAATTTTTATACATTTCCGGGGCTCAATCTCAATCTTGCAAAAGTATTGCTCCTGGATATTTCTAAACACTCGCAACAAAAACTTGAGGTCCAGAGATTGGCATGGTTAGTACATTCTTCCTACTCAAAAGTCAATTTCTTCTAAGAATCTACTTCAAAACTTCAGCTGAGATTCTCATCCATCTGGTCGCCTCTAAAACCAAAATTTGACGGGGGCCTATCTACTGATAATGTATTTTCTAATACCTTAACCACCTCACTAATGGAAGGTCAAAAAAATGGCTGATTTTGCACACACCATAAAGCTATTCTCTTTGTACTTGCTCAGATTCCTCGCTTCCCTCCAAATTCAGTTCACTGTTCATCTTGCTAACTAAATTACACAGATTGCTGCCAACGATCTCCCTCTTCCATGTTACTATCTGTAGCAAAATTTCCCCAAACATGTAAATATCTCTCTGTGGTAGAGACTCCGAAGAAGAAGATACCTCATTTCCAAGCAAGCTTTGAAGTCCAAAATCTGTCACCTTAGGAACCAACTTCTTGCCAAGCAAGACATTTTCAAACTTCAAATTCCATGAGCAACACAAACTTGGCATTCCAAGTGTAAATAAATAAGCAAGGGCACGTGCTATTCCAAGAGCAATATTGAGCCTCTGCTGCCAATTCCCTTCTTTTTGAGCCTGTTCGAAATTGGATAGCCAGTTATCAAGAGAACCATTTGGTACATATTCGTATAGCAGAACTGTGTGTTCAGGTTCAAACAGAAGCCCTTTATATAGATAAGATTCCGGTGCTGCATTCCACCCAAGGTACAAACTGCCATTCTGAAAACCTTTTCAGTTGCTACAATATTCAGCAATTTTGCAATAACTGGCATTTTATTGGGAAGTAAACCTTCATAAACAGAGGGGCCGAGTTGACTTTCAAAGTTGGCAGTGAGGTCTCTTAACTCTTCTTAGGACAATCTGATGATAACACTATAATGTGGATTCATTTGAGCATCTTTTCCGAATGGGATCCCTGTTTGAGCCTTGATTTTCCATCCCCGATATATAAACCAAAATAAAAGCATCTCAATGCTCAAAAAACAAGGTACTGTCACCAATATTATCAAGGCAATAGCACCCACGAAAGTTTTACTGTCACCTCCATGTTCAGTTACTCCTTCAGATAATAAAGGAATTGGTTCAGCATTACTGCAACAAGTAGCTCCTCTAGCAGAAACTGCCTGAGGGACCAAACACACTTTCAAGAACGAATTTACAGGAGTAGATGGGTTCCTGTATCCACAAACAAAACTAGTTCTTTTGATTGTGCAAAGTCAAGAACCATCATTCTTTGAAGTTACAGCAAGGCAAGTAGAATCATTCGAGCAATACTCTTTAGAGGCTTCCTAATTTAGCGTCAAATTAAAGTTTAGGGGAGTACAAAGGCAATAAAGAACCGTCTGCTTCAAAACCATCATGCTCGTATTCATTTTGCAATTCCCCAAATCCACCATTTTCCTGCACCCAGAACTAGCCATATCAACTACCGGAAGGTCATTTCCCCAGTACACCGAAGTATAATACAGAAAATCACAAATATCCCACAGAATTGTACCCACATATGCTATACAAACCACAAGAACCAAACACATCACATTGATTCTGAACCGCTTGCCAACCTACCCTCCATACACGAACCACATTGTCCCATGAGTAAATTCTTAAATTCCCATCCAAATCAATCCTAAGATGCCTAAAAGCCACAGAAGTTTCGCCAAAATCCTTACTTGATATGGACCAAAGCGTTTTATTACTAGCGACAAACAGCCCCAAAACTCCGCTAGAATCAAACCTTGCTTCCTTGACACCACCATCACTGGAGCTCAAATGACTCTGCCAATATGTTACACTGTTTTCCCACACAAGGGCAAGCTCTCCGGAACAGCAAATTGCAAAATTATAAAAACTAGAGGTAGATTTTGTTGGAGAGGCTCTAAGGATTTGAGGAAAATGAAAATTCTGGCTGGAAGAAGAGTGTTTGTGGGGCTATTAAAGCTCTCCCAGAGCACACTATCTTCACTACCAATTAATACCAAAATTCCACTGTTCAAAAGAGTAGCTTTTTGAACACCTAAACTAGAGGTATTACCACTCCAAACCATCAAATTACTAGGGTTTTCAAACAAAATTAACCTGCCATCAAAAGTAAGCCTAATTGCGGAATGCTCAGATACCCTCAAACCACCGCCAACAGTACAAATAGGCAAATTTGCAACTTTATCTCCTAAATTATACCTAATACCCATCATAAATCCATCACTAACATCGTCTTTTGAACTACTTTCCAAGAACCCAAATGTAAATACTCCATTTTGAGAAACCCAAATTTTACTTCTATCAAACCCAGAAATCTCAAAACCGAGAGGAACTGAAACCATAGCAAGTTGTTCACATATCCCACAAAATTTATAACCGAGAAACAGAAGCACACACAAAACAGAACTGAACTTATTAAAGCAACAAAGTTTACCGTTCTTACCATGAAAATGCTTGACGGGTAACTAAGAATTCAGCCGCGTGATGCAAATTGCACACATTTCAGAAGCAAAAAAAGTTCAAAAGTTCAAAAGTGCTTTTAGTAGCAGCAACAATAGCAAAAGAAGAGGTGTGCAGAGAATATTTGAGTCGGATATAAAGTCACGGGAGAGAAGAGAAAGCAAGACATGAAAGAATTGCTTTTTGGTTCAACTTATTATACGAATTGAGTGAATTTTGAAATTTTGAGAGCTACGACGAGAAGAAGAATACAATAAAATTTCCCTTTTTGAGGGAACCGAGGTTCGTTTCTAGTTTTCATCCACTCACAAATTTTCATGGATTTTCCCTCCTTTTGGGGGGACAACTTTTAACTTACGCCCGAGTTTTATGTTTTCACAAATAAAGAAATAGTTTATTTATTTATGGCAAATAAGTCACTCATTTAAACGACAAAACTGCTCTTGTTCCATCAAATTTCGACTGTCTCAATAATTAAGTGTGTAAATTTACTCTCAAAGGTACATTAGACATTATAAATGGGCAAAATCTATGCCTCAACTCGAGTGAAGAAATTATCCTTATAAAATTAAATGCTAATTAAAACTCAACATTTAAAAAAAACATTAAAAATTATTTTAATCATTTCGATGGGAATTAAAAAATTATTTGTCACAAATAGACAAACTTTGTCATTATTAATAATAATATAAAAAATTAAGGACTTGAACATTATTATCTCGTATTACAATCATAATATCGTTTACTAATTTATCATAAAATAATAATGCATTGATAGAGGTGTTAATGACATTATTGACATTATAGCTTTAATTTTTAATGATTATTATAAAATTACAATTTAGAAGGCTAAGATAAAAGATTATACGAGAGATTTTCAAATTTTCAGTGACTTCACATTAGCTGTCCATAATTTTCCAAAGTTAATAATTCAATTATAAGTGTCATAAATTTCTAAATGAGGCCCAAATGCCTCCACCGAAAGGGAAAATCATAGACCAAAACGATGTCAATTCACACCCAGTAAGATTTGGTCCACAAATTCTATCATATATTCAAATTTCAAATCCAAATTATTTTCACCAAAAAAAATAATAATAATAATAATTTTTAATAATTTGGTGACTTGATTTATCAATTATTGACTTTGTTTATATAGAAGAAAATGTAATGTAATTTCCTTTTAAACAAATTAAAATATTACATTTTTATTAGTATTAAAAAAAATTGCACGTGAGGTGGAAAGTGGGAGGGTGGAAACTGGAAACAAGAAAACAAATGGTATTGGTGGGGAGCATCTTCAACATTTTCAGATTTTGGAATTGCATGCAAAATTGCTTTCTGCATTTGTTACCATGCCAAGAGACAAACCATAGCTACCAGGCAATTTCAATTTTTATTTTTGATTTTTATTGTAATTTTTTTATGAAAAAAATGTGACAAGCATTTTAAAAATGAACATTGACGAGAAATGTTTGCATTTACCTCTAGTCATTATCCTTGTCCTGTTTGGATTTTCTCTGAAGTTTTCAAACTTCAAGAGTTTGGAAAATAGGCAGAACCCCCTCTTGCAAGTGTGGTTTCTGATAAATGTCAACTTTGGGAGAAGTTTCTGATGAAGTAACGTAAGAAATTGAGGAAATTTTTCCCGAAAATTTTAGAGATATTGCCTCTTTCTGCTGTTTGATTGAAAAACCTCAGCAAATTAGCCTAAATTGTCTCATTTCACATCACTAATAGTGGGGGTTCAACCAAGTTTTAAATATTTGCTCGGTCATTGGCTCAAGCTGTTGGGTAGTTAATTTTCTGAAACTTTCTCATGCAGCCAAATTTTCTATAAATTCTGAAATGGAAGTCCAAAAAAGGAATGAGTTCAACAGTAAACACAAGAACATAAGAAAGAATGAATGACTATTTTCTTCTGCGTTTAAAAGGGCATAATAGCCACAAAATTTTACAGAATTTTTGCTTGTTCTCTATCAGGTAATCAGAAAAGGAAGATAATGTGTACATGAATTTGATTATGAAAGAATAAAAGGAATTCCTACCATCTTCTCTATTCACATAAAAGAATTTGGTCAATTTTGATATCATTCTGCAGCATCTAGTGATATTCTTCTCGTTAATGGATTTGACCGAGTTCTACATTCGGAATTATTGTATCTAATTGTATCCTTTTCCAGGAACTGGTAAACTTGCAGTCGCTTCCATTTTGAAATGTGATTGCATCAATGGGTTGCAACCACTGACTGTGTGAGGAGAAGATCTCGATCTTATGTATCCAGCGCTTGTTGGAGACAAGCTCAAACGTTCCAATGCTTGAAACTGGAGCTGGCTTGGATAGTCCCTTACACAGCTAATCCGAGGTCCTGCTCCTGTTGTCCAACTGCATGACAATTGCTTGCCCAGTTGATAGGACTTATTTCGCGAATTTATCCTTTGCAGAATTGCTTCTTCAGGAATTGCTTCTTCTTCATTCTCTTTAGGTTCTCCATGTGACCACTCTTTCTCTGGATCATTGTGTTTAAGTTCAAAAGCATTTGCATATGCCCCTTTTACAGTTGCATAAACATCGTCTAGAGATTCTGCCGATAACTTGTTACTCTCTCGCCGTACAAACATTTCATTCCTTTTTGGTATCTCAATATTAGGCAATTTCATTTTAAGATCTTCGAACTTCGCAGACTTGGGAAGTTCAGGTAAAGCGTTATTGTCATATTCTGCTGAGCAAGTTTTTTCTTGACTCAAGTCTTGAACATTGTTCTCATCTGTCTCTAATCCATCAAGGGCTTGAATCAAATCCTCTTCAGATGAGTTGTTCCTAATATGCATACTGCTGTGTTTACCATCAGAGGGTTCTTCTTCCTCTACTGGACTCATCTGAGTAAAACAAAAAGACAATGCATTATTAGAATAAGCTCATTTAATTTATTTTATCGAGGAAATGTCATCATACTGTAAGAGTGTGTTTACCTTGATGTCTGTGAGATCGACATTGTTTTCTTTAAGGAATGCGATAAAGTCCTTAAAATTTTGTTCTGTTGGACGATAATGACCACTGTGAGGCCAAACTGCCTGTTGAAATAGAAAATAAATCATCATAAGAAACCATTTTCAATATCTAAGAAAGTAAAAAGCAATTTTAATTTCAAGAAACAAAAAACAAGTTTATGGCTACAGTACCTTAAGCTCCCCGTGTTCAACAATTAATCTCCCAGCTGCCGTTGTGGCTCCTCCAGCCAAGAAGCTCGAATGCTGGAATGTCCCCTTCTTTTTTTTGCCAACATACAAGGTCTTCGCTGTGCTAAGGACAAATATCCACTTAGCATCAGAATCTCCACTAGTGTCGAGGATTGCCCCCGTCTGCTTGGAGAAGAATTTTCCATTCCTCACAACAACCTCGTAAGCCTTCCTTTCCATCTGTGAATAGAAAGAAATTTATCAGTGAAGTCCTAAGATGATATAAAAATATTATGATAAAGGGTGACAAAGGAAAGAAATAGAAGCTCACCGGACCAAGATACTTGATGCATTGATGGTGAAGCTTCCATCGAGGGCATTTGTCAATCAGATTTACTTCCTTCCCTTCACCTATATCCAGCCTGTATTTTGAATACCAGTTTATTAACAATCAATGCAAAATTTTTTACTTGGAAATATAATTCTATTCTTTGAAGCAAAAGCCTTCAGTCAAAGTGTGTTACCAGTAAAAGAAGGGTTCTCTGCTCTGACATTGAAGCCATTTCTCATAATAATAGTGCAGATTATGTCCATAACGATGCCGTGGATCAATCTGTTTAACAGGAATAATAGAGAACAAAAATCAGTACAATTTGAGATAAAAATAATTATATGCTTTGTTTGCAAAAAAAGTTCAGATTAATCCAAATGACTTACAGCTTCAAGCCAGTGTTGTCTGGCAAGTTTTCGAGCTTTGTCATTCTTTGATAAACCTTTTCCAACCTGCAAAATTGAGAACAAAAAAAAGTTAGATAATCAAAAAACAATCACTAATTAGTAACTTTGACACAAACACACTTGTGTATGTCTTTGAAATTTACCTTAGCTACTCTGGTTCTTGCTCTTGACCAACGCGAAATGGCAGTTTCATGCTTCTCTATATCAAAGAAAGATACTGAACTTCGCTTGAGTTCAGCAAAATCCAATAGTTTCCACCTATAAACAGTACAATTTTTTGCATTAGAACAAAGCAAGAACATATAAAACATTTCAAAAAAAGGCAAGGTTAGCCCATATAAATAAAATTATGCTTGTACACACCAGCTTTGTTCAACAAGAACTGCACAATCTGCTAGCTTTCTCCTGGTTCTGAAGCTTTTGTACACTTTTTGCAATTTGATTGCAGCTTCATGCTTGGGATTGATGGGATCCAAAATTGGAAATTGCCGGAATGAATCCACAGAACTATCTGATGTCAGAGGCTGATTATCGATTTCGCCAACCTTTACTCTGATTGATCTAACGCACTCATCCTTTTCTTTCTCCGTTAAGGAACAAGTTCTCGAAATCAGAGCCTCCAATTCACTTTCTTTAAAGCTAACAGATCTTTCTTTCACCATTTTCCCGGAACCTAAAGATTTCAAAATGGTTGGCTCCATATCTTGTCTATTGAAACTCACAGACCGAACTGGAGTTTTTACCTCTTCATCTCCAAAACTAATGGACTTGACTATGATCGATTCTAAGCTACTTTCCACATCGCTGGATTCAGAAAATGGGCATGAAATAGAAACTCCCATCTGAACTTTTCTGGCCTAGATTCCTGGAAAAACAAACCAATACACAAACTTTCATGTCATAAAACAAGTAGCAAATCTTATGATTCATAACACAAATCCATGAAGAACCAAACACAAATCTACAACGTCAAAATTGTGAAGAAAAAAAAATACAGATTCTAATGAAATTAGAATCAATTAGACGACTCTTAGAACATCATGAAAGCTTTATCCAAGCTATCAATTGCCATTAAACAAGCCCAAGGATCCGCAAAACTTCTCCTTCAAATGAAAGGAAATAAACATATCCGAAAAGATAAAATGGAGAGTTCATGTAATCATAAACAAATGCAGATTGATTTGATGAAACCAACCCGTGAACAAACACCATTGATCTACAAAACCCAATAACCGAAAATAAATTTCGAAACAAAAGAACAAATGAATTACCATAAAAGCTAAATCAACAACATGAAACCAAGCAGACAGACCACTTCCAAAAAACATCAACCACAAACCAATCAGTGAAACCAACAATAAAAAAGAACAATGCAAGAAAACAAAAACAGAAGCAAAGAAAGCAATTTTTTTACCATTTGCAGCTCCCCATTAAGTAAAACTACACAAACTCAAACATAAACCAAACAAAACAGAAAGAAAAACAAGAAGAGGGTAATTGCCGCATTACCTTCAATTGAGAATTCTTATTATAAAAATGGCAAATGAATTCCGAGTCTAAAGGTAAGGATTTTGAACACTTTCTCTTTCTCTCTCTTTCTCTGTATATTTATCTTTCTATCTATTAACAGAATTTGAGTCTGAGTTTTTCAAGCAAATAGAAAAGCTACCTTTGTTAACCTTGTCCTTCGATTGAATGAAAAAGAGAGCTATAAATGAGCATATTTATACGGGACACAAAAAAATGAAAAATGATGTAAGTTTCCGACACAGAACACAGGAACAGAGGAGTTGAGCGTTCGGTTTTTTCCAACCACGTGGAGGAGAGACTGTGAAATAATAATCACAGTATTTTTGACCAATCATGAATTTTTTCTCTTTTTAAAGATTATGAATTAATTTGATACATGAAAAAAAAAACTTCCTTTTTTTTTTTGAAACAAAAATAATTCTTATTTTAGTATATAATATTTGATTTGAAATTAGTCAAATTTTTTCTTAAAAACTGTATAAAATTATATTTTATTATAAATTCTCAATCTACTTTTATTAAAAATATGTGTTTGTCTACAGTTATAATGAGTTTCAAAAGGTAGTCTTTTAATGATGAATTTTCCATTTATTTTCATAAAAAAAAATTACAAAATATAGCTTTAATCTTATAAATTCGTTTTTATCTTGATAAAATATTAATGGGATATTTTAAATTTTAATTGTTTGTATCATGCGAAAGCATTAAATTAGTGCAACACAATTGTGTCTGACAATGGAACATAGTTGAAATTTTCTTGTTTAAGTAAATAATAAGTTATAGCTGACAAAATTTTCCTGGAAAGTTATTGAAACTTTCAGTCCAAAAATCCCTTGGTCAAGTACTGATTAATAAGTTGACTTAATTAATCATAATATCGCAATGGATTACGTCAATAACCTAAGTTTAGTATCTCCAAGTAAACGGTAACGTATCTTACCCCCCAAGTTTCTTAATTATCTTGATCTCAATTTAATGAATTAAATTTCCCTCAACCAATATTCTAGAGCTTTATGAGAGAATTTTTAGACTCCGTCTTGCTTTGTTTTAAATGTTTATTTTTATTTAACAATTAATATTTATCATTCACTTATATTTTTAATTATTGATAATATAATATAATATAATATAATATAGAATGATTTGTATGGATATGATTTTGTGAAAATATTGGAAGCTTAAAATGGCATTGAAACTTCCATGCATTTTTCATATAAGACTCACAGCACTGAAGTAAGGGCATCTTTCAGGGGAGAGTACAACAACAAGTGCTTATTTAATAAATCAAAAGCAGCTTACCTCATGCTTAATCCTCAATAAGCACTTTAATTAATTAAGGGTATTGTAGGAATTAAAACAAATTTTATTAATGCAATCAAATAGGTAATTACATTGAATCCATCCAAATTTATTTTCTAATAAATTAAAATTTAGAGACAACGTAAGAAACTTTACAGTAAGATTTTGTCTCACCCTTCAAATAAAATAATAAAAAAATATCAAACCCATTTGCTCGAAAATACAAATTTAATGGTATATAAGTTTAATTTACATCTTCTAATCCTCAAAATGATAAAAATTATGTGTGAACAATGTGTCCCATTTGCGACTTTACGCTCTGTGTGTAGAAAATTGTTTACAAGGATTAAATTTAATTTAATTGCGTACATTTAAAGTAGTACGTACGCATATTATGCGCGTAATTAAAATGTATAAATGACTAATAAAAAAAAAGTAGTATAAAATAATATATGCGTGTCTGAAAGTATTATATACATCAAAAAGTATAATAATAATAATAATAATAATAATAATAATTTTATAAGGTATGTATAAAATGATTTTTAGTCACTTGGCAGCTTACTTCATAGATTCTTTTTATGGATTCTTAATAGAAAAAGGTTAGACAAAGAGTTGCTTCAATCAAGAACAAATTTATTTATTTATATAATAAATAAATTAAGAAATAAAATAATATTTACAAGAGTTAATTAATTTAATTGGTAATTTTTATATGGTTGCAAAATATTTTAAATTTTAATAACTGTTGACACACACACACAAATACACATAAACTCTCATCTGTATTCTTCTTATTTTTGGTTGTTATAAATTATGTTTGACAAAAAAAAAATATTTTTAAAGGGAGATCACCGCTATTTTATTAAAAATATTATTTATCTTGTAACAAAAATATTAAGAATATTAACTCTTATACTAATTTTCGTATTCAAGTAATCAATATAGTACAAATATATTATTACATAATATTACAGAATTTTTTCGTAACATTTAAAATATGTGGCAATACCTTATTAGTTATTGCATTAATTTATATAATTTAAATTTTCATATAAAAGTCTCGTGCACAAAATGTGTTTTTCAAATAACGAGCAATTCTCATATGGTATCCATTTACTGTTATTAATATTAAATTTTATTTGCTATACGTACTATAATAAAATCAATTCATAAATTATGTTGCTACAAGAAATAATAAAATAAAACACTTATGACGTGAATTAGAAATATTGAATTGAAAAACAGAAAAATTCAAAGTCAAAGGATAAACAAATATGTTTTTTTTTTTTTAATTATTATTTATCTAGATCATGCTAAATATAATAATTAGTACACAACTTTTTTGTTGTATTTTTAAAATAATTTTTTTATATTTTAAAGTTTATTATTTAAGGAAATGATAAAATAATAAAGATTATAAAAAATTGAAAGAAAAAAATGATTTTTTTTAAGACCTCGGGATTGGATCTTATTGTAAAAAGAATATTTAATTCATAAATAATTTATTTCTTTGGTCTTCCATCCCCTTAATCACTATGAAATTTACTAATATACGAAAAATAATAAAATATAATAAATTAATCAAAATATGCATATAAAACTTGGAAATTATTAAAAAAAATCAAACAAAAAATATATATCATATATTGTTAGTATGATTAATTGTATTTGTATTTGATCTTATTTATTTATTTATTAATAAAAAAAAATTTTAAAAATAAGAATAAAATAAGAATCTCTAGGAGGGAGAGACACAACTTTGTCACTTACAACTGTCCATATTACAAATCTCCGTGCAATAATTATATGAAGTGGGAGATCGGTACTTTACGCCGTACTACTAATAGTAGAGAAGGATGTGGGGACCCAGTATTAATAAATGTACGCGTGTCATCTTTTAATTTGACAGCCAGGTGTGCTGCCTGGTATATGTTACACAAACACATACAGACTAACGTATTCCTTGAAAGAAGCTGAAAATTTGATTTTTTACAGTTGAAAAATTATTAGGGTTCTTAAATTAGACGACAAATGATCTTATATTTTAATTGATTATTGATTATTTATGGCCTAAATAAAAATTAATTTTTAATTTGCTGATAGAAAGCCGCTGTAAAATAATTTTAAATTGATCAATGGAATTTTAATTTTACCAAAAATGTCATAGTATATTATGAATATTTTAAAAAATGTTATATTTATTATGAATATATGAATTTAATATTATTAATAAAAATGTAAACTTGTAAATGATTTTGAGGGTCGGGCCAAGGTGTTGTAGTTGTATTATTAACTAATGTGCAATTAAAATTATAATAAAAAAATTAAAAAGTATAAAATATGCAATATAATTCAATTCATCGTAACATAATTTTGATTTTAAATATACTGTATAAATAGAATATTATTATGTATAGATATGATAAATAAAAATTTTTTTAAAAAATAAATGGTAAATAATATATATTATTTTAATATTTCTTAAAAGATAATTTTTTTGAAATGGTCGACACTGTCCCAACAAATTTAAACTATCATATATATTTTAATTATTTTGATTATTCAAAACAAGTAAAAAGTTCAACGAAAACCAAACGCCAAGTCGTATAGTCAAGGTACAAAATTCTATAAAGCACAACCGCCGCCGCCTCAAGGTGTATAGAACGCTGGCCAATTAAATAATGCCAGCCGAAATCCACAAAAACGCGCTTTCGCCTTAGCTGGTTTACTTTTACAACAGCACGAAGTCAGCAGCACCGACGACTGGTAAAGTGCAAGCGCATAGAAGCGCGTAAGATTGCTTCACAGGAGATACTAGGCACTGAAAGGTAAAAGTCAATGGTAAAAATGTTGACTTGATGCCTGTCGGATTTTAATTTTGCTTTTATTTTTATTTTTTTCAATTCCATGCTATTTAATATTCATGTTAAAAACTACCAAGGCAGGGGTCACGAACACCTAACTCCTTTTGTTTTTTATAAATTCTTAAGTTATAAATATAATCAATTATTTTAATATTTTAAAACATTTATAACATTAAATCAAAAAATATTTTCAACTACTAGAATTTGTATAATTGATTTTTATACAGTAAATATGAAAAAAAATATGTATTTTAAAATATTTTATAAAAATAATAAAGAACACTATTAAATAAATATCAAAAATTATTATTTAACTCACATTTAACATATCTTCTTATATATAAGTTCGATAACTATCAGATGAGATTAAAATAGAAAAGAATTAATTAGTCGAAATTAGAAAATGTGTTTATAATTTCTTGATTTTAATTTTTAATAATACAGGTCAGTGTATTTATAATTTTCTTTTTTATTTTGCTTCCATTCCATGCAAATTCTCAATCTTCTATAAAGCATGCAAAAAAATTTTATAGAAAAAAATTTATTAAAAAATTAAATACTTTTTTTATTTAATTATTATTATTTTTTTTAATCTTCATTGATTGTTGCCAATTCTTGCTTCCATTATTTTTACGAGTATTTGAAGAGGTCAATGAAGTTGGAGATTTTCCTTCTACTAACTTTTATCCCATCCTTTTATTGAGACTTATAAAATGGGATGCATAAAAAAAATCAAAAATTAATAGTAAATTTTTAATTTTTTAAAATATTAAAAATTAAACTCAAAATATACATATCTATAGCTACGCATGTCAAATATTAACTAATATTATAATTAAATTTGTTTAAATTATCAGTCGTTATATATATATATATATTACACTTGTTAAATTTAAATCACATCGTCCTGTTTATTATTGCACGCAAAGGAAGTCAATAAAACAAAAACAGAAACGTAATAGGAGGGTCGTTATATAGGATTTGAGGCAATTTTCTGACCAAGAAAAGTTGGTGAGACTTGGAGACCAAATTTCACGGCTTCTACAATGAAATATGTGCTTACGTAACGGAGGATGGAGGATGCAGACTATCAATATCATCATCATCATCCTGATTTGGTCACAGCCACCATCACCGTCCATTTTTCTCCATGGTGATGGACGGTGAATAGGGAGCTCATTGTTGTGACTTTGCGAGTGGAGTCGGCGCATCACGTGACATTCCCATGCATTGACTGTAGGAAGCTTGACGTAGTAGCCGGGATTATGTGGCATTCCCATATTCTCTTATGTGTCCGTACATTATTATAATAATATTATATTATTATCATATTTTATAAAATAAAAAATACAAAATATATAATAATATCTAAACTCTTTGCGTTGTGCATAGGTTTTCTAACGTAAATATATAAAAAAATTCTGCTAAAAAATGCAGTAAAAATACTTCTTAAAATTTTTATATTTATTATTTATAATAATTTTTAATATTTAATATAATAATTAATAATAATTTCAATATATTAAAAAATATAATTTACTAAATATATAAACTTTCTTTTATTATTAAAACCCCACATATAAATTTGTAACAGTATTAATGATTCCATGTTATTATCAATAGTTTATCAATAATTTATAATAATTGCAAATATTTATGTGGTTATCGCATTAATATATATTTAATTATTTTAAAATTAACAACTCTCTCTCTCTCTCACACCTTTTTTGTTGGTGTTTTACGCGTAGAGTTGGGCGTTTGCATCATGCATTGACCTTTGCTTTGCTTAATTTGTTTCCCATTTCCCCGAATATCTATGAATTGAATATTGAAATTCAATTTCAAAGAGATTGAACCCTTTATATTATATTCTTTTATCATTTTATATTTGTTAATTTGTAATGATAACTTGCAAAATTTATAAGATATGTTAATGAAATTTTAATAATGAATTTAATTAATATGTTTATTGTATGATTTTGATATTATCGAAAGGCAAAAATATATAGGATATTCTATATGTGGATCGTGGACCCATTCCTTTCATTGCCTTAGAACTTGTCAAGCAAGGTTGGTGCAAAGTCTCATCCCGCTCGTCTATGTTCATCTATCCATGGAGTCAATTGTCAAACCCATGAAACAAAAAGTGCAAATAAAGAAAATATATATATTAAAAAAAAAAAAAAAAAAACACTTTACAACCCAAATGAAAGAAAAGGTCATCTAGGATCTAAAGGTGACGAAACATGATCTCAAATTTTATGGGTATTTGGTGATATAATCAAAAGATCAAAAGGGACTTTTTGTTGTTGCAATGGGAACAACAGATTATTTATTTATTTATTTTAATTATTGAGCGTAAAACTTGTTTTTAATTTTTGTACATAAAACCTCAAGTAGAGTACAATAATATTTTATATAAATTTTTAATAGATTTTGAACTCATACAATACACCCACCAATATTAAACCCATTTCATAAATATGAAGACAAAAGTAATTAATAATTTAATTGTGTTAAGAAATTATCTTACCTTTGCATTGAAAAAGAGGAGAGCAACATTAGAAATTCTCTTCAAACTCAAATGTCTTTGCTTCTACAGTTGAAAAAGGTCAAAAAAAAAAAAAAAAAAAAAAAGAAGCACAATTGCCCTACATGTTCAGCACTAGCTAGTCTTCTCCTAGAAGTGCTTTTGACTTCTGCTCCTGCTTGTACCAAGTGTCATTTTAAACATACCAACTTATTGTAACCTCCACTAGTGACAAAATCACTTATTTTCCAGAATGACTTGTTATTGAAGCTAAAATGGGGTTGACTTGGTTCATTTGTAAAGTGCATGGCAGATGGGAAACATTTTAAACTACAATTTGCTGCAGAAAAACATGTTCTCAGTAGTTGAATTGTTTTTCATTCTCTAATTTTCTTAAATGATTTTAATTAATTTAATTTATACGTTATCAAAACTAAATTATATGATGCAAAATATTTTTTCTGTTTTCATCTTTATTGCCAATAAAAATGATGTCCAGTTATGTTTCTGATGCAAACATTTATACGGGTTTTGTTTCATTTAATTGTATTTGATATATAAAAAAGTTTTTAATTAACATATCCACGTAAAAAAAGAAAATTAGAATATTTTCATCGCATCACTATCATATATAATTTCGACCAAATTCTCATTTATTTTAATATTCTTTATTTTGATAATCTTTTCTAATAAAATTCTAGAGTCTTTATTCTACCCAATAATGGATTTTTGTAATGCAAAATTTGGTGTGTGTATATATATATTGATTCAATTCAAGCAGAAAAATTTAAGAAGATGGGTGTCATCACCAAAACTAAGGAAGAACATAGCTGGCATCGAACATGAAATATATAAACTAATCAAAATCCACCAACTCATTTCCTACTTTAAATGGATAGCATTTTATATTGTTTTTTTTGGATATTATTATTATTATTATTATTATTATTATTATCATCGGTATAATATATATGCACGTATGGTTCTTCCTTCACTAGCTTGAAGGATGCTTCCATGTTTGGTTGCTCAAAATTTATTTTAATTTAAGCGGTCATTTCTATCTCTCTTTCTCTCCTACCGTGTGTTTTCTCTTGCAATTTATAATTCTCATATTTTAATATATAATTTATTTGTATTATATTTGAAAATTTTAAAAGATAAAAGAAGAAAACCTTAAGAAAATAGAATCTAAGGATGGCAATTTAATTGGTTAATACAATTATTCATTGCAAGTATTCATCTTCAACAAGATGGATAGGAGTAAGCAATAATGTTAGTATGTTACAATCGTTGTACTATAACGTGAACAAAACCTTAAGAGCTTTTTCTTTCTAAGTTTTAAAATTTAAAATTTAATTTTTTAAAAATATATTTGCAGATTATTAATCTATCTCGAACCAATACAAGTCAACCTTCATATATGGATAATAGCTAGTAATGGGCTAGCCTGAGCCCATGTCATAATTCTCACAACGAAAATGCAAAAACAAAAACAAAAGTTCATAAAGAAAGGATAAAGAAGATGTAGCTATTCTTTATTTGACAGGGTGTCTTTCTTGGATTCTGTATCAAGATCGGCAGAAGAAGAAAAATTGGACAAAATACTATGCATTCACATCATGAAGTATGAACACAGTCAAAGCAGAAAGCAGATGGTATTACGGAAGATTAGACCTAGCTTTTAATTCTTATCAATTTTTCCTGGAAATAAATGCTGGGCAGAGCATGGAGCACATGGAAAATCATAAACAATGTTTCCAAGATTTAAATTTTTTTCCAAGATTATTCTCCAGGTCGGAAGTCAAAATGTGTTAGCTGTCCAAAACCAAAAGCGTTTTTTAAAATCACATTTGATATTTTAAAACAAAAACAATAGTAAAATACAACACTGTTTTGCTAACACTGAATTAGAATACTAGAAATTTGGATATGCTGATCAGGCCCATTATGGGACAAAGCCAATTTGCATATCATGTACAGTTCTTGGGTTTCTAGTGATCCAAAATTAGCTTGTTTCCATAGAAACTAACAATAGTACCGGTCCTCTTGTAATGGATTGACTCTTAAAATAAACCTACTATGTACATGTCTGATGTCCAACCCATCAAACTGACAATTATAAATAACCTTCCTCGTCAAACAACAAAAGAAAGAAAGAAGGAAAGAATGAAAAAGAGCTCCTTGATCAAGCACAAATATTACATATTTTTCTTATAAAGCTACAAACATAATGACATACAGTAAAAGCGAGAAAAAGTAGCAAGTGAAAACTGTACAACACGCTCAAAGTCCAGATAAATGAATGAACAAGACAACCAGTAATCTAATACTAATAAAACTAGAAATTCATTATTTAAAGTTATAAATGAGATTAACCAATTACATTGAATCATCAGACCCATCAGAATCACTTCCTTCGGGTGCCCCGCTGTTGGCTCCTGCCTCTGCAATATCAGGCTCCTTTGGTGCAGGTGAAGGTGCATCTTTCTTATTTGCATTGATTGCATTCCCACTACCACCTTCCTCTTGCTGATTCACTTCAGGATGTAAGCCCGTAGGTCAAGGAATGCTCAAACCATAACTTATTTAAAACAAATAAAATATTCAATCGAGAAATACCAGACAATAAAAACATGAATGAACTTTTTTCATATTTCCATTTTTTCATTTCTGAATAGCTTCTTTGATTTTAAATTTATTTATCATGTAAGGATATCTGCATTTTCGACTGTTCCACCAGTCATGACGTTCAACAAATCTTTCTCAACACGTTGTACAAATTCAGGCTGCAAAATGCAACAACATCAAAATCAGGAGCACGTTTGGGTGAAAAGAAACAAAGAAAAATGCAGCACAATATTAGCTTTGATGTCAAGAATCAAGCTTTACTTACCACTAGAAGTCAGGGGTTTATTATTATTCTTTAATCGATGAAGGATATAAATCAACAATATTTAGAAATTAGTGAGAGGTTTTTACATTTAGATCTGGCTCCCTCCGAAATCTTCGCGTTCGAGCATCCCTCATCGGTGCAGTGAGACCATGTCTGTACTGCACCACATCTGGAGCAGAGTCACCTGGCTCCCTAACCATAACCATCTGCGCAACAAAACAATTCATATGATTGCATTAAAACTGATGCAATCACCTGTATGACAATATCAAATTGGAGATTCTGCACAACACACTTACCTGACTGATGTCTGCAGTTTTAACAAGAGAACAGTCATTGTAAGTTTTGAATGACTCCACAACACAAGGAAGGTCCAAGAGAGATGCTGGAAATTGTTCATTGCCTATGACAAACATCCCACTTCTCCCATCTTCTGGAAAAGATTCCAAGTAAACAAATATGATAAATTAAAAATCTATTTGCTTTCATACCAATTTAATCTTGATTGAACAACTGATGTACTGAACAAAACAGCATGCATGCACACAGAGAAAATGTAGCAGCATCATATACAGACTATTTCAGGGTTTAAGAGTACCACTTTTAAACAATAGGAGAAAATATCTCCCACCCAGTTTTGTTTAAAGAGAACAAACTTAGAAGGCATACGACATGTCAACATTATTTTCTTTGATTGGTCTTGGGACGCCTGTAAAAATGCAGGCCGAAGGAGAGGACTAGGGAATTTGGATGAGAATAAGATATATGTGTCAATGAAAATTAATAAATCATACAGTTTCGGCTTATCCTGCAAGCTTGTTTATCACTGAATTTTACTCGGCATCAATTTCGCAATGCTTCCTTCCAGATTTGTGATGTCATTCAAACATTTGAAGGAAAGAAGAATACGCTCTTACCCGAAAACGTCAAGTCCAGTGATTTATCTTCGGAAGGCGATTCATTCTCACTCAAAAGGCGATCTATCCTCTCACCAACCGAAGGCGGAACTCTCAGTATGATCTGCTCTTCCATAAATTCCTACAAAAAATTAATGCCCCAATCAACTAAACTAAAATCTTCAACCAATGCACTAAACAAATTTAATGCTCGTCACCATCTATATCTACATACCTTTTTTACTCCAATCTAACAAATGGGTTACTTTGAATAATAACTTATACACAAAACCCTAATTTATCAACGAAACCAAAATACTCAGTCGGAGCTCTAGAAACATCTTCTCCGCAGACAATTTCTATATATACACATTCTAATTATCCCTTTATTTATTGAAAAAATCACTTCTTTCAACAATCCGGAGCTTGAAATTCGAGCATGAAATAATTAGAATTAACTACTAAATACTGTTCATCGATACAAATTAAATTACAGGACAAAAGGAAAAATCAACAGGGACATTCTAACGAATAGATTACCGCAAAATCTAAGCATAATCAGAATGCGAATTCAAGCTTTAAACCCCCCCAAAAAAAAGGAAAAAGAAAAAGAAAACTGATGCATCGGACATGAGAAGCGAAATTGATCGATTGAATCAAAACATTGCGAGTTTATTCTGTAACAGTAAATGTATAATTACATATAGCATGCGAAATTGTAGCTTAAACACAGATTGAAATAAAAAAAATTTAAAATTTTAGAATTAATATTTAAAAGTTATGATCAGCCGGTAAAATTGGCGGCAGCGATAGTCGTGCTGAGACTCGAGGAGAAACAAGATTCATTAGTATCTGGTGGCGGTGACCTGGCAGCAAAGCGAACTGCCATGTCACCGGTTTATATGAGTTTATTTGAAAATTCAAAATTTTTTTTCCTCTTTCCAAAAGTGGAAAAAACAATTTTTTTAAAATTTGATCAAATAAATAGTATTAATTTTAAAAATATAATAATAAAGCATGGTATTTTTTTTTAAAAAATTATAAAAATAAAATAATAATAAAAACAATTTTATTATATTAATTTATATACAAAAATCTATGTAATTATCATATTAATTTATATTATAAAAAATTTATATATATTCATTTCTACTGATTTGTGAAGTAATATTATTGATAAAAATTTAAAAAAATTTTAGTAAAAGGTCAATTACTATTTTGTAAATTATATATTTTAACTTTTTGTTAATTTTTTTTAGTTTTTAAAAATTATTACTAAAGACACCTAGATCTTAAAAGGAATTTTAATGATATATCATAATTTAAGACGTACTTAAATAATTAAACAAACAAATTTGTTTTATTGTGGAGATGGAAGGTTAAAGAAGGAATTGTAATAATTTTTATTTGTATCACACTTATACGAAATTAAAAAAATAAGTCATACCAAAGTTTGAATTAAGTTGTTATTTTACCAAATTTCAGGGACCAATATGTTATTAAGCCATTTAAATTTCATGAAAGAGGAAAAAAACATTTTTATTAATTTCAATTTATTAACAAATACGCCCTAAGTAACAGGAACAGAAGTCAAGACTCAAAAGCAGCGAGTCTCAAACCCTAGCATTTAACTCTTACATGTAACGAAAGCAAGAACTCAAAAGCTCCGAGTCTAATATACAAACGAACCGTAACACCAAGACAAAGATTGATCTAGATTGTTCTCTATGTTGAAATTCTGTTGAATATTTGGTTAAAATTTTACCTTTCTTTAAAATATTTCCTGGTGCTTATTTTGACTGTAGCAATTTTGTTAAATTGTACGGAATGGACGTTTGTGTTTGTGGCCGTAAATGAGGGGAAGGAATTACACTCCGTCGCCACCAAGGGGTGGTGGGTATGGCCTCAGAGGACGGAGTCCAAGCCCGAGAGGCCGTTACGGCGGTTGCGGTGGACGTGGTAGAGATCTGCCCACTAGTCTTCTTATTCGTAATCTTCGCCATGATTGTAGGTAATGGAGTTTTGTGTTTTAGTATTTAAAAGGGAATTCTTGCTAGGATGTTTTAGAAACTAGTTTTGTTGTCGGTTGAACGTGAAATATGATGAATTGAATTGTTTGGTTGGAAGTGCTTTTCTAGAAAGTGATTTCCTGTAAAATTGCTTCCGAAAAAAGTGCATCAGAGTAAGAATGGTTGTGTAGATAACTGTTTCAAGCTAAAAAGTGCTTGTGTATAAAACGTTTCTGGTTAGAAGTGCTTATGCAAAAAGTTATTTTTGAGTGAAAATGGCTATGCACAGGGCGTTTTATACAGTGCTTTCTATAAAAATACCATAAAGATTTTTTGGAAATGCACTTAGTAAGCTTAAGTGTTTTTTCTTGATCAAGAAGTACTTTAACAGTTTCATCTATCAACTGCTTGCTTATAAATGGAGCATGCACGCACCTTTTGTTGATAATGAATGGTTCACATGGATTTTTTTTTGATGATGAAAGATTGCTACAACAGCAAAGTCATATAGGATGAATATAAAGATATAATCTTTCATAAAATTTGTTGAGATTTTCATTATGAGCTAGAGAGTAGAAATGTGTTTGAAAGGATGAAATATGTACAAACTTGTTCAGATGGGCATTATGGGTCATCTTGTGGCGTATCCTATGCCAGCACAGATGTTGGCACGATCATGCAGCACTTGTAGTTTAGTATGATGCAACTATAAAATCAGAATTTTACTTGTTTACTAGTATGTATATTTATATCTATATCTATAATATATACACATGTATGTACTTAGTGTATGACTATATCCACAGAAATGATGCATAATTCATATGTTTGTGTTTTTTGTTACATCATAACGAAAGATGAAAGTAAATCAGTGTTTGAATTGTCCAACCTCTAAGTTATGGTTGATGAGTGCAAGATTGATACGTGTGTTCATTCTAGAGGACAAACAAGTGTAAAAATTTTGGATAATTTTTATAATAATTTCTTAAATTGTATTTGATTTGTGACATCTCATTCAGTTTTTCAAACTTGTGCATTTTGCAGGCTGGATGATCTTCGCAGGCCATTTGAGCAGTTTGGAGCACTCAAAGATATTTACTTGCCGAGGGATTATTACTCTGGGTGAGCTGATATCTATGACTGAGAAGTCAGAAGTAGCTTTAGTAATCAACCTTATTTCTTTCCTTAAAGATCTTCTCAATTTCATTTTCGATGGAATTTTTCTTTTTTGTGTGGCTTTCATGAAGGTGAGGATATGCTTATGACGTTTTTAAAATTATTGTTGGTTTCTTCATGTCAGCGTTTCTTTTCTGTCTCGCTTTATCCAAGATTTTCTCTCCTTTTTTGTTGTTCTGAAACTGTAGTTTTTATGGAATTGTCATAATTTTTGTTTTCTGTGGTTTGCTTTCTTTGCATTTTGGTAAATCAACTTTAAAACCAATTTTCAAAACTTTTTCCTGTTATTTTCTGAAAGAGTTTCAAAAAGTGCAATCGGTTTCTGAATGTGGACTTGCTGAGTTATTACTAAACAGGCCTACCAAGCACTGGCCTCCCTAGAAATCTGTAATGTGGTATTCTCTTCATGATGTACTTTATTGTAATCGTAAATTGGATGTGTTAATTGAAGTTGCTGAGATTTAACAGTGAAATTAAAGTTCTGAATCAATCAATGAATCAATCAAGTAATTAGAGTTCTTTTGAAGATGATGTTAATGGTAGTGAAGATTTGAAGGAAGTTGGATTTGAATATATTGTGAAGATGTTACTAGTCTTGAAGACTTTGAAGTCATCTTTAAACTGATACTTGCAAGGTCAGCAGCCAAGTGCTTGCTTTTTCATGCTTATCATGACCTCCTGTATTAGTGGGGATTCTTTTGACAAGTTTCGAAATAAATATTTATGCTTATCATGACTTCCACGTTTTTTGTTCTTAGGCTATGTCACGACAGTTTTCTCACCCCCTTTTTTTACAATCTAAATTTTGCAGGGAACCTCGTGGTTTTGGTTTTGTCCAATTTGTAGATCCTGGTGATGCTGCAGAGGCCAAACGTCACATGGATGGTCGGTTTCTTCTTGAGCAGGAGTTAACTGTTGTCTTTGCGGAGGAGAATAGGAAGAAGCCAGCTGACATGAGGGCAAGGGAGCGAGGGAGGTAAATTTTACTGTTATTTTGTTGGGTATTTTCATGAATTTGTTTTTATTGGTACGGTGTTTGAGGAGAAAGGTTATGAACTAAGGCATGGCTACCTTTATTGTTGTTATCAGATTTTTAATTTTTTATTATTTATTGGACAAATAGTGTGATTTTGCTTTTGACTATTTCGGGGGTCGATTTCATCGTAGATCTCCCCCACACTATTCTCGATCTCCACCTCGTTACTATTGTTCCCCACATCCACGTTATGCGAGATCTCCCTCATACAGTCGTGATTATTCTCCTTCAGTCAAACGTGGGCATTACTCAAGGTGTGGAATACATTTTCATATGCTTATTTATTTGTTATATTACCATTTCATAACTTGCTCGAGCAAATTGTCCAGGGGACTTTTGTTATTTGAATCCCGTTTGATTCTTACTTCACTCTGTTTTTTTCCGCTTACAAAGTTAATATTGGTATGCCTTCTGCGTATTCTGAGGTAGATCCTTTTCCCCTCGTGATCAGCAGTACAGTAGAGAGAGATCATACTTGGACTCTACAGCATATAACGGATCAAGAGGTTGCAGTAGAACTCCTGATAGGGTCCAAGGTCAGAGCAGGAGCCCAAGCAGAAGCCAGACGCCAAGACCTAATCAGAGCCTGAGCTGAAACCAAAGTCGAAGCCAGAGTGCAAGATGTGAGGAGTACTCTGGAGAACCTATGGGAAACAGTTCCCCCAGAGGCTGAGCTGCTACACTATCATCCAGATTTAATTTGAAGTTCTGTGCTTCTGAAAATATGTGGTATATCATAGCATGAACTCGATGTAGGGCTTGTTGATGGTAAGAGTATGAACTGTGTACGAGATAACTTCACCTTGTCGCAGTTTTATTAATCTTGGCATTCAAGTGTTATTCCAGTTCATATTCCAAAGTAATTGACAAATTTCAAAATTTTAGGCCATTTCACTTTTGTAATAAGTGCGCTGGGCAGTAAGAGTTGTATTGCAATTAGGGCTTTTCCTTCATTGGACCCATTTGTTGCAGAAAAGTGATTGACATTAAAGGATATGACTTTTGACGTTGGTTTCCACATCATTTCACTTTACAACCTAGCACTGCAGGAGCCTCTTTCGGTACCTAATTGTGATTTCTGCAATTAGGATTTCACTGTAAACAGAGAGATTTGGTTCTGGGTATCACTTTAAACCAGAGATTTGGTTTTGGGTTTTGGGATTTCCTTGAAACTTTGACTTGATGAGTTTTAGTCCGATGAAATTGTAACATTTGGTCGTACCCTTGTTTTGAAACAAGGAAAGATTAATTAACGTGCATGTGGGCTGAATTCATTTGTCTTGCTTGTCCATAAAACCATCAAAAACTATAAATATTTTATATAAAATAAAGCAGACAAAAACGGCATGTAAGCTCTATTCGGATAGTGCTATAAGGATGCAATTTAGTGAGTAATTAACCTTATTTTTGAATTACTATTATTTAAATACTTTTATATGAAAAAGCAAAAAGAATGTACCACATCAAGAAGTGAATAAGAATCCCCAGTATGTGCAAATGAAAAAGCCCATATACCAAAAAGTTGATCAATAGTTGTTACGTTTTTATAAATTTTTTGTTTTATAATTTTTATAAGAAAATAATCAAAATCTATCTTTCGCTCATTGTTTGAAACTCAAATCAAAATTCTCATACTACATACTAAATGATTTTACCGGTTAGACTACCACTCGCCATTAACAATTATAACCTAACGAAACTCAAAACTGATCTCTTTGAATTCTCATTAAGTAGAGTCAATGACTTGTTTTCAGCCCTCTAATCTCCTTTCACGTTCAAACCGTTTCTCTTTGACTTTTCAACTCCTTTCAAGATTAAAATAAATTAATTGAATAATTGATAATGTCTTTTGGAGGGAAAATCACAAAATCACCAAAAGCGTTCCCTTTTGCGTGCCCCCCTTTTTCTTCCATTAAAATAATAACCACCCTCGAAAAATTTTAAACAAATATAAAATTATGAGAAGAATATAATGTTACTCATTCCTTTTAAATAATGTAATATTGCATAAAGACAAACAAAAAAACAAATTCAGTTCTTTGGTCTGTTCGAGTTTCATCACTGAAAAGTAAAAGGAATCCAGCCATAATTTCTTCTCAGTTCTGGAAGTTCGCGTTAAATGTTATAAGCTTTGTGGAAAATTTATGTCATATTTGTAGGCATTAAATGTTATAAGCTTTGTGGAAAAATTATGTCATATTTGTAGTTTTGTACAGAGTGGGGCATGTTTTATAATTACAAGTACAGTTTATTCTATTATTGGAATAATTTTCAGATTGTTTTAGAGCGGGTATGTTTAACTTAAGCTTGACTTTAGTTGAGGGTTTTAATATCATTTTAGATTCTTTTTAAGATTTCTTTTTACTGGAGAAGTCAGTTACTGAGTTTGCGGTCTGAGAGCACGCACTTGTCTTAGTTCGTTTTGAGGTTTACGTGGTTTTGCCGATTGATTGAAGGAAAATTACTGCAGGGCAACTTGGATCAGGTACTTTTTCAGTTCTTCTCTTTGTTTTCTGATTCGGGTTTTTTGTTTTTTTGTTGCTTTTTTCAGGTTTTGGCATTTGGTCCTTGCCTTTGTGATGCTTTTTGATGTTTTGATTTCTGGGTTTCTGAAAATTGGGATCTTAGCTCTTGCTTTTTTGGTTTGAAATGGCTCGTTTGCATATGATTTGAAAGGATAGCTCGCTCGAAACGGTTAGACATCAATTTTCTAGATGATTCTTATGAAATTTTTAATGGAATGACTAAGTTTTCTCTCGCTTTCACGTGCTTGTTTGTTGAGCGGCATCTAGGAATTTCTGGGTTTTGATATGTTCAGTCCTGCTGCATTTGTAATTAAGCTGCACCGTAGTCTTATCTCCTTTGCAATTTTGTGTTCATTCACGTTTAAATAGGCTTACTGTTCTAGAATTCCAGTTTGGACTAGTTTTTAAACTATAGTTGGTATAAGAAATGACAGGACAATAAAAAAAATGTTTTTTCAATGTTTATTTTAAATACCCGGATCGAATTCCTCTCTGGACTGGTGAATTTTCGGTAATTATCATTGTTAGTGTTGATTCTTTTCCTCTCAAACGCTCTAATTGTTATGTATTTTTATCTACTGCTGGGAATGGTTTCTTGGCTGCTTATTGTCTCCTTATTTGCTTCTACACTTGGCAAAGACAGAACTTTGAAACCTTGTGCTATTTGTTCCACCATATTTCTTGGGCATTGGAATGCATTCGATCATAAAAATCTATTGTAATTTGATGTTTCAATAATTCCTTTTAGATAATCATGCTTGGAGGTATTTTCTGCATTTCCATGCCTGTAATGGTCTTGAATTGTATGCTAGAAACTTGTGAATAATTCTAACCATACTGTTCTGTCATCCTTAGCAGGATCTTTCCATAGGCTATTGATACCAAATTCCAATTGTGCGTGTTTGTGGAAGCTTTGTTGGTTTAATCTCCACCTTGTAGGAATTGGCACAGAGCGGAAGGCGTAGTTAAAGTTTATCGGACAGATGATGTGTTGGCTTGAAATTGTGTTTTTCCTTATCACTGGACTCTTTACCGATGTGTTAGGTAATTTAGTAAACTTATTCTGGACTATTAACTTTATTTAAAATTCCTCTTGAAGTAGTTTCTGTTTTGAAAGTTTACATCTTTAACTGCCAGTTTATTTTGAAAGAAAAAGGAAAAAGAAAAAAGAAAAAAGATCAATTTGGTATGTTCCGGAATTTATGGTTAATAAGGTGGTCGATAATAAAATTGTGAAGGTGAAGCTCTGAAGAAAACAGACAGTATGTATTAATGTAGGAAAGAATGAGGTGAAAGTGAATGGAAGTCATGAAATGCTTAAAAATGAATCTAAATTTTTAACCAATTTCAAGAGTATAGTATTATCTTTCTTACCAGTTGTTGCTTTATTGATTATGCAGGTGCATATGTTGGCGTAAACATAGGAACTGATGTTTCCAACATGCCCTCAGCTTCAGATGTTGTCAGCATACTTAAAGCCAATCAAATTACTCACGTGCGACTTTATGATGCTGACAGTCGCATGCTGAAAGCACTTTCAAACAGTAGAATTGATGTAATAGTTGGTGTCTTGAATGAGGAAGTTCTGAGTATTGGAGAATCTCCGTCCGCAGCAGCAGCCTGGATTAATAAAAATGTTGCAGCTTACTTGCCTTCTACTAATATTACAGGCGTTGCAGTTGGCAGTCAGGTTCTTACCTCAATTCCTAACGCTGCCTCAATTTTGGTGTCGGCCATGAATAATCTTCATAAAGCTCTAGTTGCTTCCGATCTAAATTTCCAAGTCAAAATTTCGACCCCTCAATCCATGGATGTTATACCAAGGCCATTCCCGCCTTCCACCGCTACCTTTAACTCTGCATGGAACACTACAATTTACCAAATCCTTCAGTTTTTGAAGAATACTAAGTCCTTTTACATGTTAAATGCCTATCCTTATTATGGTTACACCAATGGAAATGGCATTTTCCCGATTGATTACACTCTTTTCCGACCAATGCCCTCTGTCAAGCAAATTGTTGACCCGAACACTCTTTTTCACTATAACAGCATGTTTGATGCTATGGTGGATGCCACCTATTATTCTATAGAAGCTCTCAATCTTTCAGGAATCCCGGTTGTCGTCACGGAATCTGGCTGGCCTTGGGCCGGTGGAGCCAACGAAACTGATGCGAACCTGGAAAATGCTGAGACCTACAATAACAACTTGATCCGAAGGGCTTTGAACAATACAGGTCCACCTAGTCAGCCTGATATGCCAATCACAACATACATTTACGAGCTGTTCAATGAAGACAAAAGGCCTGGACCCATTTCAGAGAAGAGCTGGGGTGTGTTTTTTACCAATGGGAGTACTGTTTATCGCCTGAGTTTTAGCGGCTCAAGTCAAATTACTGGAAATGGTAGTGGGGTTTTCTGTGTGGCAAAAGATGATGCAGATCCTGATAAGTTGCAAGATGGGCTAAACTGGGCATGTGGCCAAGGCCATGCTAATTGCTCTGCTATCCAACCGGGGCAGCCGTGTTATGTTCCTAACAATGTCAAGAGTCATGCTTCTTATGCTTTTAATGATTATTATCAACGAATGCATAGCGTTGGTGGAACATGTGACTTTGACGGTACTGCTACGACTACTACTATAGATCCCAGTGAGTTTCTGATCTCTTTGCTCATCATTTTTGAAGGTGTTGATGCAATGAATTTTGGTGCAAGGTTTTATTTGTTACATTGACTAGATCATTTTAGATTTGCTCTAGAAAAGTCATATTTCTTGCATCCTTTCTAACGGTAATAAATGGAAAGAAAAAATGTTTCTTGATTTTCTCTGAGACTAAATTGCGGGATTAAACATTTCATTATTTACCCTGTCTACAGTTAACAAGAATTGTGTTCAATGCAATTCAGGACTGCAAATATCTTGATTGTGATTAAAACTTTGCAATAAATATGTAGTGTTATTCTGCCTCTTACTGGACAATTAGCTTTTCATGCAGCATAAAATTTCCACATCTTTTACTCTGCTTATATGATCTTTTTTTCTTCTATTTTTTTGTTGGTCACTCTCTCACAGGTACCAGATCCTGTATATACGCAGGAAGGTAAGAATATGAGTTTATTTGCATTTGAAAGTTAAGTTTCCTGAATTATGGAACAGAACCCCTATCTATTCATATGTTTTATGTATCTCTAAACGTGTACCTTGTTGAAACAGCACTAATTCAAGCACAAGTAGTGGGGTTATGCCTCCTATGGCATTCGGACCTGTAAGTCCTTTAGGAGGGAGTACAAACTTGCTGGTTTCCAAAATCCAGTTTCTGATATCGACAGCACTTTTCACGCTGCTCTTGCATTGATTCAGCTAAGCATCTATTTAATATTCAATTCTGGGTCACATATTGGTAAGCTGAAGCTGCATTTGCTATTGCAATGAATGAAGTCCTGAAAATGAACAAGCTCAAAAATAGTCATGGTGGACGTATTTTTGATGCATTTTTCTTACCTTCCACCAATTTTCTTCTGCTTAAATTTTTTTTTTTTTTTTTCCTTATTCCTTCATTTTTCGATGTTTGCCTTCAACTTGTTCTCTTCTGTAGCAAGTATTTTGGTTCGTTATTGTAGTGTATAATCTTGAATATGGTTGGTAGGTCTCCAATTTTTGGCGCAGGCAATGTTCAAGTCTTCATTATTTTTTGTTGCATAAACATTGAAAAATGTGATTTAGATTTTAACTTATAAACATGTTTTCTTTTTTCATTTATTAATATTCATATTTTATTAGGGTTTTTTCCTTAAATTTCTTTAAACAATTTTGAAGTTTAAAGTTTGGTACTCTTTGAAGCATCAAAATATTAATGGTAAGTATGTTTAGGATTGAGATGTGTTGAATTAATTTTCTTCATCAATCAGATCAAAAGCTTTGTTATTTTTGTTACTCACATTAATATTTGACATGTAAAATGAGAGCTGTAGAAGCTTTGTCTTACTACAAATTGTTCTAATATATAATTGAATTCAATGTCTAAACCAACAAAAACAGAGAAAAAGGATCTCCAATCAGTTATCAACAAATTAATCTATTAAATTTCATATTCTTCCTTGTACTATGTTAATTATGACTTAATTAATTATCTCTTTCAATACTGAGTTAATGAAATCAAAATTATTGGTGAGATTTGAATTTCATTCAAAATGAGTATTAAAAAATGAATTTTGCAAGAGAAATCATTTCACCATGTTTTTAAGTTTTGTAAACACAAATGGTAAGACATTTGAAATTTGCCCAAATGGGTTGGCGATCCTTTTGGACAAGAACAATAAATATTTATTTTTTATTGGCATTTGAAAAAGTGGCATCTTAACCATTGGAAGTTATTGAAAATTAATGGTCAAAAACTAGTCAAAAAATATTTGTTCCATTGAAAAAAAAAAAAATTCATTTAAGACAATTATAAATAACATTTTCTCTTATGATAATTTTATATTTATATTATTATTATTATTATTATTATATATTTTATATTTTTATTAAAATAAAAAAATATTTGTATTACATCAATTCTTATTTATATGTGGGAGTTTGTATCTTCCGGGTATATTTTATATAACTAATTTTTTCTTAATTTTAAAAATAAAACTGTTAAAAGTGTTTGATAATAACAATTTTTTATATAATTTACCTATACTTTAATTTTAATTAAAAGATTAAAAGAGTTGCGTTGCCACAGCATCTCAATGTCAAACATGTTCTTAATATTATTGTTAAAATTGACAATAAAACAGATAAGATCAATGATGAATGGTTAATAAAGTCATGAATAGTAGAATAATGAATCATGCTTATGCAAATCTTTCATTATTTAAGTTTTAAGGAGAAAGCTGAATTCTTGTTCTGTATTCTATGATTTTCTACTCAGAAAGTAAACAATGACACAACAATTAGACTAAGTAATATATAAATAAATATTAATTTAAAATTTATTTTTTTTTGAATGACGAAAAAATTTCTGTACTCAACTATTATTACGGCAGTTAGTTATACAAGGGACTAACTACCAACTCCCTTTAACACTATTTTTTGATAAATGGTATTTTTTTTTTATATATTACAAAAATATAAACTCAACCACTTTTTCTTCTTAAAATGAGCAAAATTCTATTTGATATACTTTCTTAATGACTTCAATAAATTTTATCAATTCATTCGACTAGTTTTAATATTTATAAAAATATATAAATTATAAAGAATGTGATATAAAAGTAAAATTATTGGAAAAAAAAATTACCTAACTTGAGAATGAAATTTTTTTTTTTTTCAAGTGAAAGTTATTTTTTATTAACTAGAAATTCAAATTTCGACTTATTGAAAATGACATAAAAAATAATTTTTTTCTTAAAATATCAATTTTATTTTATTGATTCTTTGACTTCTGAAAAATAATGCTACCTATGCAAATGAATATAAGGAGTAAAAGACTGAAGTAAATTTGAAAAAAATAAGTCTAATGAATATTAAAATTAAGAAATTCTTAATGATTCTATTTATTTTTATTAGATTTTGGCCTTCACCTAACCTTCTGTTAGGAGAAACAAGGAAGGATTCTTGCTTCTCCTGATTCAAATAATATATATATTTTAAAAAAATAGCCTATTCCATGGCGCTTTGTATGTGGGTTTGCAGAAAAATTTAAATGGAAGATTGGATTTTAAATTTATTGTGCATTTAATTAACAACGAAAATAATTAATTTTTAATTTTTATACATTATTTATCAATGTAAGAAATTAATTCCGGCAGCTGCTTTGGACTTAATTCTGCACAACCCTTTCACCAATTTTTTTTTATTTTTTGAATTGGAGTCTTGTAATCAGAAAGTACTAATTAATTAATTAATTAATTAATTAATTAAAGTTAAATCAATTTGTAGATTTGAATTAGTTAACAGGAGATATGATCCTCATAATCTTATAAGTCAAAAGTCATCTTTTTATTGGTCAATAATTGTATGTTGAATTATCTATTATAAGAACTTGGAATAAAATTTTGTATTAAGTTACTGTTATTTGAAAAATAAAAATATTAAATATTATTAAATTTTGTTAAAATTAAATATTTATTTAAAATATAATAAAAGCATTCAAATTTTAAATAAAATATGTGAACTAATAAAGTAATAATTATATATAGTTTTTATGTACTCTCATGAATCATATTAACATTCACCAACCACAAATTAGCCCAATCTCTTAGCCATCTGCCTCATGATTCTTGGCTTCAAAAACTTAATAATTTTTTTATATTCAATGTGTTGAGCGAAGAAGAACCAAAATCTAAAGAAAGTCGTACAAGTTATTCATTTTCTATTCCAATAGGAGGGGGAAAATTCCTGTAGATCCTTTATTTTGGCCTTAATTATTTATGTTCTTATTTTTTTAAAAATTACTCTTTACGTCCTTTTTTAACTGAATTAATGAAAAAAAAAAAATAATTTTAGGGTTAGTTGAGTTGACAGAAAAAATTTAATTTTAGGAGTACAATCATTTTTTACTATTGTGAAACGAGTATTTTATTGAGCTAAATTAGAAAAAATGCATATCATTGAAGGTATTTGAATTCTAGATATTCTTAAACACGTAATAATCACTTATTATTATGCCAAACACTTCAATATTCATTTTATTCATAGCTTATTGTTTACATTAGTAATTTTATATTTAATAAAATAATTTAAAATAATAACAGATATTAATAATTAACTACTAATTTTGTCTTTATTTTAGAAAAGATATTATCATGTTTAACTATCAAATGTTTTATTTCTAATTTAAAAAATTAAAATATAATTACATTAAATGTAAATTATTAATTATTTAATTTCCTTTCATTATTATAAATTAAATATAAATTATCTAATTTTTAATTTCATAATTAGTTTTAAAATATTAAAAATTTAAAAATTTAAAATTATTATATTATTATATTAAATATTAATCGTTCAATATGGTAATATTTAAATTTATAAATTAATAATAATTTTAAAAGCTAAAAAATTGATATATTTTACTATTTTCTAATGAAAATTAATATATTATTATATTAATAATTAATTGTTGAAATTTTTATTATAATTAATGAAGAATTATATAATCCTTTGCTATATAATTAATTTTAAAATATATATATTTATAATTAATAATAATTTTTTACAACTAAAAGTTAATAGATTTTAATATTTTATAAATAATTTTATATGAATTATCTAAAAATTGAGAGTTTTTATTATAAATTATAATTTTATTTTTATTTTAATGTTCAATTATTCATTAATTATAGCAGTAGATTATAAAAATAATAAGTTACTAATATTATTAATATTTTAGTGTTTGACAAGGTAATAAAGTGATTGTATTATATTCTTCATATCCAGAGTTTGAATCCCTTCATTTGTTTTGGTATTTGTGTAAAATTCACTGAAAAAGCTGTTAACTCAATTAATGGGTAAAGGGTGGGTAAAGGGCAATTTTCAAAAGAAGACGAGTAATTAAGCTAGAAAAAGAGATCTGCATGGAATTTCCCCCAATATAAGTCTGGAAAATGGGCTATAAATTGCTTGGCAATTGGCTTTGCACAATGTAAAACTGGAGCAAACTCATTAACTCTAGCTTTTCCTTCCAATTTTCCAACCTTGTTTTTCTGTTTATAGCTCTCCAAGCAATGGCACCGGCAACTTTATCATTCAATGACTCCTCAGATCTCAGTGATTTTGTCATTAACAAAGGGAATGGAGTAAAGGGTTTGTCTGAAATTGGCCTGAAATCTCTCCCTAGACGATATATCCATCCCCTGGAAGAAAGAATTGATGAGGCTTATATCCTGCCTCAGGCATCGATTCCTGTAATTGATATGTCAAAATGGGGTGATTCAGAAGTTTCAAAATCCATTTGTGACGCAGCCGAGAAATGGGGATTCTTCCAGGTTGTTAACCATTGTGTTCCGCTGGAAGTCCTGGACAGAGTTAAGGCGGCGACTCACCGGTTTTTCGGGTTGTCAGCGGAGGAGAAGAACAAGTACTCGAAAGAACTTTCACCATCCAACAATGTGAGGTTTGGAACAAGCTTCAACACTCAGGCTGAGAAGGCCCTGGAATGGAAGGATTTCCTGAGCCTGTTTTATGTTTCTCAGGATGAAGCTTCTGCTTTGTGGCCTCCTGCTTGCAGGTAAGGAAAATAAACTAAACTCTTCACTCATCTAACCTTCAGATCAAGATTTATTGCTCTGAGTTAACCTTCTTTTATTTTTTAATTTAGGGATGAAGTGTTGGAATATATGAAGAGTTCCGAAGTTCTTATCAAACAGCTATTACGAGTCTTAATGAATGGGGTCAACGTAAATGAAATTGATGAAACAAAAGAAAAACTCCTGATGGGTTCAGTGAGAACCAACCTCAACTATTACCCAATCTGCCCAAATCCTGAACTCACCGTCGGCGTCGGCCGCCATTCTGACGTCTCAACCCTCACAGTTCTCCTTCAGGATGACATTGGAGGGCTTTACGTTCGAGCAAACGATGGAGAAAGCTGGATTCACGTTCCTCCAATCAACGGATCCCTGGTTATAAATATTGGAGACACATTACAAATACTGAGCAATGGTAAGTACCGAAGTGTAGAACATTGTGTGATTGCAAATGGAAGCCGGAGCAGAATTTCTGTTCCCATTTTCGTCAACCCCAGACCTCAGGAGATTCTGTGTCCATTACCAGAAGTGCTTGCAAATGGCGAGAAAGCAGTCTACAAGTCAGTTTTATACTCGGATTATGTCAAGCATTTCTTCAGGAAAGCACATGATGGGAAGAAAACTGTTGATTATGCCAAGCGAAGCAATTCTTAAACAGTTGCATACTGCTTTTCTTTCTCTTTTGTTCTTGTTCATGCAAATTTATATCAATAGCCACTTGATGTAAAATTAATATATGTTGAAGGTTGATGTCAGCGTATTATTGTAATTAATAAAGGGCTCGTACTTCAGTTTTTATTTCCAAAGGTACAATTTGGAGTGCATCTAAATAACCAGTATAACTCTCGTTGTTATAAGGATAGGTTATTATACTGTAATATTAAAAAAAAAAGAAGCTAAAACCCGGAATGATTCTTTTCCCCCCGTTTTGCCTCTCTCCGGTATTTCTAATTTACTTGGTCAATTACTCTTATTATTAAGTCACGACCACTTCATTTGTATGTCCCACATATTTTTATCCCTGAATCCTATCATTTACCTTCCGGTAGCTTAATTGAATTTAAAGATGAATGGATCTCTTTACCTAATAACTTTATATTCTATTCCTTAAAGACATGGATTCCAATTTCTTATTTTAAAGAAAGGAAAAAAAAATAGAGGAGAAATCAACTATCCCATCCAGAATTTGCCAGTAGCATTTTGTTGTTTAAGTTTTATACGTAATTTGAAGAATAAAGTTCTTTATATATACGCTGCCGACTTCTTCTTGTTGTTTTAGTTTTATATGTAATTTGAAGTATAAAGTTCATTATACCCCGCCGACTTGATTAGGTGTATTCTTTTTTCTTATTCAACAAAATTTTCCGGTTTCATCAAGTTTCAACCGAAAAATATAAAAGCAAAGTTGGCTAAGACATTAGAGCCACTGTATGTTTCCCACGCCCTTAATTACAAATTAAAAAAAAAATTATGTGGGTATTAATAATTTTAATTAGCAAAATCTCTAAGAATGATAGTAAAATTTTAATATAAGTACTCTTAGCAGAGAATTTTGATTTACACAGGTAATTTTTCTTTTACATTTTTACAGATTTAAAGCTCACCCCACTTTGTATACAAAAATAAATTAAGAAATTCTTTTTTCAAAGTTGGTATGAGGAGAAATTGATTCTTTAATTTTCAGTTTCTGTTCATAGCAAGAGACTTAATCAATTGAGTTATCTTTTTTGGAGACATATCGAAAGCCATAGTTATGAAGAAACTATTGTTGAGTTGTTGGGGTAATTAATTGTTTAAAATCTAATTCATGCAATGAGTCAAATGGGTTTGTTTTGCTCTTAAACAAAGAAGTATTTTGATAACTGTTTAATTATGTCGCCTTCATTAATTAGACACAGTAGAAGATTTCATTATCTGATATTTTATACAATTCACCAAGAAAAATTATTAACCGCGTGCTCTCATCATCAATAATGCATGCATCGTTGAAGCAAATTCCTAAATAACATGCGCAAATTATTCAAAGTTTTTGGACTAACTATAACTCTATGGGAGTGCTTGGATCAATTGCACCACCACAAGTTGCTCTACTGATGTCTTCCGAGCTGATTAATGGTACCAACAGTTCCATCATTGGCTGATGATTCATCATATCTCGCTAATTTTGTCATACATTTAGAAAGAATAAATGAATAATGGTGCAGCAGCACGATACATGGTTAACTTGGGTTTGTATTGCAATAATTTTGCTTGGTGAAATAGGCCCAGAAACTTACTTTTTTATTCAATATGCCGATCGTTTTTCAGAGTACGAACGATCTTGAATTGGGATTGTTATATTTCCTTATTTTTCTTGGTCAACAAGCCGCTTTATTTTAAAGGATAAAGATTTTGTATTCCCATTTTTCTTGGAATAAACTATAATTTTTATATATTTTTTATATAATATTCTATTTTCTTTTAATTTTTAGAAATTATTTATATAACAAGTAATTTTTGAATTAGAGACATTTTGATTATTTTATCCTATAAAAATATTTTTGTTATTTTTGTAAAATACGTGTTTCGGTGCTAATTTTTCTTTCATGTTTGATTTATTAACTCTTTATTATGGTTATTAATTGATTGGGAATGATTTAATGAAAATTTGATGAGTTTAAAATTTTTTTTTCATAAGATATTATTCACGCACCTAAACTTCCAACCTAAATTGCTATTGATCGAAAAATCTTATTAATAAGATGTTTGTTTTTATTGATAGAGGACGAAATAAGAATTCTATAAAAATAAATTAGAGGTAAATTAAAATTCATACAAGAGAGCATCAAAGTCAAGAATTTGAAAATCTGAAATGGGACAGAGTAGGAAACATATCCCTAAAATCAGGGACTAACCATCTTAGGAGGCTTCCCCTAGACCGGTGCCGGTCTTAGCATCGAACCTAGTTAGAATGTGATGTCTGGTGTTGGATATGGTTTTTCTCCACATAAAATGTCATTTTCACCCTTTTCTAGATTCTTCTTTCTTCTTTATTTTTAAGGACAATTTAGTATTTTTACTAGGCTTTATAAAAAGCCACTAGAGAGAAAGAATAGATCATTTCCCCCCTTTCCTCTCTTCCCTACTCTGTTTTTTCTTTTCCTCTCCTGTATACAACTTCTTCTTTCCCTTTTAATTTCTTTGTTTTTCCTCCTAATAGACTCCTATTTTTTAATAAATCATAAATACATATCACCCTCTACATATAACAAGTTATATTTTTAAATTTTTAATAGTGTATTCAAGCTAGATTGAGAGTTAGGGTTTTTAAGAAAATTAGAGTTTTGACAACTGATGATACTTGCAGAATTCTTAAGTCTTAATTGACCTGGTGGTAAGCTTTTTAACACATTTCAAGCATAAAATTGTAGTTTAATTAAATTGTTAAATTAGAGTTTATTGTTCTTTTAAAGATTTTATTGTTTAGGCATAAAATTGTAAAATTGACTTAGGATAGTTGATTATAGGTTAGAATTAACCGATTAGAGGTTATAACAAAATAGAGTTTACATGTTACTGTGTACAGTTGTTGTTCATTCGAATGCAAAACAATTCGAGGATTAGTTTTAATTGTCAAATTCGAGTTAGAATTGATTGTTTTGTAGATATTGTGCAAGGTCATAGGATTATAAAAACTTATTTTTTATGAACTAAAAAATAGCTTATTGTATATTTATTATTTAAAATGAAATATAAATGATATGTTGATTGAGTATTAATTTGTTTACGAGACTAAAGGTCGATTATAATAATTTTACCTTGATATTATTATATGAATTTGATGATGATATTTCTATAAATGTTTTTGATATTGAATTTTATTAGTCTTATGCATGATTGAGTTTATATTGATTATAACTAGAAAGTCAATTACTATAAATTTAATTTAGTTTTTGACATTGAGACCGAAGATACTATATTTATGAGGACAAAAACTGTAGTTACAGAGTTAAGTAGTTTAGAAATAGATCGAGGCAATGGCCATATTAGGTGAGTGGTACATCGGCCAGATTGATATAAGCGAGGTGATCGTTTGTGATGGAGTAGCCCGTTAGATAAGAATGTAGAGGCGAGTTATACGTGAATTTACAGAATATTCTAAATTAACGTTAATAGTAGGTATAGTTTTTATAAAATAATCAATTGTTGTTATATATATATATATATATATATATAT